>OX639995.1:117957337-118557337 GCA_951828415.1 Anomoia purmunda
CTTGCAACAGATATGCACAGCACATTCTATTTTTTCTTTGATTCTTTGCGAATCGGCTTTTTTTTTGTAAAAGTTTTTTCTTTTTATTTCTTTTATTTTACGGCTGTGTTCCTTCGCTGACTTGCCTCACTCAACGAAAAAAAAAAACAAATATGTTTGATTAACCAGTGTCTTCTCCCCATTTGCGCGACAAATTGTCAATTTGCGGTCAAACATTCGGTGCGCCTGTCCCTCTCTTCACCCCACTCTCTCACCACGAAAGCCATACATCATTCTTTCCCAACGTATCAGCATCATCGCCATTGATGCCATCAGTCATTCATGAATTCAATACGGCTGCCATTCATGATCACTCATCTGCTACCAGTGGGTCTTCCGCGTCTCTGCGTTAGCCACGCAGCAAGCGTCTTAGTTAACCAACCAGCCAGTCAACCTGTCAGGCTGGTCTTCATTCGTTACAGTCACTTGACCAGCATCGGTTTACATCGCCAACGCCTCCAGCCAGTCAGTCTGCTACACGCACATGGTAGTCGCAAATCTCGAATTGCTTACTGCTGACCATTTTCAGTAGTTGCACAACTTCACTTTCAGCTTTGTACCCGTACTCTGCGCTGTGGTGTCTTTTCTCTCGGTTCGCCTTTAATGACAACTTTAGCGCGCTTCTAATGTATTGACTACATTGTAGAAATCGTTCGTACTGGACCTGGTATGATGCTTGTGATCTGCGCACAAGTATCTGAATATTTTCCTTGTTCGTACGATGATTAGCAAGTCGTTTTCCTAGCTTGTGTAAAGTGAAAAGCAGTAATTTTACTAGGTTTTTTTCTTTCAGTTGGCGCGCATACATTTTCAGCGAGTTCGCCCACTGTTAGAAACTAACTCCATCCCTATCGAGTTTTATGTGGCGACACAGTGAAATGAAGATTACAGCCTTATTTTGTTTGCTTTCTATTTATCAATGTTAGGCTGCGGGCGCACTTTATTTTCTGTGACAATTTGATTACCACAATTTTCTTTTACGGCAATTCGAAGTGTGGTTATTTGGGTAGGTTTACATATTTACTTTGTTTCTCGCGCCAATCAATTGCTCAATTGGCATTTATTTATGACCTGATTGTTCCGAATTGATTTGAGACTTTGCAAGGCGTGTATTTACAGTTAAGTGCCTTTTTTTAGGCAACCGCAAGCAAGAAGAGCTACAAGCTGATTGCCAACAGAGACTGTTTAAGGCAGTCTTCATAGTTATTGCCGAATTATTTAGCGCAATTTTTATTTATTGATTTTGAAGAGAAGAAGGACAGCGTGCAATCAATGATCGGAAACCCTACGCTAATATTTAATGTTAATTTATCTGTAAGTTTCGATGATATCTCCAGGCTGCAGCCGACTCTAATTCACTCAACGTCCCTGTTTTTTAGGTCTAAGTACAAGAGTCGCGATGAGAGCAGTCTATTCCACCTGCCGAAGGTCCAAAGCCAAAACGTTGGTTATCGGGTGTTGTTAAAGGGATTTGCTACAATACAATATTCTCATACAAACAATGCCTCGCCTTATATACGAGTAGAACCAACATACTACTACTGCGCTCACATACAGACCGCACATACAGCCCGCGGGCATTTCGTTTGCAGACAAAGGTTTACCAAGCACGCGCCATCATTTCGAAACCAATTCATGACGCTCCGCATATAAAAGTATCTCAAATTTCCGCAATCATACCAGTATTTTTAGACGCCGATGTCTTTAACTCATATTTGTACCATTCGCTTGACTCTGCCTACATAAAATCTACTCAAATTTCCACATTCAGATTAGTATTTTTATAGGCCGATGTTGTTTAGACATATCCGAACCCTTCACTTGGTTCTGGTCAGACAACCGTCACTGGCCCCACCACAGCTCCCATTGATTGTGGAAAGGGCAGTGCCCAGTGAATTTCTAGTCAGTCATAATCTTTGTAATCTTCTAGCACTGCTGCAGGTCAACTTTCGAGCCGGTTACCGCAGCTCCAATGCTGTTGGAGTCTTTCTATGATTCCATTAGTTATACCGAGCTACCAGCTATTGAGAGCCACTCCCCTTACTGTCAGAACACATACCGCAACTCACCAATCGCTCCGACGTTGCTGAGAGTCATCAGACCAGTTGCTAGTGCACATACCGTTGATAGATTCGTCCCGCCTGAGAATCACCAGTCGCTCTAGCCTCTCCCTTTCATAACAACAGTCGCCTTTAAAATCGCCCGTTTTTCTCTCTATCTCTGCCTAACCAGAAGTCATTCTGCTTCGGTACGAAAAGCTGCTAGGTAGGAAGATTAGACTTCTACGATTGGTTCGAGTGGCAGTCCAAATTCATACATGCCCTACTTACCTAACTTAGCTTTACATCTTCGTCAAGATTATCAATTTGAACTTACGAAAAGAAGATTTATAGCTTGATGTTTGGCCAAACTTCTACTACAATTTGTGGTGTGCAGCTCAAAGGATGGTTTGCCATTGCCTGCTGAGTGGCTACCGCTATTAGGAAAAACCTTTTTCTTGCGTTCTTCCATTCATAGTTTTCAAATATCTCATTCTGTTTTATCAACAAGAACGCACTTTCTGAACTCTCCAACAGAATTGGCGTACAATAAAAAACTGTAATAAAAACCTCTGTTATCATTTATGAGATACATTTTCAAATAAATATACGACGAGAAATTTGACACCCCTAATGTATACACCATACATGCTTACCTCAGGCCTCAAAACGAATTTGTGTCATTTGGCTTGTAGGCTAGTGGCGTGCGGCATCTTAATTAATTCAAATTATTTCGCAACAAACACAACTTAACCTTAAAAACTGTTCTCGCGACAGGCACGAAGCCGATTAAGGCAATAGAAAAATGTGCACTGTCGTTTTCGACTCCTTGACGATAGTTACAAAAATTTGAACATATACTGTTAATAGCGAAATGTATGCATAAAAAATTTTGCATACAAACATACATATCAAGCTTTAGAAATACCAGTGTTGACTTGTAATGATCCTTTGACATGCAATGAAATCAATACCATTCTCACTTTCCTTTAGCTGATTAATAGCTACAAATGAGTGATGTTTATTTTCCGTGTATTTTGATAGTGATTTTCCTTTCAAAAAGTTAAACTATTTTTTACTGTAGCTCCAAATTTGAATGAAGATGTATCTCGGCGAAATGGCAAAGGGTTCGAGTGGAATTTATCTTTTAACCTTGTAAATCAAAAATGTATAGCCTTCAAAAGCCGACCTTTATTTGGAAAATAACCACGTGACTGAATGGAATAAAGGTTATAAGGCTGTTAGAATATCAGAAATTTAAGTTGGTACTGTTTGCAAGACGATGAGCACTCGGTTCGGAGCATTCCTGATAGAAAGAAAACGTCTATATAAATTGAAACCACTATAATCTGCCGCGCGTTAGTGGGCTAGCTTTACAAGACAGTCTGCGACTTTTCAGGCACAATATAATAATGAGGAAAGTTCCCCAAACGTATATCTTACATCCCAATATTGGCCGCAGTCCAATTTTCGTGAGTGCAGTCAAATTTTGCTTTCATCCTCTCTATGTTTGCCAATTCTTTTAATGGATAATATTTATAAAGCTTTGATCGAAATCGACAGAATTCAAATCCATTGCTAGTGTTTTCCAGGTATCGCTGGAGACTGTTGCGCTTATGTCGCTGTAATTTTCAAGACAATGATCTTCTCAATTAGCCAGGCGCCATTTTGGCCTGGCATCTTTCGCAATGAAATCGATGTTGATTAAACAATGAGGGATTCTATAAAAGGGAATCTGCGACCAGTTCTCAGTAGATTTAATTTGGGTTTCTGGGCGTCGTAAAAGCGCTGGAAACGAGACAGCCCATTAGCTAGCCAGTCAATTCTATAGAATTGGTAAAAAAGGATCGCACCCATTCTTCTGGCGAGTGTCTAGCATTGCAACAGGTCACAGGTCATTGACCTATCGAAACCTACACCAGAAATCTTGGCATTGGCAACAATCATTACTGCAGAAGCTGCAAGAATGTAAATGAACAAGAGACAATCAAGCACCATCTGGGCAAACGTCCGGCTCTAATGAGAAATTCTTTGCGGAATTTGTCCAAATATAGCCTCAATAACATTCTAAATTTTATCAACTGCACTAGTTGGTTTTAACGCAATTTCCCGAGGTCATATTGTCTTAAAATAGCTTTTTGTTACTAATTAAGCTTTAAGTCCAACCTAACCTAAATTCTTACAGAGTTGATAGTTAAGATGCAAAATAATAGACTGCTGCGTTAATCCTCAAAGTCTGGTAAGGTCGTGCTCTCTAATAATTCTAAAGGTGTTTCTTGATATTTTCGCGCATAAGGAGTAAGGAGCAGTCTTATGGCATCTTCGAACGACAGTACCGTAGCAGAAATCTAGTGAGAATGCCCAGCGAGTCGCAGCCTCTTTTAATGCTTCATGGATCATATACTTCGCTTTCATTCGCCCACTTAACGATCTGCAATTCTCATTAGGTTTATAACGAAATTATACACAAATGTGGGCATACCCTGATGACTTTTACAAATATGGATCTAATAATATGGGTATCTACCATGAGCTATTTATTATAGCCGCCCTTCCCTTAATAACCTTAATTTCTCGGCTTTCGTCACCCTCCCCCTTTCTAAGGTAGAGAAAGTCTCTACGGTTAAGAACTTCATACAATTTCCGCTTGTCGTATCGAAAAATTCTCTGCTTGTGCATTGCCTGCTTCACAAATTTACTTTTGTTTCCGCAATCCGTTAAATTTAAGTGTTACGAGTTGAACTTCCACTCGGTTAAACCACAGCTGTTAGCGTGACGACGGCAAAAACATTGCCACCAACAAAAACATTTAAAACTATTAACGAAAGTTGGCATGTAAAATAGCCATTACTGATTTTGTTGAACTTCGTGGCAAGAATCAAGTCATGTAAACAACAAAAAAAAAAAAAAAAAAAACAACAAAAAAAAGTGAAATCTTTGCGACTAAAACACAAAAATATGTTGTAAAGCCATTGAAAAGAAACAGAAAGCATAATTTGTCATCAATACATATGAAGGATGGCTAAGCTAATAGGCCAACGTTTCGAGCAAGCGACCGTGTCAAGGTCATAAACCATACGGCCGTTCGGTCATTTGTTGATAAATGACGCGGTGGCGCTCATTGCAGACATATGGTTTTTGGCATTTGACATTCTGCAAAATTAAGTATGCACGCGATTTTTTGTTTTGTTTTGTTTTTTTAGCCTCTTCTTATTGTCAAGACAGCAAGCAAGTGTACTGCCAAGTTATGACATTAAATGTAAAATGGAAATGAAGTTTAGTGGCACAAAATGAAATAGCAATGCGAAAAATGTGACAAAAAGAAGATATTACAGCCATGTGTGTCGCGTGTCGCCTCTGCGGACATGCCGCCTTATTTGCATGCACGTTTTTTGTGAATTTCGTTTAATTTTATGAGCGCATTTGTTTTTATTACATTAGATGTCCCTGCGTCTCTGCGGTTTCGTTGTAGTGTTTTGCTGTCATTTTATCGGGGTGTGGTTAGTGAGTTATCTTTTTGCTTTCTTTGGTTTAAAAATATTTTTAAACTATGGTTGGGGTTATGTTTTAATGGTGCGCTTTTGACAAATTGTAATTGGTAGTACCAGAAATTGTGTTATGTGTACAATGAAATTGAGGTTATGTGAATTTTATGAATGTTTTTTTTTTTTTTTGTTTAAGGAGTGGGCATGCGAGTTTGCGTTTGAAACGAATAAGGTGCGTTGAAAGCGATTAGCAGTAAATGGAAAGCAGATGAGTTGAAATGTTATGACCTTAAAGTGATTGACAGTTAAGATAAAGTGTATAGTGACATGAAATTAAATAAAATACCATGTGTCTGATATAACCTTAAAGCCTATGCCTTAGCGCAAAGCAAATCGGGAGTGGTGCAACCTTGAATTTAACATGAGCAGCTTTAAAATAATTAAACTGATTTTAATCGAAGTAATCAGTTTGTATTTTTCTAATTAAGAAAAAATATCTATCGAAAGAAAAGTAAGAATTAGAGGTAAGTGATTTTTTTCGTTATAGCCCTTCAACAAATATTAACAAGTTTTAAGAATTTATTGTCTTTATTTAATTTTAAAAAGTTTTATAAAATTATACTTATTTCCATTACGAATCGGCAAACGAAAAGAATATATCGATATATATCGTATCGATATTTTTAAATCATATCCTTACATGGAAAGCAAAAAAAATATCCATATATCGGGAAAATATTCGACAGTGCAAAAAATAAGACATATTTGGCAATTTTATAAGTTTTTTTATTACTATAAAATACGCGGAGCATTGTGGTACGACTGCAAAAGTACAACGTATTAAATTTGAAATAAATGATACCGGAACTGTGCGTGTCTTTTGGCCAACTTTGGAGAGACCGGCAGCCATAGAAAGAGGATTGTAAGCCAGAAGGCAATCCGATGACTAACTGCAAGCGGCCACAATATTGAATATTTCAAATCCGAAGTTTAGCTTGGGAACAGAAAGGAATGATAAAAAGAAATATATTAAGTGTATCCAACTGGAAGAGCGAGCTCTTGTCGACTTTCCCGTTTACGAAGCACAAATCGGACTGCGCATGCAAACTTGTTTCCTAAAGTAGTTCGCAAAAGTGGATTTACACTGCATAGATCAAGCTTCTGGGTTGGGAAAGAGGGATCTTACTTGATAGTTCAAAGAAACAGCAGCCGTCAAACGGCTATCATGTTACTTAAATGCTACAATTCAACAGCACTAAGCCTGTTGACATAACCTAACTTAACCATCCTAGGCCGTTGAAATCGTCTTTCAAAACCTGGAGTAGTTAAAACTTTCGATCCAAATAGAAAGCTTCCGACTGGCACACCTTGTTGGATCATAAAGGTTATCGCTATACAAGCAGCTAATGGGCTTTGAAGAGTCTCAAGTCTAAACAACATTTATATAACCTGGAGTAACGGCAATTCTTAGTCAGACATAGAATTAGGCAAATCAAAATTGTCACATTTAAACGATTTCGCAATGAAGGCAACGTAAACGGAGCGAGCATCGAAACTCACTACCCAACCTCAAGCCTAAAGAAAAAGTGAATCTACCTTTCATCAAACTAAAAAAAAAAAAAAAATGTCATACTGATTTACCCAATAGACGCTACCATTATGTCTTATGAGCGCCGACGCCTGTCTTCTACTATTAACAAATACTTCGTAATCTTATTCTAAGCATTTCCGTATGAAAAAAAATAAATTTAAATCACTGAGCTGCAGCTTTTATGAACATCTCAATAATGTACTTATAACAATCGTTTCTTTTTCTTTTTAGATTTAACCGCCGCCGGATGTATAACAAATTCATTGGAACTTAAGAATAAAAGAAATAAAAAGAAAAAAATATGCCGCATAACCAACAAACATTCCGTCCACTATTTATATATACATATGTACATCAATATGTATTTAGTTAGGATCAATGCAATGCCCCACAGAGCACAAACAGCAGTCACCAGAGACTTCTACAATGCCAATGCCCGCCCAATCAGCTGCCAAGTCAAGCCATGACGTCACTAAGTTTGACACACTTCTGCTGCCCGCTATGTTGTGACATTTTTATTTATGGAAGTCGACAGCATACTTACTTGGTTGGTTGGCAAGTATGGAAAAGTACAAACAAATCGAAGTGCTTAGCGTGGCAATAAAAATGGCAGAAGCTTAAAGATGACAGAAGAAAACTCCACACCATACTTGAACGGCGCGCTGTGCAGGTAAAAGTGACAATTTCTTTCATAAATTTTAAAAGCATTCCTCCTCCACTTATGTATTTGACTTGGTAATGAGTGTAGGAGTGCACACAAATCAAAACAACTCAGGCGTACAACACACCACACCGCAGCGCCAAGTTTATGTGCTTTGGTCTGCGCTTCCTATTCTCCTATTTTTGTAAGTCCCATGGTTGTGCTGGAGTTTCCACTGGCATTTTATTGTCACTTTTGATTGCTTCGAATTTTTGTTGAATGAATAAATATTGGAGACTACTTGGTTTGAAGCGCTCTTGCCGCATTTTGTCCCGCTGCTTGAGACAGCTGGAGCTAATAATAGCGTGCTATGGAAGGCAGCAGTCAGACTAAGCGCAACGACCAGTGGCAATCACTGTCGGGGTCATAATTGATGCACATATTTTGTTGGCTTATACCTTGCTTTATTTTTATCGCATTATTTTGCTGTATTTTTTAGTTTATTTGCTTTCGCCTCTACTCACAAAGTGCGCGCAATTGTTTTGTATATATTTTATATTCTTAACGTCGGGAAGGTTTGATTAGCTTTGGATTTACATATCTTTGATCGATGCATGTAAATAAAACTTTAGAAAATTCTTTATTTTGATTGGTTCTCTGATGGTTCAATGAAATATTTTCATATGCTCCCCATTATCGGTTTGTTGAATATGACGCAATGCATTTGTTTTGGAAAGTGTTTATGTTTCTGTTTGATATTTGTTTAGAAAACCTTTTAGATTATATTATAATAGTACAATGTTGAGCATAATGAGTTTGAAAGTTCACTCATAATATATATGTATCAATATGACTTCTGGACCTCCTTATAGCGGCAATCTCTGCTGGTGAGGAGTAAACTGTTGCTCTAAAAACCATGCCTTCATCTTCAAAACCATGTTACAGACTTCCTAGAGACACTGGAGTTTACGTCCTATAATAACAGGGAAATCACCCCATGTAAATTCTCAAGCCCCTAAGTCTTAACTCTATTTAATAATTTGAGCAACACTGACCCGGACCAAGTATAACAAATTCATTCATTTATTTTACCAAACACCAGTTATGTTACTCGTACCCCCTTGCTTTAACCATCGAAGCTACTCTCATTCCATAGAAATCGGCTATATTGTTGAGAGATAATTTTTTATTTTACCCGATATCTCTTGTTCTGCTTAAGGAGAATCTAACTAGCTGGCTTGTCAATATTTGCCATTTCTTCTATCTTTCTTTCTGTCATGCTTCAGATGTCCTGTCATTCTGGATTCTCCGGAAAATTACACAAATAGATACACGAACTTTTGCGATGTTGGGGCTACGAGGACCAAAGACAGTGGAATAACGAATAAGTGCAGATGTTGGCAGTCTGTGACGGCCATGCTGATTTAGTGGCGTTAGTCTATCGATTATTTATTATTCTGTTGATGACAAATAATACGATTGAGGAGCCAATACAAATGCTAGAAGTTACTTATCAATATTCGTTAAAGCAAACGTTGCGCCAGTTTCGTTACACACGGTGGACCTTCAAAGTCGACGCTCAAATGTTTGAGATTACCGGTTCGTTAAACAACTAACTAAAAACCTTAGGTCAAAGAAACGCCAGATCAGCACAGAAAATATAACCTCGTTCTGGGAAATTGTTCCGGAAAACTTGACGCAGTCAATTCCCCGTGGCGTACAAGAACTCTTCCTGTCGCTAATTTCAACTTTTCTAATTTTCCGTCTAGACTTGAGGCTACATTCCAACTGACCTTGCAGTTTAGAGTTCGTGACCATAGGCAACGCCGTTTGCCCTCTGACTGGGCTTCGCGTTTGGAAGAGGACCCAAATGTTGGGCGAAAAATTTACTGTAGCAACGAGGAGCATTTTTGGTGAATGGCAAACAAAATTTTCACATATGTATGAGACGACACCAACCCACACGAGGTTCACCTGTCACAATAAAATATTACTATTTTGAGCGGATTTGGGTTAGTGATGTCATTGGTCCGTACTTTTTGGTGGGCCCATCGGTGAGCGCTACCGAATGATGATAATCGACTTCTTTTCAAAGTTTAACGATATGAACGTAGACGAGGGTAAATTATCTCTCCCGAAGATGATGTGAATGGGCCACTAAGATCTTTGCGATGGAGTCTACCTTATTAAGGCTTTCAATTTCTTGAAAGGAAATAAGTAGCTTCGTCAGATAAATATAAATGTGAAAATATATAGATAGAATAGGGTGTAGCAAAAAAGAACAAGCACACAATACGACGTGAAACATCTTTTGTATTTCTGCAGCACGCGGCTAACACAGCTTTCCATAAAGGCCATAGCTCGACTGTACTTGATTTTAAGCACCTCAATCTTCGTCCGACCAAAGCCAGACAAATGTAAATATCAGATTTACTCAGACGACTCATCATTTCAAGGCACAACCAGATTCTGTTTCAGAAGACAAACCCAGCCGTTGCATACGAAAACGAAGGCAATTGCGACTAACTTGGAAATAGGCGAACAACCCAATGCCATACCGACGTAAGAATAAGATGTTAGTTTCGTTGCATTTACTTCATTGAGTAATTCGTTTCCTTGGAAATTATCAACTGAAGTCACAAAATGCTTCAGGTTCCATTTAGGCGGTAACCGATTTTTTTACAGCCAATTCATCGGCGGTTCCTGTGTGGTCAGTTTCCTAGCCTAGAATAACTGTATTCTTCGTTGTCAGCAACTGGAAAGTATATAGCACTGCTTGACCAGAGTTGGCTTTATCATCCACTTAAAGAGATTTGCTATCAGAAATTTGTACATCTTTGAACTATAGCGAGGCTGACTTCACTGTGAACATCGCTTAAGATTCTTTTGTTGCGATCGAACTTAATTCAGAAACATAGTCTAAGCATTGATTTCAAGCACTTTCCTTCCTAGACAATTGAGAATTTGCTACAAAGATTTTAAATTATTGTCAAGTAGGTTTAATTTCGCAAATATTCGTCCATAGTGTGGACCTTATAGTAACACGAATCCGAGGTGGTGGAATTAGGTGGACTCTCACCGCAATACCATTTGGCTTCCTCGGGGTAGAGACACTTCGTGGCATGTCCTAAAAGATCAAAAGTAAGCAGAAACTTTATAATGTATGACGTTAGTAGACAAATGTCGTCCAAGCCCTTTTAGAAATAGTGCCAGAAAAAGATTTTGGAAAACTGGCTTAAGAACGTAGTGTTTGAATCAGTTTTCAGAACGCCTCTTCATTTCGCATGCCAGCTTCGAAATAACTTCCTTGAGCTACTTTTATGAACTTTCACACAAGTTTTGTTTGCTCACTTAAACTTGTCTAAGTTTCTTATGCAGCACTACAATATTTTTTGTTGAAATTTCACTACTACTTAGTACGTTCTTTCCCATGTCCATTTCGCTTGAAATTGCAAACTTTAAAATATTTGTTCTTGTACTTTCTATGATGTTTACACAGACACAAACTCTTCAAACTAGAACTTATGGAGGTGTGCAATGAAAGTTTGTACCTTAAGTGAATAGAATGTGGCATGTAAGCCCCATTTTAACCGTTATAAGGTTGTAGCTAATTCCAGCCAAGTCCATAGCGGCATTGTGACACCATAATAGTACGAACAAAAATATACAACAATAATGAAGCGGCAAATACGAGTAACAGCAAAAAATAAAAAAATGTGTAAAATACATAAATATATTAATACAACAACAGTGCAGCAGCTGTTTCGTTAGCTATGGTAACGAAGAGGAATAACAATGAGCTTAAAAAAAAGAAAAAACAGAACAAAAAAAACGAAGAAAACATTGAAATTAAAGAAAAAAATTAAAAAACTACTTAGCTGCAGAAAAATGTTAACCTATTGTCGGGGAAATGTCAGCATGTTGTACTACTTTACGGTTTCTAATGCATAGAGGAAGAAGAAGAAGGTGAAGAGCACAACATGGCATGTTGGATTGTTGTTTCTGTTTTTTTTTTGTCCATACGCTTTTCGTGCCGGCTCCACTGAGTTATGCCTTCATTATTTGCTTAAATTATTATTTTCTTTTTTTGTTTGTTTAGTAATATTTTTATTATATTATAATGGGTACGTGTTGAATTTTACGTGGTCGTAAAAGCCACGAGTGACATTAATGAGCATTTGACATTAGAATATGTACTTGGCTTTCTTCCGACTATTTGACAGAACTTCGTAGCACAGACTTAGCACTTTTATTTCAAATCACGCGCATAATCAAAGTGGAGCATTTTTGATTGGCACTAATAGTAAAGTGTATAAAAAGCATTATGCGATGCAGTACAATTCTTTACGATGTGAGAAGTAGAAAAAATCTTATTATATTTACACAAATCCAGCTCCCACGCTTTCACCAAAAAAACAAACTTAATTATATTTAATATTTTCACAACTAAGTCATAATTTAAGTAATTTAAAATTGTTGAGTGTGTCACAAAAACAAACAAACACTTAAAATTGGCAAAAAATGAAGCCAAGCCCAATACTAGTTAGTTGGTATTTGCAGTTAAAATTGTTAGGTTTGTCATATACTACCAACCGCTCATTGACATGGCTACGTACAGTCGAGGTACGATAAATATGACTATAAATTTAAAAAATATATAAACCTAATCGCATATATTTCCATCAGGCTGTGTCTAGGCAAGAGACTACCACCAGCAACACCTTGCAATTCTAAATATCTGGGTTTTCGTTGATCTCTTAAGGAAGTCAAACGAATTTCCTGCCTCTCCCTTCCTGGAGAAATAAACTCAAGCATACACTTTCTAGTCAGTTTAACAGTCATGCAATTTCTTGCTGTGTCACTGTAACCTGGCATTTATGCACTTAGGAGAGAGAAAAATGCTGGTTTAAAGAATCCCGGGAAAGAAATTTCTATAACAAATATTCCATCTCATAAAAGTTATTTCATAAGATGATGGTATTGTCTGCAAGTAGCCATAGAATACAGAAGGTTTTGATTGAGTTCGTTCCTGAACAGACGCGACAACACCACGGCCGAAGAGTTGGGAGGGAAAAGAATGGGAATATCCGTGGTCAATTCTGCTCAAGACGTCCTACAAAACCAGATTTCAGATCAAAGACTGAACTCATCGAGGTGGTAAACAGTCTGGCTAAGTCAGAAAAGTTCGACCAAAGGTTGACGTAAAGCGATGTAAAGCTCTCAGTCTAATAGTCGGAGTAATGACTGGGCACATGTGGAAAGAGGCAGGGATATCATTATTGACTTACTTAGTTGGCGTTCTGGCGTTCCTTGTCTCTGTTAACTGGCGCCAATTGGATATGCCAGGCGATTTTCCACTTGAACTTTCCAACGCATAGAAGAACTTCTTCTTTCTCCAGTGCGTTGAATTGTTTCAGGGCTGGAGCATCTTTTCCATTCGTACAAAATGTCGTAGTTGTGATAACAAATCAACGATTTTTGTCGCAGCTGCAAGGACAAGAAGGGAGTAGAGGTCATCGAACACTACTTCCGATACTATCCCTCCCTGGCCAGAATACGCAATCAATTTTCCAACAGGTACTTTTGGAATTATTTAGCCGACCTAAAGCCAGTGAACATTCTCGACGCTGTGCGATCTGAACCAAACTCGTCGTCATCTAAATAAAGGAAGGAAACTGACAACTTGTGGATGTTGCAACTGCAAGAAAAAAACCCACTGCGAAACTCATTTCACACAAAATACAATCATCAACGAAAATGGAAGATTGATTGTACATCTACCATTTCGTGACAATTCGGAGCCCTTAGGAGAATCTTATGGAGTAGCATATAATCAATTTCTGGGCTTGCAGCGTCAATTGGCAAAATTACTTCAGATAAAGGATCAATATGATATTGACAGCTGAGTTGCTGGCGTTTATTTTGATGAAGACCGGTGCCAAAGGATACTCTGCGGGATCAGAAGCCGGTAAGTTAACTCTCAACTTTTGTAGCATCACAAGCAAAACACAACAGCAATGAATGCAATAAATTCAACTCAGCTGTTTTGTAACCAAACAAAAATAGCCGCTTTGTTTACCCTATCTTTGTGGCCCCTCTCTCTACGTTTTAAATGCCATTTACTCCATCACGAATATACTCCAAGTGCTCTTTCTGACCAGCCTAAAAGCGTGACTGACTTGTCCATAAAAAGCAGCCTTATATTTTAATTTAAAATATAGCCATCTTCTATCTTAGAAATGATAATACAAAGATCGATAATTTTCTACATAACTAGCCAACTAACCTAACCACACTTTCCACTTTTAATTTTTCTGTAAATTTGTAATTTTTAAAATCTATACACAATCCTTTAAAAACGCTGCTGGTTTATTTCATCTGACCACCACAGTGTCTATATATTTGCATATTGTGTTGACAACTTCAAAGGCAAAGCGCCGCAATTTGAAATTTGAATGGCGGTCGCTGCTCGCTAATGCAAACATAGTTGCCAGATTGTTTGAATTGGTTGGGTCTCTATACTAAAAGCAAATTTATATTGATGTGTGTGAAAAATAATTTCGCGATACGTAAAGAATTGTTAATTGTTAGACAAAGTGACAGATTGTTTTTCTGCACAGCATAGTTTTTTCTTTTCTTTAAGAAACATTGAACAATGAAACTGGATATATTTTGACACTTTAAAGTTTATGTTACCGACGTATGTAAATATTGCATCGGCATGGCAGTAAACGTTAACTGTCACATGTCACAAAGCTTTTGTTAAATACTTTCACTGTTTATTCGCTTCTGAAAGTGAAGAAGATATTTTTTCTACTCAATCTCCTTCCGCTGTAGATGGAAATATTTACCTACTCTTACTTACTTAGTTACAATGAGATTCACTCATAAATTTTCCACTGACGTAACACTCGGTATTGAAGTGCGTAAAGCAGTGAAAGTCTTATATGCACAATACTTCGGTTGTTCGGTTGTTTGTTAAAGTTTTTTTTAGTTTTGCAAGTATTTGGCAAATAATAACTTAAAAAGGGTTATCATTGTCATTGCCGTGAATTGTTTGCTCGACAATTATTCATTTTATAATTGCGACGTTTTGCTAAATACGTAGATAGTTATCAACTTATCGAACCGGCTGAATATTTAATTGTATTTTGCGGAGAGATACGAGAGAGATACGAAAATTAATATTTTTAGCAATATGACAAGCGCATCTTTATTTCTATCATGTTGCGATAACCATTTTTAATTGCTATTCCGATTATTTTATGTTAAAAATAATAGATATTTTTCTCTAAGTCTGACTAACTACCGCAATTCGATTGAAGTATTCTTTTGAAAGCGGCTGCTAATAATAGAAATCACATAAAGATAGTTATTTTGTTTGAGATATCAGTAGCAGTTAAAAAAAATGACTGAAAATGAAATAAATGATACTTATTGAAAGTGTTGCTCTAAAAGAATTGGCTATCCATAAATATCGAATTATCGAAAATACACGATACCCAAAATACCGATACTAAATTAAAATTGAAGATCAGCCACTAATCTTTATAAAACGTTACACATATGTTTGCCCCTTAAAGGTTTTTGCATAAGCACTAATAAGATCGTTAGCTTACAATGTCGAGTTTGAAGGTAGAACCCTTTCCGATCCATCATTTAATTGTTATTTGACAAATTTTGGCACTTTTGTATCCCCAATATGGCACCTCAAACCTGAGCAAAGTTGCCAGCACAGGAAACACCACACCTAAAATTGGAGAGGAGTTAGCTTACATGACCGTGATACGGACTTTGTGTTTGTTCAGCCTATTTTTATTCCGTCTGATTGTCATATTCAAATCTTCTATAAATAATTTTTTCAATCTTTGGACTCTTGAAAAATTTGAAGAAGATCAATTGTTATCGACTAAAATTTGGGCTGCAGAACAACCCGAAGAAGTTCAAGGGCAGGTGAAACCATTGGTGTATATTTTTTCAGAAATAAATCCGATCGGAACGTAAGCACAAATAGCAGGCAATGATAGCGACCTCTTTTGGTACGATGATGAAAACTCTGGACATAGAGAGCTGTTTGGAAGGTTGTCAGAACAATACACTTTGTTCTTAGCCCCAAATGACAAACTGAGATTTGTTATTGTTTTGTTTGTATACCGTAAGATTTCCTACAAAAAAGCAATAGAGAGATCAATGTATACTTTTGGGATACTCGCTATTTACACCGACGGCTCCAACACAGAAAAAGGAATGAAAGGAGGGGCTGGTTGGCAACTGAATGACGATTTCTGATGATTTACTGCCTTAGACACAAAGACAACGGTAGCGGAATGGCGCTGGGAAAGGTGGCGTGGTTACCAAATCAGAGTCTGCAGTGACAGCCAAGCTGCATTAAAATCCCTACAGACTACTCGCACCCCATCGAAAATTGCTCAAGAAACTAAGGTCATGCTAAACTCTGTTGTAAAGTGGAATAAACTTGAACTCATGCTGTGTTCAAGGTAACGAACTGGCTGACTGTGGTCATTGGCAGACCCCATTGGACCGCAGCCAATTAAACTTATAGTTGCTTAGCTTAGCAGAGATGGTCAGTTACGTCAGTAATGGCTAAAAAATAATAAAGTGCTTCCTGAAAAGACCGGACAGGGAGTTGGCGGAATTCTTTTTTAGACAGAGATGGATTTTCTATGTATATCTCCTGTTTTTGCTAAGCTAAGGTTGAGCATACTTGGAGACGATATATTGAGAATTGGAACCTTTTATACTCTATCGCTCGACAAGCTTCTCAAATTCATCAAAGACTCTTTAAGATTTGTGGAGGCGAAATGAGGCCTCATCCTACACTCTGTTTTCCTTATCCTTTATTCCCATTATCCTTCCCAGGCCTTGAGTGTAATAAATTGGCAATTATGCCTGAGTGCTTGGAAACCCGATATCGGATTTCCGACCTATCTCAATTCCTTTCCATTCCATTCGACATTCGTGCCGTTTATTTACATTAAAAGGAATCCGAGACAATGCTTTAAAAATGAAAAAAGTTGATAGAGAATCGAAATGCTGTGCATGCCTGGAGAAATGGGTATTGGTGTTACTCAAGTTTTTCGAAACTCGTGGAATATTTCAAAAGAAGGGAATATTGTTTTCCCTACCGTCATATTTTATTTAGTCCTTGGATAAGTATTTGTGTGAGTGTATTGAGTATTAAATTATTTTTACCGGCGGTTCTAAATCCAATCCACGGTACAGGGAAAGACCGGGTACAACTTTGGCAACAAAGAAGAAAAAATAGGAAAGTTCGAAATAGTTTTTAGTTATATAAGCTACATTTCAGCTAACGACCCTAAAGAGGTTCGAATTCATTGTACAGCTATATATTGCTATTTTAATAACCCAATTATCTGATGCGTAAGAAGAGCCATAAAACAATAAACTGCATACATATTACATGCATACAATTTATATATTAAGAATATAAAAGAAAATTAATATTAATAAAATATTATGAATTGCATAGATAATCAACTGATAAGCCAAAAAGTTCCGGCATTTTTGTATCAATAAACATTAATGCACTTCCATCCCCCTTTTTTCTTACTGCCACTATTTGTCAAAGGCAAACGAGGCGAATGCCATTAATTATGGTAGACAGCAGCCAAAGACAATACCCCAGAGTTGTGTGCATGGGAACAAAAATGGGCGCAATGCCCGCAAATGGCATGGCATTTCCATTGAAGATAATTTGCGCCGAAGAGTAACAATTAGAGTAACAAATAGTCGCTTGTAAAAGGGGCAACTAGGGTTTCGAGAGTTGTATGAAAGCAAAACGAGATCACTTGTTACATGTGCTGCTGCAAATAATTTATGAACTGCACATAAGAAGTAATTAAATGCAATTTTTGCAACTTCGCTTGTTTACTATCTTCTCTTCTAATATTTACGAGTATTTTTGTTTATTTTTTCCCCCTTATCTATTTTGTTCTCTGGCAGTGCAACGCGAGTTCGACGACTAGTTGTTCCCACATTGTCTATGCGAGTTTGCACAATACAATTAACGTACAACAACAATGAGTACACTCGCGCGCGTCACTATTTGTCATCACAAGACATGGAACAACTCATAAAAATGTGGGCACGCACACCAACTCAAATGCACTACCGGGCACAATGGAGATATGACAAGCGGAATACAAATTTCGAATTCAGAACTGGTGCGTTTGCAATAAATATTAAGCGGTCTGGAAGTAAGAAGGTAAATATAATTGTTTTCGTTTTTCTATAATAACTTTTGAGAGTGTAATCCTATGAGTAGAATACATCCAAAGGTATCTTGGATAGTTGGAACAGCTGTTGTGAGAAAAATTCAAGGACGGAAGGAATGATGCATCTTTTCGAATTCACTGTATTCAAGAGTACCAGTTTGGGAACAGTGGTTGGCTATTTTTTGGGTCAATTTTTGATTCAAAAAACAGTTATTGAAATTATTTCTTTTTGAACTTCTGTTTTTCCGACAGGGTGAAAAAATGAGGTATATTAAAACGATTTTCCATCATCCCTTGTCAAGCTTGGTTTGGAGAAAATGGTTTTGAAGATGCCTAATTACCACTGTTTTCAGACTTTGCCAGGGCAGTTAGCACGTCGGTTTGGCACAACGGTCCCATGCTTACCTGGCATTCGTGAAGGAATCCAACTTTGACAAAATCTAGAAAGAAGTCTGGGGAGGAAATGTAGTGATATCCGAAATAGCAACCGTTGCTGTTTTCCCCAATACTTTCCAAATAAAAAAAAGTTATTATGAGAACTCCAACTAGTGGAAATTTAAAAGGGTCAAACCTAAAAGGAAATTTATTTTACTAGTTTTCTGAAAATTGTCAACAGTTGGTTGTGCTGCAATTATGTCACACTGTACGTATAAACGCACACACATTAGGTACTAGGAATTAGTTAGAACTTTGTGTTTTTGCCCATTCGCGCTTGCTTTTTTATCAAAACAAAGTACAAATTAAAAATGTTAAAATCTAGTGAAAACAAATTGATAAAACTAATTTCACAACACAAAAGAAAATATGAAGGAACAATTAGTTAATAAAAGTTACTGCAATGTTAGTTCGTGGTATATTCCACTAAAAGTTGTAGGTACGATACCGAATTTTTGACCTCAAAATATCCGAATGGCTAGAGAAAACGTATTTTTGGACACTGGAAAAGCTTCACACTAAACCCACCTGCTATTCGAAGTAAAGTTTGAACTGCTAAGCGCTAAATTTGTAGGAAATCGGTAGAGTAATTCAATCTGAAGTTTCAGTTGTAAATAAAAATATTGCAACCGTACGTGAATAATAGCCGAGAGCAACAATGTGTCGGAAATTCCAATTCACAAACAACAATTCAAAAGTTAAGAATATTATCAACCAATGTGCGACAACCGGCACGCAAATAAAACAACAACATAGCAACAAATTTTAAACATTGCCTCATTGCAGTGTGCTCATTGTTATATTTTTTTCTTTCTTTTTATTTTTTGCCTTTTGATAAGAGAAAAAGGCCATATGTCTGTAGTTTGCCAGATTTTTATGACTTTTAAACCATTATTTGCTTATTTGCATTACAATAAGTTTTTTTTCTTTACATTTCATTTATTTATTTATCCGATGGCAAAGGTAATATTTAGCCACATTTGTGTATGTGTGTGTGTAAAAGGTTTATGTTTATATTGCTGTCTTATCTGATTTCATCAACAATATGCCAACCTGACTGTATACCTACTTGCTTTATAGTAATACAGTGCTTTTAGAAAAAAGTCAGCGTTAAAATATACCACTTCATTAGTTTCTTATCTTCTTTTTTTTTTGGTTTTGCTGCCCTGTTAGGTTCTTTTGTCTCATCTTTTGTGTCAATTGTTGATTGAAGGTTTTATTCGAAGATTTATGAGTAGCCAAGTCTTGAGCGTTTATTATTTATGATATTTGCGTTAAATCAATGAACTTGCATTGTGGGTTGAGGCCATGATAGAAATATCGAAGAAGAATAAAGTTGAATGCGATTCTAGAGAATCTTCTAGGACAAAATTGGAAAGAGCACAAACAGAGATGTACTCGTTACTAGCTTCCAACTAACAACTAACTTCCAACATGAAAAGATCCTTCGACTTGGCACACACGGATGGACAACGAAAGCAAGAGAGTACGCAAACGCAATAGAGGGGCGAAATGAAAGAGGGTATCTCTACACTTGTTGTAAATAACTGACGCAACTTCCCAAAGAAAAGAAGCGATTGGAGATGTTTTTTTTGGAATCGGCAAAGACCAACAAAGGGGTGTAGTGCCAAATAAGAAGAAGCAGCCGACAACTGACCAGAGAAACCCCGAATTTCTCCTTGCCTACGCAGTCCTTTTCAATTGCACCCTGTCTGAAGAAATACTCCGAAGCTCGCGCATGATAAGTCAGACAATCCTTTCGAACGCACCATTATTGAACCAAGAACTCTAATTGGCGCTTGGCTATCCGAGTAGAAATTTACGCCCCCTACAGACATCGCGCTCGTAAGCAGCCAATCGGCAGCTTCCTTGATGGTGGCTACCTCCGCATGAAGTGATCGATCCGTTGGCTTCATACATCGCACCCCGCTCAATCCTTTAGAAATGGCGCTGCCAAAGCATATCCCTTCAGAGACATGGAAGGTACGCAATGTTACGCTATAGCCGGGATGAAGTCTGAACTTTGTGAGATCCCCGAATAACTACAAACCGAGTTAAATTTACATTCAATATCCCCCAGCCTGACAGCGGCCTGGACTACCAGGCTTTTCCCAGCAGTACCTATTGTAACTATTCAAGACGTTCAACGCTAGCTATGGGGCGGTTCGAAAGCCCCACTGAGCCCAATAACAGCCGATCTAAAGATTCAGAAATTGTACAAAATAAAAAAATGTAAATATTTTAAATTATATATTTAAAAAATTCTCCAATCAAGCAAAATCGGTTTAAGACTCTATTTCACATTGCACGTGCCTTATTTCTTCCGGGTGCCGCGAATATAATAACAACACGATCTTTAATGCATTCGACATTTGGCATTATAGGCGGAAAGTTCTGATAAATGTAAATATATTATATGTATTTCTACACTATGGGTGATATTGCGTAGCTTAGGTGATCTAGATAAGTTGGATGGAAGATAAGTGTTGATTGGCGAAGATGACTTTCATTGGAGTTCCGTCTAGTTTATTGCCGATAAAGGCACAAATATTTTTATGTGAAGCGCTCACGTCTTCAACACAGTTTGTGCTGGTATTTTTTATCAAGTGCATGAAGATGATATTCACAAAATAGTTTTGTTCCTTCAATTCTCTCATCTTTTCTGTCACTGACCTACCATTTGTCAGGCTGACATTAAGTGTCTTGTTTTAACCTTCGCTTCCGCCTTGTCTCCGCTCCCATGTGCACCCAAACCACACTTAGCCTCATTCTCACATTGCTCACTTGCTCTTTTCCTATGCAAACACCACCTTTATCTCAGTCATTAGTTGTTTAGGGCCTTGCTATGCGGACACTAATAACAATAATAACTAATGTCGTGAAAGGCGGTCCTTTTGACTTCCTGCTACCAAGCTACTACAAAAGAGCCTGAATGTGGCATCTACCTGTAGCTATTTAACGATAACACAGCTGATTACACAGCGTATTTTTAGAAGTTAGTGTTTCCATAGGGGTGTGTTAGGTTTTGTGAAAGTAGACGCAAAGTAAGTACTGCGAACATCAAAGCGGAGTTTAAAATTTGTGCTGGTTCGAAAACTAAACGCAGCGAAAGTATAGAAAATAGCTGATGAGCACAAAATAAATAAATTCGGCGCATTGGTGACTGCATGAAAGAGAAACAGGTATTTTTGGTCACAAATTAGCTACAATATTTATGAAGGTGTAATCTAGCTAGGTGCATTCTATTAAGATGAATCCATTGAAAAAAATTGATTTAAATGCTAGTTTAAAATTTAGAAAAAGCAACTATTTGTCGCCTAACCCATTACTTTATACGATTATTAACCTTTTTCTAAGTATCAAACAAATTTTATTCATAAATCGGCGAGCAATTTAAAAATCCAGTTTAAGCGACAGGTTTTTGATTGTTTCGTTTAGCCAACTCTTTAAATGACGCTGTTTTATGTTCGTTGTGCGCATTTTGTTTACTTTTTCTTTACGTTTGCTCTTAAAAATATCGGTTGCTTTTTATTTTTATTTTTATTTATTTTTTTGCTTGTTCTGCTTTGCTTTTTGCAATGTACATATTAAACAAATTTTTGCTGGAGTTGTAGTGTTTTCTCTACTTAACGTATTTATGTACACTCGAGGCGTTATAGCTTGCGGAAAAGGCCATTTGTCAAAACCAAAAATCGTGTGTTGAATTTAAATCAAACCCGCACAATAAATTTTAATATTTTTATATAAAAAAATTGTTGGAGTTGTATGAAGCATAATGGAGAAATAAGTGAATTAAACGTCGGCACAGTTATCAATATATTATTTATTTAGCAGGAAAACGGTTTTTAGTACAGCGGAACCGTCCAACATTGCAAAAGATAATTTCAATCATGGAGAGAATGTGAGAATCCTTGAATTCACTCTACTTTGCTAATCCAAAAAATCTTAAGTCTTCTTTTTCGCTTTTGACTATATTTCAAACATTCATTCTTTCTCTACATCTTGCCCAATTGTGAATTGAACTTCAGAAACTGTAAAATAGATTTGAGATTTGTCAATTGTACTTCAAAAACCGTTAACTACACTTCAAAATGGGAAACCTTGAAAATATCTGTAGAATAGTCAATTGTGCTTCAGAAGCTGTAAAATGGACTTCATATTAGTCACTCAAACTTCGGAAACCGTTAATTGGACTTCAAATTAGTCAGTTGTATTTCAGAAACTGTAAAATAGATTTCAGATTAGATAATCGTACTTCAGAAACTATAAATAAAAATTCATATTAGTAAAGTTTAATTCAGAAACCGTAAAATCTACGTCAGAATAGTCAACTGTATTTCAGAAACTGGATAATGCTCTTAAGATTAGTCAATTGTACTTCAGAAAGCATATAATGGACATCAAATTAGTCAAGTGTACTTGAGAAACCGTAAAATATACTTTAGAATAGTCATTTATACTTCAGAAACCGTAAAAAACTTTGCATTAGCCAATTGTATTTCAGAAAATGGAAAATGTACTTGAGATCAATAAATTGTCAATTTCAGAAACCGGAAATGTGCTTGAGATTAATCAAATGTTCTTCAGAAACCGTTAATTGGACTTCAGAGTAGCCAAATGTACCTAGGAAACTGCAAAATATACTTTAGATTAGACAATTTTATTTTAGAAATCATAAAATACACTTCAGGAGTTGAACGCAGTTGAAGTTTCGCACACAAACCACTAAGATTTAACACAACACAGAACAGAATTTATTTACCAAAACGTTTAGTTTAAATTACTTGAACAATTTTGCATCATTTCCTTTTCCACACAGCCTTGCTTTGCAATTCCGTTTGCAATTGTAGTAAATAGTAATCTGCAGGAAATTACAAATTTATTTTTATAGTTGTTGAAAACAAAAATACGACATAATTCACAAAACGGTAGGCACATAAAAATCATTGAAGTGTATTCAAAAACTGGCCTCCAAAGCAACCTTGTAAATATATATGTCGGTATTTTTTTCTTTTTATTTCATTTATTTTTGCTCTGCTATTTGCGTAATCCTTTTAAGGACATTTCGTCTGTTGAGTATTGTTTTTGCTGCCTATCAGAGTGACCTTAAACGTAAGCCCTTTTTTGATATGTATTTTACTCTTCACTTAATTTGCACATAAATTAATGCAGCATCACGTGTTGAATTAAATTCAGCTGGTTCTCCTTTCCTTGTTGTTTAACTTAGCTGCAATGACGCCTTCGCCTCCCACCATTCTTCGTAGAAGGTCGGTTGCCTTTTCGTGAACGCAGACAAGGCGTACTAGCGTGGTGTGCTTGTATGAATTGCTGATTTCATCCCTTTTTGTATTGAGATTAGGAAGCAAATATTTTGTAAATATTTTACGTATGCAAGTGTTTTATTTATTCTGCAACAGAGGGGCGGAATTTCAAGTGATGTTTATTTCAGATTACGTTCAAATAATGTTTATATATGCTGCAAATATTGAAGCTCATTTTATTAATTATTTTCTTAAATAGAAATTTTGATTTTGGAAGAGGTTGAAAGCCTAAGTATTTCGAGCATAGTTTTTTTCTTCCTATATTTATAGTATTTGAAAGCCACACAATGAAGTTCTACTAAATAATTGGGCCGCACAGATTAGGTTTGTGTTTCAATATACTTTTGTGCATTCATTCAAGATTTGTATATATAGTTATTTTAAAACTCAGCTAGCTACAGGAAAGTGCCGTAACTAATATTCTTCGTGAAATTTTGGTTATCTAATAATTTTCTACAAAATATCGTATAAAACATCAATGTATGTATTTTACTTCTTTGTCGGTTCCGAGAAACATGTCCAATTTGTTTGATGTGAACAAAACATATCCCATGTTTGGGTTAACGGTGTCTGAGGAAATGTGACGCCAGAGAACTAGATACGTCCGCAAAGAGGAAGTACAAATTAATGACAATTCTAACGGAGAGATTATCCTCAAATCAATATCTTGACTAGATTGGAGAAGCTTTTGAACTGAAGAGCAAAAGAGTAAGGCTAGATTTTCTATTTGACTATACTTTGAATATTGAAACTACTCTATGCGGCGAACCATTGGGACAACAAAAACCAATTTCAAAACAAGAACAAGAAAAAACTTTATAAATAAATAAACTTTATAGGTTTTGGATGCTGAAAATCTTTTTGTGGATTACTTTAGCTTAAATTCTGAACTGATTGGTGATTTTTCTTCGAATTAGAATATGCAGTAATTATTTGGATACCCTGCTAGTAGAATTGATATACTTCAAAAATTTTTGTCAATTTTGCATCTTTACAATTTACAAACCCTATCCCATCTTACAGTTCAATATATCAGCTGACTAGACTTAAATGTGCTCAATGTAGAATATATATTCCTAACGTTTGTTTTTAATATAAATCGTAGAACGTTTTACCCGAAATAATCTCCTTTAACATTCCTCGGCGATCTCTATGGAATCATAATATTTTTTCGTTGGAGTTGGTAAAAACGAATTACGCCGCAATGATTGGTTTTCGATTTCCCTGACACAGGATATCATTTTGAATTATTACTTAATGCAATTAGTTCACAGTTTTATCTACTTTTGTCATTAATATGTAAGAAATTTGCATCTCAATTTCAAAACTAGAAATAAATTTATTTAGTCAGTCAAATAGAGCTGCAATTTTCAAAAAAAAAGCTCAGCGAGTTAAGAGCCCGAAAAGCTTGGAGGCTATAGAAGACAACGTTCGACCTCGAGATCTTTTACAATATATTAAAAGTGAAGTAGTTGGGATAGGTATAGCACTAAAGACACGGAAAGGAAAAGGTCATCAGTGAAAGGGAGCCTCCCTATATATTTTACAGGTGTGAATGTCCCACAACAAATATTTCTAATAACTGTGTAATCAGAGCTCTCTAGAACTTATGTTTTCAAAAGCATAACAAAAAGTACATTGCAAGGTTTCATGTCAAACTTTTTTCTGCCTGCATACTTTAACAACATATTGCCTTCACATACATAAGTGACTCAACTTAATACGCAATATCGCCTTAAATTTAGGAAAATCTCTTGGGTTTTTTTTTTTAACGAAATCAAATTAAATTTTAAATAGCATTGAGTATTCATTTTTTACTCACCACAAACATCCAACCAACCCTCAACGCGACTCGGATAACTTATCGCGCAAACGCGATTATAAGAACGACGTCCCATCCTCTGGCTGCTACGAGTATTTTTAATGTTGTTATTGCTTTAAAAAAAAACGCCACACTCACGTTGTGGTATTGCTCTCAAAAATTTCGCACTTTTCGTCCTGCCGCTCTACGTGCGCTCACACACTCGCAACTTCCACAATCTACTAACTCAATTTTTGTCTTCCACACCACCGCTACTCTCTCTCTCTCTCAATCACTCACGCTCTTGCGGCCTCTCCTACCACGTGTACGCACTCCAATGCCTTTTCCGCTAACCCTCGACAGGATTGTTTACGACATGCACTTGTTCTCGAAAATATAACTGGTTTACGCGAGCTTATTGGACTCCAAGGATATACTAACACTCATGCAATATATAAGCGCGTAATTGACGTTCGACGCTCTGTGGACGCGAGTTATGCAAGGATGTGAGTAAAAGCAGTGTTGCATTGCATTGCTATTGTAGCTGAGAGCGTGGCGGGTATAGCAGATTTGAGTGCATGAAATTGAGGATGCTGTGTGGAGAGTATTTTTGTTATTTTTTTTTGAATTGCTTTTGTTTTTTTTTAATGGTTTTGAGATTTTGCAAAGTGGTTGAGTTGTTGTGCTTTTCTCATTTCAAGCATTACGTGTGGTGGGTGTTTTGCAATGAGTTGTGGTTGTTGTTGTTGTTTGATTTTAAGCTGATGAGTACACTTGTGTCGCTTTTATGGATTTTCCAATTTGTTATAGAAAAAATTATGCTGCTGTCGCCGTCTTTGCCGATGATGATGTAAATGAGTGAATGTAATGCGCTTTTGTTGTGTTAAATTTACGCAAATCTTCATTGAAGTTTTGTTTGTTTTAAAAATAAGCCACACTCTTGAGCGACGACACGGGTTCAATCACTCGTCTCGTCAAGTATTTTAAGCACAGTTTCAATTGAGTTTTAAAGCATTGATTAAGCGAAATTTTGCTGAATGCTCTGTCGTTGGTTTTTTATGGTTTTATTATTGCACTATTTGATAATGATTTGTTTTATCGGCGTTCAGCTTAAGCGTAATGAGTTTCAACTTTGATTTTTTGTTTTGTGGATTTTCATAACTTTTTCCTGTTTTCTCACAACACATTGCGTAATAGCGCACACAGTTTAGTATCAACTATCGTATTTTAATTGAAATGAAAATATTAGCTAATTTGCTACTTTGCGCTCTACACTTTCACAAAAAACCTCATCGCTGCGTTTTTTTTCTTCCGTCACTGTTATTTTTTTTTCAATTTTTATAGCTGCAATATTTCTGGTTTCTTAATTTGCCAAAATAAAACTCCGCCGGTCACGTTTTTATTTGCACTTCCTCATCATGCATGAAAAATTAACATTGGCGCCATTTTCTTACAAAAAAACGGCCTGAGTTTTGTTAAGTTTTTATCTATTTTTTTTTGTTTGGCTTGCTTTGTCTGCATTGACAATTTTTTATCTGCAAAATATACACAAAATAATATCTAATTAGCGCGAATGTGTAGAACAACAACAACAACGCATTAGCTATTAAATCTTAGAAAAACAGCATATTTTAATTTTTGTTTTCACACAAACACTCATCTTATACTACCACTGCTATCCGCACATTTACTCCGCATATAGCCTTGTAAACATGTTTTCTAAATGCTTCACAAATATTTACCTACTGCTGCTCTATCGTAGAGTATTTTATCATAAAGCCTTTTTTGTATAAATTTCCAGTTTTTTTTTACAGGTATTTACAGCTTTCACAGCTGAAGACTGGAGACTGAAGACTAGTTGTACTCGTATGTACATATATTCAAAACCATTTGCTGTTACCAATCATTTTAGCATTATTTTCTGATTTAACTTAAGCGGTTAGCTGTGTTCCATGGCGCGCTATATGAATGAAAAAAAAAACTTTATTCAAATGAAGTTGTACTTTTGTACCAAGTACCTTTAGTGTTGAAAAATTCAACACCTTGCGCCCAGCTGTCTCACTTATAGCTGCTGTGCACTTCTTACATGGGCTTTGCATTGGCACTTCTTTATTATCTACTAAACAATTCCATTAAATTATTATATTTAAATTTTTATCGTACAGCAGCTGTTGTTATTTGCTTGTTTGTTTGTTTTTTTTTTTTTTGCTCAGACATATTCATAAATAAATAATAATGAAGCACACATGGTACTAAATACCTATGTATATTTGTAAGTGGAATGTAAATAAGCATATCGCCAATTTTTTTCCACTTCTTGAAATAAATAATCAAGCACAACGCCGCATGGCAATATCCAGTAAAAATTAAAAAAAAAATCGCTTAACAAACTTACAAAAAATTAGGCAATATTTAAAGTTAATTATTTTTTTACATACTCGCATCATATTTCGCAGAAATTTTCAATTTTGTTAGCAAGTGCTGTAAATGAATGTTACGAGGGCAACGAAAAGCGCATTGTATTGTATTTGCTTTTAATTTATTTATTTTTTAATCCACTCTACTTTTATTTTATTCTGCTTTATTTCAGTTTTCATTTATTTCACTCTGCAAATTCATTTATTGTATTTGCTTTAATTTTATTTACATATATATTTTTGTTATATACTTTATTTTAGTTACTATTCACTTTATTTTTCATTTTAATTTATTGTACTTTTATTTATGATTTTAATGTAAGTTATTATTGTATATTTTTTTATTTAAATCTATTTTATTTGATTTAATGTTATTGTTTTTATCTTAAATTGAATTTACTGTCATTTCATTCTGGATTATTTTTTTCGAATTTGCTCTAATTTTTTATATATTTTATATTAATTTTTATTTAGTTATTATTTATTTTATTGTATTTTTATTTTTTATTTTAATGTAAGTTATTTTATTTTTCTTTGAACCGATTTAATTTAATGTAAGTCAATTCATTTCGTTTATATTAATTTACATATATTTTATTTGATTTCATATTATTGTTTTTACTTTAATTCACTTTTATTTTATTTTGGCTTATTTCAGTTTTTATTTATTTTACTTTACAAATTTCTTTTTCGAATTTGCTTTAATTTTTAATTTTTTTGCATACCTTATTTTAGTTATTATTTACTTCATTTTTATTTTATTTTATTGTACTTTTATTTTTGATTTCAATGTAGGTTATTTTATTTTGATTTGAATCGGGTTAATTTGTTTTTTTTTTTAATTTAATATAATTTTATTTAATTTTGTTTAATTTAAATCTACGCAACTTCATTTAACGCAATGTAATTTAAATTAGTTACTTTTAATTTAAACTGATTTATATTTGGATGCAATTTTAATTCCTGTTCTCTTTTATTTTGTTTTATTTATTTCAGTTTAGTATATCAACTTCAATCTATTTTATTTTATTTCGTTTTAGTATTTTTTTTAAATTGAATTTAGTTTTATTGCACTATTGTTTAAGTTTCTTTTAATTTATTTAATAATATTTTGTTTCATTTTAATTTATTTTACCTCATTGCAATGTATGTATTTTATTTTAACTTAATTTTATTTTTCGTAAATTTTTTTATTTTGGCCTTATTATTGAATGTTTGACCATTTCGCTTTTTCACACTTTCAAAAAAAAAAAAAAAAAACAAATATTGTTATTTTATAACATTTTTTTTTTTGTTTGTTATTTTATAACATTTTTTTTTTTTTTTCAAATTATTTCTGATTTTTTTTATTTTCAACTTAATTATTTTGATTTAGTAATTTATTTTTACTTAGTTTAGTGTAGTTTAATTATTTTAGTTTAATTTCGCTTTTTCAAACTTAATTTAACTGTATACATATGTATGTATAAATTTTAAATAACTTGAATTTCAATTAGGTACTTCAATTAACAAATTTTTATTATTGCTATATTTTAATTAGTTAAATTTGATAAGGTTTCATTTAAATTCTTTTATTTCGTTTCTATTATTTTTGTTTATTTTACTTTGATCTATTTTAGTTTTATTATTTTCATTTAACCTAAAATAGTTTACAGTCTAAGTCTCGTTTGGTAATGTTTTATACAACTTTGTACGAAATTTATAAAAATTCAAAAAATATTCAAACGTTTAAATAAAAAATTTTGGAAATCTTTTGGGTATGCAGTATTGCACCCTATATAATTACTTTTAAAACATTTCTGCACTTAGATCTTTCTTATACTAAAATTAAATTGGCTATAAAAGTGCAAATTTTGTACATAGTTTGAAATTTTGATTTATATGCGAGTATTGCGAATATTATACAAAAAATCACTATATGATCAATTGTTTGAGTAACTGTATGCCCATAAGTTAATTAAATGAGATTTTATTTAAATTAATTTGTTTTAATTTTACTCTGTTTAATTTTATTTTTTTTAAGTATAACGAAATATATTTCCTGTTAAACCCCCATTTCTTTGGAGCATACATATGGACATACATACATACATATGTACATATGTACATAAGAGCGAGTGAGTTAAATACTCACAGGTATTACTTTCAAACATTATTCTCATCCAGTATTTGTTTGGCATTAGTTATACAATTTTTTCCGTTTTCTAAAGAAAATTCGCATTTGTAGGCTTGTGTTTGAAATCTTGCTTCCAAGGGATTAATTATAAACTTTTTTTATATGAAAACCAACCCAGTCTATGAACACACCTGTAGGTATATAGAATATATACTTTCCAATTTGCTCAACGTCTACCTGTTTGTAATTTTGTTACGCTTAAAACTTGTATAAATAAATTTATATTAAATTTGTTTTAAAACGCCGCGTCGCCGCTAACAAACCAGCAGATAAAATTTTTCGCACATTATCAGCACGGCAGCAGCTGTGTATCAGGCTGCGAATTTCACATAAACAAACAACGCTACACGTATGCATTGCTGAAAGCCACACAAACATATCGTCGTTGCCTTAGTTTAGAAAGGCAGTAACTAAAAAAAATACTAAATTTTCTTTTCGATGGATTGTGATGTATGTTTGTATTTCATCGAATTGCAAAAACGCAACATCGTTTTATGAAAAACAAATTTTTAGTAACGGCTTTTTGCATTTTAGGTGACAAGACATATTTCATTTTAACTTCGGTTTTTTTTTTTTTCCCAGTTGCTATTACTGACTGCTTGCTATATTATTATCACCAATAGTTATTGATTTTTATTACATTTGTATTGTATTTCGTTACTGCTGCAGATATTTTTTGCAGCACTTTTTTATTGTTGTTTGTAGCTATGCCTATTTCTGGTTGTTTTTGCCTTATCAACACCCGCATGCTTGAGGAGGACGGACAGTCGTTGTATGTATGTACTATTTATGTATGTTCCTTGTTTTCGCCATACCACCTTTCGTCCCTTAATTCCAAATGTACAGAATTTGCTTTCATCGAAAAATATTACCTTTCCCTTAGAAATCTAGCCGCTTATTTTCTATGTGATTTTTGGCGAATGCAATTCGTTTATGTCTGTTTATTAATAACAATATCAGTTTTAAGCGTGCAACTTTGCTATGTTAACAAATTTCTTCAAAATTTCACGCACTGTATCAGTGCAAATTGCTTTCGGAAATCTTTACTGGGCATCCTTTGCAATTTTCGATGCTGTAAGTTTTGGATTTTCTTACACTGCACGTTTTTTTCTGTCAGTTAGTTTAGTTTAGTTGCGACGGGCCTGAACGCGGATTGGAAGAAGAGAAGCCAGTCGATTTATAGTTTTTTTTAGCTCCTTAGAGGACTGCGCTTAAAAGAAGTTCTATCAACGATTTCAGCAATCTATCAAAGTCTAGACGCTTTCCTACATTCCATAGTTTTATCATGATATATGTATCTATCGCTGGAGCTGGTTGCTTTTCTTGTTGGAGCTATTTTACTATCTAAACTGGCAAAAAAAATAGTCAAAATATGCCTGCAAATGGTTTTCATACCATTTTTGTTTGAAACATAGTACGGGAAGCCGCGTATTTTGTGCTGTTCGTTTTCTTCTTATGCAGAACCAATGACAGATTTTCTTTTAATATTTATCGATATATTAAGTGCTGTAAGTATTCCTCATAACAGCACGTTTAAATCTTCTTCTTCGTTTTGCGAATTGATATTGAAATAAAACAAAAATTAAATTTCTTACGATTCTTAGTATTCACAGGTATTAAAAGTACACAGCTGGTTCCGCGCATTAATTTTTTCCGACAAGTGTATGTATGTATGTATGTATGCACGCATGTAAACACTTGTCAAAGCTAGTGACAGCAGTGGAATCACACACCCACATACCTACTCTTGTTAATAGAGTTTATTTGCACAAACCTATTTATTTACATATGTACATACATAGCTCAATTAAAGCAAACATTTGTATAACTGTAGTTATTTATATCTAGTAGGTATCAGCAAACTAATTCTCACGGGAGGCTCTCTCTGCAGGCAGCGCACATTTTTTTTGCTACAAACTATTTACCTAATCGTTAATTTTCCATACACTTCATTTCACCTGTACAATCACTGTTTGTATGTAGGGCGGTATGTATGTATGTATTTTAGGGGAAAACATTAACAAACACACAACCAACTTGTGTGCAAACATGTCCGTCTGTCATCTCTAATGGACCGCTGTTGCTATTCGAGGAGCAGCCACTATTGAAAAAGGCAACTATTTTGCACACACACAGTCTACATCTTTCCACACCTGTTTCTATTTGAAGCATTCGCTCTCCTATTTATGTCCTTACATGTACTCAGACAATTATTGCTGCTGTTGCTCTACCTGCGCATTGTTTTTGTAAGGATATACACATTCAGCTAATAATTAAAATGATTTCACTCTGTTGCTAATAGCAGCACACACAATTTGCTATTACTTTTAGAAATTACACAGAACTACAACTTCTTGTTTTACACGCTCACTATCAGTCCCCCTGGTGATGCTGTGTGTTTTTTTTTTTACTTTATCACTACTTCCTTTTTTGTACTACATATTTGTGTTTGCAGTGCTCTTAGCTGCGCTGCCACAGCCAGCGCTACGGCTCCTTTCAACGATTAATGAACCTTTTGCTATTCGCCCCCACACACACATTTGCTGCTTTATTTCATTTTTGCACACAATTTACCTACTCCTTTACGCGTATCCCCAAGTTTAACACTTTTTCGTTATTGAATTGCTATTTTTTTATCCACACAATTTATTTATTTTTGCAAATTCAAAAAGCTAAAAGAATTTTCGTAGAAACGCGACTTCAAACACACACCGATCATCAAATGTACGCGACGACGAGTAAATTACTACTACTAGTACACACACCGTACCGACGTTTTCTCAGCAGCCTCACTGCATTTCCTTTAAAGCCTATGCTATGTTCTTTTTTGCTGTTACTGCCTACGAGCGCTACTACACAATTTTCTTACTTCACATCCGCATCCGCACTTCCATACAATAACGTATTTCGACCAATTTCCGTTCAATGGCAGAATCCGTAATGTACTGCAGTGCTGAGTGTGAATCGGATAAATGAATAAACGCGGTTTTTAATCCGATATAGCTAACGCACTTAATTCTTGACACACGCGTCGCTCGCCAACATCAACTCGCCACTGAAACTCTCAGCAATGGCAAAGTGGATGACAACCGTCGTTTGCGCCGTAGAAGTTACCACGAAACACACAATACAATCAAACAAATAAAATTAAAAAAAAAAAACGAACACAATTGCTGTAGCGTGCCATGCCGGCAGTGGCGGTGGATTGTGTGGATATTGGCTTGTTGGCTGTTGGGTTGGTGGTGGTGGTGGTGGCGGTGGCGATGGCTGTGGAGCTGGCCGGTGAATTTATGCTCGAATTGTGGCGCAAAACAAGGTGGATGATAAAGGTGGGGATAAAATGTAAGGTGTAATAACCGTTGTTTGTTTGAAGCGACTACGTCGATTCGATTTTCATTCGCCGCATGATACCGTTATTCACCACGGTGGAGCCCATTGGAGTTTGGTGAATTGTGGTGCTGCATGTGGTAGTGCAACGTTAGCTGACCAAGGTGTGGCGGTTATAATATTTGAATTTAAAATCCCTTTGCAATGCAAACTGTTTTGATGGCTGGATCTATTTATGGCGCTAAGATTTTTCAAAGCAAACACCGGTGCGAAAAATTTTGAACTGTTATCAACCAAATCAGCAAAAACAAATGTGAGTACGAAGATTAATATGATAGCGAAACGAAACGATAAATATCGACAGCCATAACAATTTCTATAACGCCAATCATTCATTGCGATCTCTGTGTACAACGTCGATAACGATTGCTGCCTCGATAACGTTAGATACGTATCAAGAATGATAGAATACAACATTTTGCGTTCCCGCGTCGAAGTGACAGATCTCGCCTTTAATAAACGAAAATACGGAAGAGAGAAAATTGACTAACTTCCAATTTTTCACTGGAAAACGTGTTTTAATTGTTCTAAAATATAACAATATGGATTTATAAGCAGGGATTTAATAAATATATCTGCACAATACTAAAAATAGTGGCTCTTTTTCCTAATTTGTAAAAAAAGCTTTGTCTAGTAGAAGTTGAGAATTGTCAAACTCGGCAAAATCAAAGTAGCGGTACCTCAGACGGAGTCACCTTCTGCATTCAGTACACCGTGGCTGCGTATATAGATCAGAATAACGATAACGATAACAAACTACGACGATAATCATTCCGATAACGATACAAATTTCGATGAAGATTATAATCTGATGACCATAAGGATGACGATATCGTTAACGACAACAATATTGATATCGATAAGCGCAATTTTAGTGATATCGATAACGAATTATATCAAAAACGAGGAACGATCCGCTTAAGTATTGAAAGATGGATTAGAGAGGAAACTTCAGAATCGTGAAGTGATTTACTGAAGAAAAGATGAAATCACTGCGAGATTATCCTCCATATTCCAGAACACATTAATCACTGCTGAATACTTTGTGATAGTAAGGAGGTCCTGATGCTATGACTCTGCTGTAAAAAATTAACATAGGAGCCGCCTTCAAACTCTGCTATTACTGTTGGAAGTCATGAACTCAATCTTGATCAATGAATTAACACCACAAAGCTCGGAAGCCGCGATAAAAGATCTTCGGAAAACTCCAAACTACTTTGAGACAGCTTTACACATGTAAATTTAAATTCAGTATAACGGCCATAGCGCACAAACCCCAACGTACGAATAATTTAACCAAACCTACAGCCTGCTTAGTATAACTAAAAATAATTAAATAAGAGACGAAATTAAAACAGAGAAGTCGTAAGTGAAAGAAATTGTCTGTAATATAGGACTCATGCAGTCACAGCGTTAAAGGTGGAATCTTATACAACTTAATAGGATAAAAGAATGACGGGGACTTAGCTTCCACAAGAAAATTAAAGTGAAATTTGAATAGTAAAAAAATAGTTGCTCAAAAAAATTCCAAACTTAAATAAATACCGCAGCCGAATTAATTGCAAATCTATATTTTGAAATAAGCCTGATATAAGGGCAAAAGTATTGACTCAAAAACATTTCCAGCTTCCGTATAAATCTACCAAAATTTATTATTGTTGTGCTCATAATTAACGATAAGCTCACACACACAAAAATAATTGGATTAATCGAATAAAGTCACCCTCAAGCAGAATACGACCATCGCAATACAATGATCACGAATAATAAAATATTGAACAACCGAGAACTCGCTTTGCACATAGTGAATGCCTCAGGGCCGGATTTAGGCATAGGCTATGCTGGCTGCAGCCTAGGGGCCCGCACCACAATGGGGCCCGCACCACAAATTATCATACATAACTACATACCTACATACATTTTTTCGCAAAACGTTATTTTTTTTTTTTTATTTAACATTATACGTAGAGATAATTTTTTGTATATCTATAAAATAAATGATAATTTTTAACTAAGCTCGAGGCCAATAGTGCGTTTTTTCTGTACGAAAATTGACTATTATTGTGTAAAAGAGGAAAAACAACAACAATGGTAGAAGTTATAGCTATTTCGGAGACCACCACATCTCCTCATCAGACTTCTTATTTTCAGCGTCAGACAGGACTTGAATTCACGGCCCAGCCGGCACTGAAAATTAGTAAGCTTAGCTTCAACATGTCAACAGAAATAAATTTGGATACTTAAAATACATAAATTTTTACATATCATAATTTTCATACAATTAATTATTGCAGCTTAGTTTTGGTTTTATTTTGCATGCTTAAACTTTAAAGCGTATTGACTTTGTTGTGAGTTCCGTGGAACTAAAAAAAAAATACCAAAAACAATCACGTGTAAATTAGAACATACAAAAGTTGTAAGTATTTAGCTTGAATTTCTTACTGCTACGTCTGAGCTCTTGGATTCGCAGTATATGGGCGCCGAGTTTTACTAGAAAAAATTGTGTTCATTTTGCATGAACGCATGTTGTTGAATATAATTCGGAAAATAACGGTTAATTGATTCATGAAGAGCAACAATTTTTCGTATTTAAACATTGACTGCTCAGTTTCGGTTCGATGCTTGCGAAGTGCTGACAGTGTATAAAAGTGAAGATTTTTTTCCTGTGCTTGTGATTCAGTGCATATTATAAATTAATAATGGACCGCCATAAACTAAAAAATAATCGTCATAAAACGAAAGAACGATTTAAAAGTGGTAGTTCTAAACGCCGGATTGCAAAAGAGAAGCAAAAACTGACTGAAGAAGTTATAGCCAAGTCAAGACGTATGACCGATTTTATGAAGTTGAAAACCATAACACCTGGTGAAAAAACTGGCGAAGATACGTTTTCAACTGCAACTACGAGTGTGTCTATGAACTTTGCAGAACGCGAAATTGTTAGTTCAAAATACATATTGTTTATAAGGCTTTAATTAATATATATAATTTACATTTAACATATAAGGCTACAGCAACTTTGGAAACAAATACGGAGTCAACTGCAATATCAAACTCTTCTTCTACAATTACAACAATCCCGGATGAAAATAATTCAAATGAAATTAATTTGCTGAAAACTGATGTTGGGCTGTGGCCTGAAGTTTTAACAAATAACAATATAGAGTACTGCATAAAGACGGGAGCTACAGCATTTCAAAATTGTGACGGGTATCTATTTGATAGTAAATCTTTTAAACAAACTGATGGAACTGCTGACCAAATATTTACAAGAAAATGTCAAATTAGTTTTTTTGAACGGAAAGCAAAGAACGGGGAAGCTATAAAACGTTCGTGGCTCTGTTTTTCTCCTAGCACTGGATGTGTTTTCTGCTTCGTATGCAAAATTTTTTCACAAACACTTACAAAATTTAATGCTGCCGGTTTTTGTGATTGGAAAAATGCTGCTGCACGTCTAATTGCACACGAAACGTCTAAAAATCACTTAAAAGCTGTATTTGATTTTACGATGCGGTCAAAAGAAATAGGGCGTATTGATCTTCAAATTTTACAGCAAGCAAATGACGCAGCAAACTACTGGCGCGAAGTACTTAAGAGAATTGTTAGTGTAATAGTTTTTATAAGTGAAAGAGGGTTAGCATTTAGAGGAGATAATGAAATACTTGGATCTAAACGTAACGGTAATTATCTGGGACTCTTGGAACTTATTGCACAATATGATGACTTCTTGCGCGATCACATAAAAAAATACGGAAGCTGTGGAAGTGGTCACACGAATTACCTCTCATCATCCATTTGCGAAGAGTTAGTGAGTTTAATTGGCAAATATGTTTTCGACGAAATTATTTGTCGAATTAAAAAGTCAAAATATTACTCAATATCTTTAGACTCAACACCAGATGAGGGTCATGTTGATCAACTTACTCTAATTTTTAGATATTTGGAAGAACAAAAGCCCGTCGAAAGATTCATTACATTTATGCCAAATCAAGGCCATAAAGCAAAAGATATGTTTGCAAGTCTAAAAAGTTTTTTGGAAGACAATGACATATCTATTATGAATTGCCGTGGCCAGGCTTATGATAACGCTTCTTCAATGAGTGGGAGGTATAATGGTCTACAAGCGTTGGTATTAGCCGAAAATGATTTAGCTGTTTGGATACCATGCGCTGCTCACTCTCTTAATCTTGTTGTGCAGAATGCTGCTGAATGCTGTTTGGGTGCAGTGGTTTTTTTTAACTTCTTAGAAGAAATTTTTGTTTATTTTACCGCGTCTACAAGCAGATATAAAGTTTTAACCGATTGCTTGGCAAAAGCATGTTCTAACACATCTACTCTTGTGGTTAAAAGAACAACAACAACACGATGGTCTTGTCGAGCAGACGCAACAAGTGCTTTAGTACGTGGATATAGCCAAATTAAAAATGCACTTTTTGAAATTTCGCAAGATGAAGAAGACACTGGTAAATCGCGCGCTATTGCTCTAGGTTTGCATAACAAAATGGCAACAATAGAAATTGGAATTTACACCGTATTTTGGGATGATATCTTAGGACAAGTTAATAAAACAAGCAAGATTCTACAGAGTCCAACATTAGATCTATGTACAGCCGTTGCAACACTGAAATCGCTGAAAGGATACACAGAGGCCAAAAGAAATAATTTTGAAGCGTATGAAAAAAAAGCTGCCGAATTAAGTTGTTGCACTACATATCAATCTACAACGCAACGTAAGCGTAAAATTAACGTGCGTTTGTCTACTCTTGATTGTGTTCACGAAGCAGAATCTGTTTTCACATCAGCACAACAATTTAGAGTGCAAAACTTTATTCCTGTTCTAGATCAGTTTCAAGCTTCAATGCAGCAGAGGCTTGAGGCATACGAATTGGTTGACTTCCGTTTCGGTTTTATCAATAAATTAGACGAATTAACGGATGAGGAAATAATTTTCTCGGCTCAAAATTTAATTAAAATTTATTATAATGATTTAGAAGATCATTTTGCAAATGAGATGATACAATTTAAATATTTTTTCAAAGAATTCAAAAACACACAAAAGGAAAATATTTCTCAGGCAATGTGGATTCTTGAATTAATTTACGAAAAAAATGTAAAGGATTGTTTTCCTAATGTGGAGATCGCTTTGAGAATGTATCTGTCTCTCATGATATCTAACAGTACTGGAGAAAGATCGTTTTCTAAACTAAAATTAATCAAAAACAGACTTCGTACGTCCATGGTAGAAGGAAGATTAAACGCTTTGGCTTTAATAAGTTTAGAAAACGATGTTCTTAAAACAATGGACTTTGAAGATATTTTAAATACGTTCATCAACAATAAAAATAGACGGACCTTTATGTCAATTTAATTAAAATTGGTAATGAGTTTTTATTTACTCATATGTATGTACATATGTACACCCATTGTCACCTAAATAGCAAATTTTTTTCGTTTTACATTATTCACAATGTGTTTCGTATAAAATCTTTTCGTTAATTTTTTCTAATAAGATACTAAGATCTCTGCCAAATTATAAAAAAAATTAAAGTTTCAAACCTCCTACAAAAGTAACGAAAATTCATCGCAATAATAAAAAAATTCATCAAAATTGTCTACTTTTTATTCAGAATTTTTTAAACTAATTTCGGTATGCAGTTTTGTAGGTCATTCAATTATAGTCCCATAGAGTGTAAGTTTGAAGCAGCTACGACCTACCGCTGATGTTTCACAATTTTTATTGTTGAAGGTGTTGCTCGTTTTCTCCATGTAAAAATTTTTCGAACGCACTTTGTATGGAAGAAAATGCCCAACACCTTCAGAAAAAAAAATTGTGAAAAATCAGCGGTAATGCATAGCGAAATTAATTTAAAAAATTCTGAATAAAAAGTAGACAATTTTGATGAATTTTTTTATTATTGCGATGAATTTTCGTTACTTTTGTAGGAGGTTTGAAACTTTAATTTTTTTTATAATTTGGCAGAGATCTTAGTATCTTATTAGAAAAAATTAACGAAAAGATTTTATACGAAACACATTGTGAATAATGTAAAACCAAAAAATGTGCTATTTAGGTGACAATGGGTGTATATACATACATATCTATGAAAGATTTTTTCTCTCAGAATAGGGGCCCGCACCACAACGTCCGCCTACGTCCTAAGATGGCCAAAATCCGGCCCTGGAATGCCTTATTATTTTTGAAAATACATGCTACCTCATTTATTCGTATGCTGCTTCTTCTTCTTATTATTAATGTATTTGTGCATTAAGCAATGTAGGAAAATAATTTACTGCAAATCTAAAACAACTGCAACATTGCCAGCATAATGGGGGAGGGTATGTAGATCATGGCATGCCCAGAGCCGGAGTAGAATGTCACAGATTAGTAGCAGCAACACCTCCGGCATAATCACAGATTTCCTACAGAAAAACACACACACACCAAAGGGGGAGAAAATGCAGTGCAATTGGAAATCAAAGGCAGTGGGAAGTGACGCCTGAACGAAACGAAATTTATTGACAGTTTAAGAAATTTCTTGCCCTTCCAAAGCGAAAACTACCTAGCGCCCTCACACTTTTTATTGGTTTTCCGACGACGATGACGGCGACATTGACGCTTCGCAAGGGGTTGGAGAAGCTGCATTGTAGTGGCGCGGCAAGTTGGTAATAATGATGTCGCGTGTGCTGTCAACGGACTGGCGCTGCACATCGATGGGGTGACATTGTGACTAATTCAAGTTGCACCTACATAAATTTCACGCATTGCCTGGCATAAATGTGCCAACACATTGCATGTGCCGTCTGGCTGGCAGTAGAGCATAAATAGCACAGATACATATTTGTATAGTAAATGTGCTGATTTAGTGGCTGTTCTACTTCGAGATATAGTTCGTGCTGCTGAGATTGTGCAATCCGCTCTCCCCACATATTTGTGACGAAATTATTTCCACAAGATCGGGATTTTAGGCGGTATTTTTAAAGCGACCTTCTCAGTCAAAATGCGCAGTATAGTTAAGATGCAGGGTGAACATCTTTTTTGAAATTAATCCAGTGATATTTAAGTAAATTCCAATGCATAGAAGTCAAAGAAAGACCCTGCAAAAGATGTAGTACTAAACGTTTTCATTTCACTCATTGTTGTTGTTAAACAGCATCAAAACTCCACGCTCATTTTCTTTTTTAAAATCTTATTGAAATGACAGTCCGCGAGAGCGTAAAAGCAAAATAGAGAGTACGATTGAACTTTGCAGGAAAATCAGCTGACAGATTAGAAGTTTTCGTTCCAAAAACCCAGTAAAATAATTCAGAGAATAAGGCGTCTTACTCTCTCAAAAAGAGAAAGAATTTTTCAGCATCAAAATGCTTAATTCATAGAATCAATAGCCTTCGAGGCTTTCACCTTATCGATAGCCCCCTTCACCTCACCGCAAGTGAATGTCAATCGCCCAATCTACATTTGACCTTAGCCACCGAAAGATTCAAAATAAATTTCCGGGTGAATAAGCTCGCGCAGCTATACATGTCCGGACAACTGTGGTTTCCGAATGAAATCTCTACCCGATCATCCTGCAGCACAGGGTTGAATAAGGACCCAACGGTAGACAAAAGCTCACCCATACCCGAGGTCAGGTTACAGGTCTTCAGATGTCCACGTTTAAACCCGTGATGCAGGGACTACAGGAACCACAGCGGGTGGCCAAGCTCATTTCAATAGAAATAATTACTGGTATGTGGTCTGATGGAGCGATACCGTAGATCGTTATGCTATTATATCAGACCAGCGTTAGCTATTTTTAAGTGAGGCGAGCTGATGCAACTACCTATAATCCTGGTGGGATTGAGTTACTATGCTGTTTCGTTTCTTGGAACGCAACTATTAACAGACCGTGCCAAACCATAAAGCTATTTATCTCTTCGAGTTCACTCTGGAGTCCGTTGCAGTCGAGTTGTAGGAGTTTCGTCACTCTCGGTAAAGTCGTCGCACAGATGGGCGTGAGGTATGGGTGTTGTGGTCTACCGTGACTCAGCTGCGCTTGTCGCTGAGTTGATTGCAGCCTGGCCATGGGGATTGTGGACGGTCGCAGAGCTCTGCAACATGAGGCACGATGGTCACCCGCCAACACGCTTGTTGTGCGCTGGGCAGAGCATCACATCAGCCCGAAAATGGCATCAGCCCTGGCATAAGTTACACATGTCAAATACTGGCACATGGAACAGACCGTGCGGGGCAGTAAGAGATGCTGGTGAGCCCTAACACGGGGTAGGGCAGGAATGGGATGTTGGAAGAGGGAGGAGTGCCCGTGTTGCTGCTGTGAGCTCCTTCGGACGGTTAGGGTCCAGAGGCCAGGGGCAATATGCGCTGGAAGGCGCGAACAACACGGGCACATGGTATGGTGTATTCCTTGTGACTCTTAAGGCTTAAGGCTCCCCCTTGGAAAGGTGTGCTTCGTGCAACGGATGGAGCCTTCTCTGGCATATACAGCAGAAAAAGGTGTCTGCCCCAGGGTTGGGCTCAATGTCAACCCTGAATAGAAGAATGTGAAGCAACCCTGCTGCTATGTGGTGCTATAGTGATGTCAAATGACAGGGGTTCTGACCTAAGCAGGGTTAGCCATAACAACAGCCTTTGGCAGCGTGAAACCAATGCGTTCTGTTACGCTCTCTCTTGCAAGTTTTTTATTGAACGCTTTTCCAGTAAAGCCTTGCCAGCACTGGTAACAAGTCGTACACATTTTTTTTATGAACAAACTAATTTTCTTACAGTTTAGGGTTCAAATATAAATTCGCTCTCAATTTTGCCTTACAGCAAGGTAATTTAATTTTTTTTTAACTTCTACAAAAATTAAACATTTTGTCTTCATTGAATTTGCAAGTATTTCTGTTTGCTTGTTTTACTTAGTTTTATTTATTTTATTATTTATTTATTGTTCCATTAATGAATTGCTAACTAAATATTTTACAATTTTTCTTCGAAAAGTTTTCACCCGTTGTATTATATATGTATATGTAACAAATTTAAATCAATAAAACGTAAATTAGTTTTCTAACTGCTGAAACTGCTGGAATGTTTTTTAAAGCAAAAAAAAAATTAAATTAATTGAGGTACAAAAAACCAGAAAAGTTTGACTGACATTGAAAAAAAATTTTAAAGCTTCCAAAAATTAGAAATGCATTGAGTGAGGATCTTTTATTTTCTTATGTTGTAATGAATTTCTCATAAAAACTTTGTATTTTTCACTTTTTCTCATACAACTCAAATTTCTTTTCCAGACAGACTGTTCTGGTTCTTGTGACTTAACTGTAAACAATTTCCAATTTTTTTAATCTACAACAACAAAAGTGGTATACAAAATTTTTACAATACGGGTGCAACTTTTAACATAAACTTTCAATAACTAAAAAGAAATGTAAACTTATTTTCTTTCATTTTTTTGTAACATAAAACATAAGTTATATTCATTTCATTATTTTACCTTAGTACCTGCTTATTTTCTTATTTATCCAATATAAGTTTTTAAATAAATAAAAAAGCCAATTTCCAACTAACTGCTATTAAAATTGTTATTGTAGCAAAGTGCATTACAGCGAAGTTAGCAGAATTTTGCTAACATAACAGAAAGTGTTTAGTTAACAGTACAGCAATATGTAAATGTACAGCAGATGTAAACAAAATTGTTAAGCTTAACATTTATGTTACTTAACAGAGCTCTTAGTTGCAGTTTATCTTGCGTTGGAAATAACCTCAAATAGCGATTTTATAGATATTTTTTCTTTAAATAGCAAATCAATTTTAATTTAATACTTTTTACGAAATGTTATTTCGTACAAAAATGCAAAATAATCCGGTATGTGTAGCGTTAATGAAGTTTAGTAATTTTTAATTTACAGCTGTACACTTATTTTTAAACACTATGGAGATGGCGCTTGTAAACCTATAAAAAAAAAACAAAACCCATAATTCAATGTGTGAAATAACCAACACATTATTATTGTAAACTTAACTCAAATTGAATTCAGTACGATATGTCGCTTGAAAATTCGCAAATATAACTGTATTGAGTTTAAAGGAACATAGCACATGAGGTTTTATTTATAAAAAAAAAGTTATTTGATATCTGTTATAGAATATGTGAAGTATTAACAGGCATGATCTGAAATTGGTAATGTACGCTCTGTAAAAATAGTGATATTTCCGAGTTATATTTTTTTGCTCAAAAATAAAACTCATTTTTTCGTGTGCTATTTTTTCGATCTGAAATAATAATTTTTTTTAGACGTGGTATTCTTTTATTAAAAATGATTTTTTTTTTGCAATTTTTTTTCAACAAAAAACGTGTCAAAAGCTCGTTTACAGTGCCTTAACCCCTAAATGCTTAAGGCAATAAGGGGCCAAACACAAATCTAAAGTAGCTTTAAGATCATATTTTATTTTTTATTTTTGGTTCGTAATAGTTTTTTACGTATTTGCTGGTATTTAAGTTTTCGGTTTAAAACACAGAAAACGAAAACTTATTAAATTAATTTAAATTTGGAATAGATTCTCCATTAACAAAATTAAATTATGCATAAAAAATACAAATTTTGGGCTTTTCGCGAACAAATGTTTGTTCTCCAAAACCAAGTAGCTTAATTCGAAATTTTCCCTTTTAAATTTTAATGGTTTAGGATGAATCCAGCCTCTTAATGTGAATTCTATTCATTAATAGGGCTATTCACTATATCATTTTTTGTTGTTGTAAATTTTCCGAAAAATTACGCTTTATTCTCATACTTTGTTGTAAACAATTGTGGGCTTAGAACATTCCAAAAATTTTTTTCCAAATTATTTTCGAAAATGCGTTGCTTTTCAGAATATGTCCAAAATCCGACGCAAAACAAAATTGTCAGAATTCGTTTAATTTATATTAATGCAGTTAGAAAAGCTAAAAGGAGGAAAGTGAAGACTGTATCCACTTCTAGTATTTCCGATTAACTTACGATTTTCGTATGAGTTAAAATTTGTGAAGGTGGTCCAATTTTTTCGAAGGTCAAACCTTTTTTGTGTACATTTTTTATTTCTGGTTTACAACGATACAAAATACCAGTTTGTCGGATTTTCGAAATTCGAAATATTTTGGAAATAAAACTTATTAACAATTTTCAAAAAAATTTGGCCTGTATCATAAATTTTGACTCGTACACATCTCATCACAATTTCGGATATAAATATATTTTCCAAATTAGTCGCTCAATAATTAATAGCTACGTAATAAATTTTGAAAACGGCTACATGTTTTTTTTTTTTTGGATATTATTATATAATTGTTCAGCCAGCTTTAATAACTATAGTGAATATAGTAAAAATTCTATTCTAATATAATTTTAGTATTTCTTTTACCCACATTAATGCTTAAAAAATATACAGTTAGCATTTGTTTTTTTTTTAAACTAAGGGTTGAAAAAATTACCACAAACATAATAATGCAAGAAAAATATTAATCAAAGTTAACTGCAAACAATAATAGCAAAACAAAAAAATGTATTATCTAAAACTAACAACAAAATAAGATTTATATAAATTTAAATAAACCTAACCTCAAACAAAAACTTAACCGAACTTAAATAATATTTATATACATATATATATATATATGAATGTTTGGGAAATGTGTTTGAATGTATAATTAATAAATATTGAAAAAATTTAACATCCTAATAGCGTATCATCTACTTTTACGTATAAGAATTATAATATTTAGTCAGTCAGCATCGAAATGTATCTTTACTAGGTGCGCCTAAAACTATGCGATGATAATTAATTGAAAAATATTCTCAATAGTTTCTTTCATAAACTATCATAGCGCTTACAAAAAACATAAATTTAAGTTTATTTAACCCCTCCTTCCGCATAACTTTCCACAATTCCCCTCTAACACCAAATCTACTCCCAGCATTTACCCCATCAGCACATTTACAAATTAATCTGCAAATCTAATTTTCTTATAATATCCTTCGCCTTATTCAGACTCGCCGGTCCGTGTGTATTTGTCGTCGCCATCTTATACAAGTCCCCCATATATTTTTCGATATTATCCAACGTGGCGCCACACGGTTGCGATGGTATGGCCAAGCCAGACAACGCATGCGCCAATTTCGATTTCAACTTTTCCAAATACAATTCGAGTAAACGATTTTTCTCGGCCAACTCATCATTTTCGTTTGTCAATTTTTCTACACCAAATTTCATATTCTCCACATGCTTCTCCAACACAGCATTCTGTTGTTCCAAATCGACTTTGGATTTGCGTAATGTACGTAATTCCATATCGAACGTTTTATTGTGTTCCAAAAATTCATTGGTGAAAATTGGTATTTCGCCCGGTACGGCTGTGGCGGTTAGAATTGAAATGGCGCTATTTGCAGTTGTTGCGGTTGAGTTGATGTTGTGATTGCTGTTCATAGTGGGATTGTGGTTGCCGTTGTTGTTATTCGTGGTAGTGGTTGTGTTGTTGTTGTTGTTGTTATTATTGCTAATTTGTGTGCCGCCCGTGTGTGGTGGTGTTGGTGTACGCTTGCGTCTGTGTTTGTTCTCCAATGGGGTGACAATCGGCGGTGACGGATTATCCTTCTCGGAATTGCGTCCCGATTTATCTTTGCTGTTGGTTGTGCTTGAATTTGGCTCCTTAGTCGGTGATTTAATATTTCCAGTCGATTGTGACTTCTCTTTCAACACTACTTTGTCCCCCTCTCCGGGACTTTTACTCTTTTGTTTATTCTTGGCCAATTCGCAGGCCAACACATCGGGACGTTCTTTGAGGAATGTGTGGAGTTCGGCGAGGTAGCTAGAAGATAGATAAGGGATTTGGTGAGAGATATGTATGTACATTGTTTTTAATTAACTTTTTTTTTATCTATAAAAAAAACTCGAAGTTTCGTAGTTCGTACAAAACTAAGACAAATGAAACATTGCACATTTTTATTAAAATTTTTTTAGAATTTTTTCTATTATTTAATTTGATTTTTTATAATTTATATTTTCGTTTGCCTTTCTCCATACAAAAAATGGAACATGCCGTTATATGAAAGAAAATAGATATCCAGTTTAGCAGTCTACAAAACTGCGTATTCAAAAAATGTCTTAACTTTATAAAAAAAGCAATTCTTGCTTAAGACTTGCTACATTTTTCCAAGATTAATCCACAGCTTAAAACTTGCTTTATATTTTATTTCATAGAATCAGCTATAATAAAAAAAAATATATATGTATATATATAATGATAAGAATATCGAATCGATAACTTCACACCATCGCATAATTATAACTGCGCAATATATTCACAACTTTTGACTACATATTTTTATTTATCAAACCCAAATTTTGTCAAACTCATCTAGGGGGAGGCCCAGGAAACGTGCTTTTCGACAGGGTCGGACCAGAGGGAGAGGGGGGTTAGATGAGTGGGTTTGAGAGGGCATGTGAATAGGTGATTGGTAACGTGCGGAGAATCTCTACATGCCGGATGTATTAGGTATGTCAGGGTTGATTCTGGATAAGTAGGAGCTGAGCCTACTACAGTATCCAGATCTCAATTGGGCCAGAGTGAGGCGGGACTCGCGAGGTAGCAGGGACTCCTCATCTGCTTTTGGTGGCGGTTGGGTTCTTATTACAGCATTTGCCTGGCGAGAGTCGATGGTAGTGGTGCAGACATTCTATCTGTGGATGTTGCTTAGGACCCGGCGGTACGCCTCCGGATCCAACGGTTGCATTATATATGGCTGGAGCTCGTCCTTCAGCTCTAGGAGATGCCTTTTGATGTACCTGGGAGGGTGGCTGAACTGCAAGCAGATGCCTGTTTGGGTGCCCCGAGCGGTGACACCCAGCAAGGAACTGTTTGCTGAGCATGAGGTTTCGGCGATCTAACCCTGTTTAGACCAGCCTACCCCATAAGTCGTAGAATTCTTCTTATAAGTCGCCTTGTTTATTACATAGCTCTAATCAATGGTAAGCGCCGATCTAAACAGGGTTAGATCGTCGAAATAACAGCCCTTGGCCGGGTAAAACCAGGGTCATTCCGGTACGTAGAACCGGCTATCTTGGGAATGAAAAGTAATCAATTTTTGTTACTGGGTATTTTTTATTTTAATGTTAAATGTTGGCTTGAATTCTACCCAAAGGTCAACGAATGGTTAAGCAAAATTTAGCAAACTTTCAAAATTTTTAATCAGAATTTTCGGAAAATAGTTATTTATGCAGTTTTACAGCCAATTGCTATGGTCTAGAGATGCATTTAATGAATGTAAGTCATCTAATAAAATGTTAAAACTGTTGAACATATGATTATCGCATTTCATTCATGGTTGTGAATTGAATTCATAGTACGAGTAAGATACATACATAAATTAATATAATGGAAATTTTCATAATGTTGCACAAAAGCAAAGAAACTTGCATAACCTGTTAAAATATACATACATACATACATACATATGTACTAAATGCGAGTATTAGTTATTATGGTCCATTTGGGGTATATTCTTGCAAATACAACTACTTACATATGTACCGATGTATGCATTGTAAATACATTGCGGATGTGCATATATTTTCCAACAGTTATATGGATAACTTGATGATAGGCTAGTACATATGTACCTACCTGCATACATTTAAATTTTGTGTCTATTGGTAGATACATAATTTATGTGAATGCATTAAGTTGGGTCTAACGGGCGTATATTATTCGCTATACAAACGAAATACCTACATATGTACATATATCTATTCATTTGGGTGTGCGTGCAAACTCACATATGTCCCCATGTAAATCCAAAAATTGTAAATGATAAATTGAAACTGAAATATAATGCCCACTTCTACAAGTTTCAATTGAAATCTTTGCTTTGCTCGATTTAAAATATATACATAAATGAATGATTTTGTCAAGTAATATTATTCTACCTACACGAATTGATGGATCTGCGTTGATATCAGCGTACATGTTAATTATTTGCGCAGGTATAAAGCAAATGTATGTATGTAGTGGTATTTGGTATGACTACTTTGGTATTTTTATGTACAGTGGTGGTCTTATAATTAGAAACGACTTCTGAGCAAAAATTTTCCCTGATATATTTTCAAAATATAATTCACAACCTTTAAATCAAGCATTACAAATAGTATAGTAACAAATTCTGTTTGCGTTTAATAAAAAATTCATATTAATAATATTAAAAGAAAAAAAATTAACGGAACACAGAAAGCTTTAGTCTTTGTTGTCTTGTGAGTGCTGTTTGGTACGATAAATAGAAACGACATCAATATTGACATAAAACATAAAAATATATTTAATATTTAATATACTTCAATAGTTTGACAACATTAGCCTGCCAACTTGGTAAGCTTTGTATTAAATTCTGACGAGTTGGCTCCCAGCTTTTCTACACCAACTGAAAAAAGACATCGTTCGTTTATTTTGGTTGATCTCTTTTTACGATTGCGTATAAGTTTTCAATTGGGTTAAGATCAGTACTTTTCCTGCCACTGCACAGTTAACTACCTCATTTTTAGACTGCAGGATGTTTTTTTTTAACATTTTAGAAAGGAATGTGTCAAAATTATTTATATATCTTCTATAGTTGTTCAAAGTACACTTACTTAATAATTAACACCAAGATGAGTTCAGATTTAAAAAAAAAAATTCGCGTTTTTCATTCCGATTGCATATTTGACTACACTATGAATATTGATCGCCTACATTTTGAATAACGCTGCTCATAATTTACAATGAAGGATAATTTAAGCAATTTTGTATAGTTATTTTGATATTTTAGCACATCGTTCCTAATTATAAGACCACCACTGTGCATCTGTATATCACCTACTCAAGTTGTGCTTCCCTTACGTACCTCCGCTACAAATACAACTCTCTTGGTTACTTAATCACTCACCGTTGCTTATCCTGCTCAGCAGCTTTCATATAGGGTGCCTTTTTTTCCTCTGCCATCTTTTGCCATTCCTCACCAATAATTTTTGTATGCTCAATCGCTGTTTTGGTGGGCAGTTCTTTACGTAGCGACTCACGACGATCGTTCATGTAACGAACATAACCTAGCGGTAGAGAAATATTATTAATGTAGCACACTAATGTTTAAATATACAAATTTGTTATCATTGAAAATTAGATAATTAGATATATTATGAATCTAAGCGTATTCACACATATTTACATATGTACATACATAGATATGTAAACGTAACCCATTCACTTTACGTTGGCTTAGTCAAATATTTCTTTAGTTGTTACACATACCGTTATCTTTTAATTCATTTTTTTTTTCATAAACATATTGCGAGTACTTACCCGTCAAGGGCATCTTTGGCGCACCGGCTACTTTAATTTTACGCCGTTTCAAACGAAACTGTTGATCATCCTCAGCCACAGCTGCGCCTACACTATTACGTTTACGGCTAACTTTTTGTAGCGTCGTTGGCGTATGCTGACCCACTACATCCTCTCCATCCGATAGCGAAATAATGGCGATATCATCATCGATCTGTGCAGCTTTTGTAGAGGATGTTAATTTTGGTGAATGCTTTTGGTTTTTGTCATCAACTTTAGCAAATTCTGCAGTTGGTGTAGATTTTTTTGCTACTCCATCCATTTCGATATCTATATCCTTGATAGCAGTTGTCGTTTCAGTTGAACCAGCGGTTGCGCCTGTTGCTATTGTTGTTTTTGTAGTATCCTTTGTTCTTGTTTCCGCTGTTGTAGTCGCAGCAGCAGAACGGTCAGTCACGTTACTCTTGCTGCTGCCTTCTGTCAACGTCGCTGCCACTGTTAACGCTTCTTTCATCTGTTTTTTGTTACCCTCTGCTGTGGATTCAACAATTTCCATACCTTGCTAACGTACGCAAGTAAGTATTAACAAATGCCACTATTTAGTGCGTTTAACTTTATAGTTTATTTGATATTTTCCAGTGTAATATGAAATTTTTAATTACGGAACACACAGCTAACGAACATTCTTGCACGAATTTTGCTCAACATATGAAAAAGCCGCTGGCTGGGTATGTTTAGCCAGGCGCGTACAGAACCTTGCATTCTACGTACAGAGTTGCATTTGAATTTATGCGGGAAAAAGTAATTTTGTGACTTTTATTGTTTTTTTTACAAAATATAATCGTTAGTCTTGGAATAGAAATAGACACAAGACAATAAAAGCAACAACAATAATAAAACGAATAAATAATACATGTTCCAATAAATAAAAATGTCTCACTTGATCGAATTTGATTAAACAAATAAGCATTACAAACTAACTCAAACTTGATCGAAAATATTAACGACAAACAGTATCGATCGAATGTGATCGAAAGAATAAAATTTACCAGATAACGATTATGCAATGATTTGATATACAAAAAACTTCTAACTGAAAACAAGGCCAGACTTGGACAGTATATGGAATAAGGATTAGAGTGATATATTTGAATTTAGGTTAACTGTCCTTCAATAATAAAGATTTCAAAAATAGCAAAATTTCCACCAACTTATGCACAAAATTCATTATAGCCACATCAAGTTTCCTAATTCAACCCAAATACAGTGCAATGCATCACTGTTTTTGTTTTCTCGATGCCCCTAAAATTATATACTTTTTTTTTTAAACTCAGAATGGATTTTGAAATAATGTCCTAGTAGCTGGAGGATTGGGCAAGAACGCAAACCATTTCTGCTTAATCGCTACAGAAAAATTATGGGAACCAAAATAAAAGTTATTCAACGCAAACAGAAGGTGTTTGTTTGTTCATGGCGCAGACTCGCTCAGCTGTTCATTCCTTGGCACATCAGCTGTGAGGTGTGTTCAATGTGTGCCGCACTTGGTGCAACTGAAGCACGCCCTATAGCATTGAATTGAAATTTTCGCCAAAATTTTTATTTTTAATAACACAAATTGTCACATTAAACATTGCGTTACGGTATTTTTGATTTAAAGCTGCCCTTTCGTATATTATTTTTGAATGGTGCTTTAAAAACATGCCGGCATTCTGACAAGCATATTTGACGTTTTGTTTATTTTTTTCCACTATTCCTTTTCACAGCTGTTTCTTCATAATAGGTGGTAGCACGATTTTATTCAATTCCATCAGCGCAGAATTTCAGTTGATTGGAAATTGTAGTGTTGTTGAGTGTGATTGCGTCGGTTTATTTCACGAATTTGATTAAGAAATCTCAAATAGTTATAAAAAGAATTATAATTTATTGTGGTCACAGAGGAAATATTGGTTGTGTATGAAATGAGAAGGTATAGTGGCTAAAAATAAAATGTAGTGCTTAATCAAGCAAAACGAATTTAAAATAGAAAGAATTGTGCGATAGTGCAGCACGTACACAAGAGAAGCTGTGAAATCGGAATAAGAAAAAGATTCGAATAGAAAGAATCTTTTGTAATAAATGCATGAAAAGCCGTAAGCAAAAGCTCAGCGTGCCAAATAAATAATCTACGTATTTTATAAGTTTTAATGAATCTAACAAAGTCTCAAGTGCAAAAGTACTTAAAAAAAAGTTAACAGCGTCAACTTGAAGTGAGGGGGCGTCGTCGTTTTAAAAGATGCATGCAGTAGACCAGTAAAGGCAAGAAGACCCACAGAAACGCTGAAAGTCGGCGGCATAGCGAAGTCTTTGTGTCTCCAACGCAGCACCTTTGCTTACACTACCTTTCTCCCAAGCGACCTCAATTGGCACGGATATTTATGTGTGTGTGAGTTGCTACTCAAAACAAATAAATAAGGTAAATTGTAGTCTTTTGTTGTTAGACAAACAATTTCTATATTAAATAATTTGCGTTCTAAGCTTTGTTTTTTTTTTTAATGCATACTTATTATTTGAACATTTGATTACACAATTGGTTTAAAAAATAACTTGGAATATGGCAGTTGCGGCAATTTTTGCATAAAATGGTATGTAGATTTATGTGGCTGTCTACGGCTGGCTGTGACTGAGCTATTGCTGTTCTCGATTTTGCTACCATTGGTGTGTTACTGAGAGTTTGTTTTATTTGTTCTAAACAGGTATTTCGTGTTCCCTGTTGTTGTTTTGCTTACCTTTCGACCGATTGTTGGGTATTTTCATCATGCAATTGGGTTAAGATTTGAGTATAGATGAGTGAGTGGAGTAGGAAAGAAGCCATACAATTTCGTTAAGTAATCACGTACCATGTACCTATAGACGTACCTGCGTACATTTCTACATTAGTACATTTATCTGCAATTTTGGCATTTGGGTAGGTATTAGCCACAAAATAAACAAGATACATATGTACATATGTAGCTCTGTGCGAGGGATAGGTAGGTAGGTGCCTAGCACTTTTTCAAATTTGTTTTCAATAATTCTTAACATGCATTATATACATACATATGTACGTAGGTATGTTCATACTAAATTTATTATGTATTGATTTTGACTCTTCTAGACATTATTTAACAAAATAACATTACACAACATTCAATAAAAACCACTCAGGCGAGCTATTTAGATTATGATCATTGTAGGCTAAAAGCTATAATTACAATTTTCAACTGAACTACAAGTTATTTTGAGATTTTATAATTTATATTTCGAAACTTATTGATTAATTTCTAACTTAATTAACTCCAAAGGAGGGCGTCTTACACTCAAATATAAAGTGGACAGTTCTGGGACACCCTGTGAGCACTTTTAACTGACAATACTTACATATTTATGTTTTTTTCTGGTGATAACAACTAGAATTAATATATTCTAGTCAAGTGCTCGTACTCTCATTCATACATACATACATACATACACACATACATACATACATACATACATACATACATACATATGCATTGTATTGTCTATGTATTTATCAGCCCTATCCATTGGAGTGTAATATCGCCGTTTCTCCCTTTAATTTCTAATTTTGTCCACTTTCTCTTTTGTTTCGAATATTTGCATATTTCTTTTGCCGCGCTGCAGCACCGAAAGCTTATGAAACAAAACTTAAAAGGCGCGTCTGTCCAAACCAATGTAAACTTTGTATATGTACATACGTGCATACATGCTACATATGTACATATGTAATTGACCCAAATAAAGTGGAAAATATTTTTATTGCTGCCTTTAACACTTAAGCGATTAAATGTGATTTTTATGATCACATTTGAGGGTTTGTCTAGAAATTAAAACTAGGTGCCACAAGATCATTTAAAAAACACTCAAAATTCTATTAAATAAATAATTACTTTTGAAAATGGTAGGCCAACATTGTCGGGACAACCTGATTTCGGCTTTGTTCCATTTATCTGCAGCAAAATTTCTTCAAACCGACTCTTTACCTTTCGACAGGTCTTTTCGTAATGAGCGGTCGTTTCGGTTTCAAAGCAAAATTTAAGTTTGACTTGCATATACATATGTCACGAAATCTCAGATAGGCGTAAGATACGTAATCTCAAATAGACGTTATGAAGCGTTATGATGGCGATCCTTCATATGCAGATGACAACTCTATTCAAGAACTTAAAAATTATTTAATACCAATCTTAAAATATTTCAATTTGCATGATGTTGTTTTTTTTTTGAATTGGCATTAAGATTGTTTGAAAATAATTCGTGTTCATGGTTTTCTTTTAATATGTTAATTTTTAATAGCCGGCAAATCCATGCTCAAAATACTTTAAATGCTATACCAATTTTGTAATATTTCATTCAATTTGGATTTATCCCATGTTCTCAATTTGGATAGCTGTTAATGGTATTTTAAAACAACTCTCTTTTTAGATAGGTGGCAATATTTTTCAAAATGATTTTTAGCTTACTCAAACAGCTTTATCTTATACCAAAATCCTATACCATTTTTGTATTTTCTTTACATTGTCGAAATGACTATATTTTATGTCTATAGGGACCAAATTTCATTCTATACCTCCGGATGCCATTAATCCTAATAAAACCCTAAACGAACGTGTTCGGTGTCCACTTATTGTTTGTGAAAATTGAAAAGAAACTATGCAGTTTAGGAGTCTAAGGTATGTGTTGGAAGTTGCAGTTTCTATAGGATAAAACTCCTAGACGGGATAGGGATGCCTCCTGTTTGAAACGTAAAGTCTAATTTAATTATAGACAAGTTTATAAAAAATTAAAATATGAGTATCAAACTGTTCGTTTCGCTGAGGTTACTTATAGCTAGCAATATTTTGGAGAGGGTTGTCACCTGTTTGAAGAGCCAAATGAAAATACAGTATATTGAGGGCTGCCACCTTTTTGAAAACTCGAGGTGTCACCTGTTATACATATTCTGCTTACATATAAAGGGCAACGTCTGCCGGGTTTTTCTATTTAGCATATATAATTATTCTCAACGTCAACTTAATTTGCAAACTAATATTGGATATCAACTGGAGCATAATTTAGTTATATGTAAGCTTAAAAAGTAAACATTTTTCCAGCGATTGGGAGTAATTGATTAATAGTGGAGATTTAAAAATTTCTCTAAAGTTTCGATTACTGTTTCTTTAATGTTTATTGGAATGCAATGACTTTCCTTGACTAAACCGTGGAATTTTTTACACTCAGCTTAATTTTTCCAAAAAGAATTTCCACAAAGCAAATACCATAACAATTCAAATTTAATTTGCTTTGTAAAAGTCAATGGCAAGTAATGTCTGACCGCCAGTGTAAAAAATTTAGTTTTGCATGTGCTTGAAAAATACATATGAATTCATGTCAGCATAACCCCGAAGACCAACACAACACTAATGGTACGCGCATCCACTAGAGGTCATTGCAGCAATTGACTCAAAATGCTAACTTTTCATAAAATGCGTACGCTTCTAGTATGAGTGCTATGGCTTGGAGGCAGCACCATCGCAACTTTTTAACAGCAGTCTGTCAGTCATTCAAATAGCAGCCGACCGACCGACCGACCGACCAGCTGCCCCTGCCAACATTTGCACTTTGCTCCATTATTGATGCAAACAAACAAAACAGCAAAAAAGTGCCAATCTCTCACGCGCCGACAGCAACGTGTGCAGCACAGCTTCACAAGCTGTTAGTTGTTGCTCTGCTGACTCTGACACGTCCTCCGGCTTGAATTCAACTTTTTGTTGTTTTTTTTTTTGCTTCGTCTAGCTTTTCGTGCTGTTTTCATGAGCTTTACATTTTGTTTTTCATGCCACTCAATCAAATGTAAATCGGTTTGTATGCATGTTTGTGGCTTTTTCAGCGCTCTTCATGCAGCAACCGCCCGCCCAATCAGCCATGGGCAGCAGCCACGCGTCGTAGAGCAGTAGCAGCAGCGCTCATTGCCTTTATCAATCCAGTCATTTATGTATGTATGTAGTTATACTTTCTTGTCTTTCGACATATCCCTTTCCCTAGCGAGTATTTTACTTGAATTTCATTTTCTTTGCTTGTTTTGAGTTTCTATTTAAACCCGTCTCGCCGCCGTCTCCAACTTCTCAGTCCAAGCTTATCTCGCGCTTCACAAGTCTTTGTTGTGTCAGTGATTTGCCATAATTTCGTTTTTGGGTTTTTCCAACAGCTTCGCGATTTTCTTGTTTGCTGCAGACAATAAAGCGTACTTTTTGCTCTACTCATTCGCGTATGCTAAGTTGCTATTTGAATTTCATAAGTGTGGCAAAGTTGTGGATTTTCTTGGTATTTTCAGAATGATTTCAGAAAAAGGTATTACAGATTATTGAGGCCATGTTTGAGATGTATTTAGGGTACAATAGAGGGTTTAGTGGAATCATGAGAGTTAAGTTTATCCACCTCGAAATATTTCCGTTGAATATTAGGGATTAATCAGCGTGCATCGCCCTCATATTATTTCCTGCACTTTCCTACTAATTTGGCACATTTTGGCGATTCGCCGTTTGTGTATGAATTAATTTTGTTTAGGTTGTAAGTTGCTGGCATTCTGCTGAAAATCCCATTGCACTGCAGAACTAGTGAAAGCAAATAAAATTGAATAACCGATTACTTAAGCGGCTAATGATTAATCGAACGCATTCGATTATTAATTGCAATAAACAGTCAAAGGAACCCTGAAATAAAAGTGTAGTTAGATAATTCATTCGAATGGAAAGAAATTCGATTTTTAAGTAAATTACCAAAATTATTTGCTAGGTTTTTCACTGTGCTTCGCCTTCAATTTGCGTTGTACGCGTTTACAAGCTCAGAGGTTCTTCATTGTCCGCCGAAGGGTGACTGCTGTTGTTAAACAAAACTTTCTATAATTTTATGTGTCATGCAGTGGAATATGGACCGACAAACGCTGTATTTTTAGTCCCAAACAATCGTTTCGTTGATTGTGCGTTTAAAATATTTGTAATATTTAATTAGTTTTGTTATTGCTTATCATTGAGATTGGCTTTTGCGCACAGCCTCGAACCATTACTGATGACTTTCTCAAAAGCGGTTTTTTGGATTTTTTATGAACACAATTTCATTTTGTTTTACTGCTTTTCAATTAGCGACGCCAGATCAGTGGGCAAAAGAAAGATTATTTTACCACCCATATTACCAAAGCTAACACATATGTACATACACATAATAAGTGCATATATATTTAAAATCATTAAATTTTCAACATTATAACCATTTCCTTTTTTCGCTGAAATTCTATTTAAAACTTTCTGTAAACAATTCGGCGCACAGCGCGCAAAATCAGACAAAAACGTTAAAGTGAAATTTAATTTAAATTCAAGTTGATGATTATGGCTAATAAAGACCGCGATTCTCCGCACGCCTTGTGCCAACAACGGGCGAGTGCGCGGAGTCCAGGAGTCGAGAAATCGCAGAAGTACATATGGAGTTGTAGTGGCGCGGCAATTTTTTTGTTTATTGTGCCACTTTATCTTTTTTTTTGACGCGCGAAAATGCGTTTGTCAAAAAACTTTTTGATAACTCTTAATTGTTATCTACTCTATTTTTATATTTATTTATTTTTTATAATTGCGATGATTCATTGCATTATGATTATTGTATTCATGGCTCTTGACATTGACATAGGTATGCGTAGAAGCTCCGACGTCGGATACGAGTATCAGTTGATATTGTTATTTAATATCTAGTCAGCATGTTGTCACTCACTTTGATACATATTTTTTTAAAATTTAAATAATCTTGCTTTTTTTTATAAGTTTATAGTATGACCTACAAGTTACTGGCCTGAATTATAAAATAAAGGTCTCAAATCACTATCATTATTGTTCGTTCTCCCTATATTTCAATACACTTTTTACAGCGCTTTACTAAAATTTCCATACGCTTACAAAATAGTCTAAATTTCTGCCGTCAAATTTTTCCAAACAGCTGGCTTCATTTCACTATCAGTGTATCAATAATAGTCGCTTGAATCCAAGTAGGGGCTATATGGGAGACGGTCGAGCTGAGTGAAACCGCATTCCTCAATGGCAGCCTTGAAAATGTCAGATGTGTGGTTTTGAAGCAACAACACTCTTCGTGACAGGTTTATTCGACGTGTTTTTTTTACTGTTACTTTTGTGTTCCTTTCTTTAAAATCCCCTAATAAAATTCTCTCGGTGCTCCAAAATATTGTAACCATAATCACCTTTGCTTTTTTGGTCGCGGTGAGCTTGGATTTTTTTTTTATTAAAGAGGATAATGATAGATACAGATCCACTGGCGATGACAATAACAATTGTACTTGACTCGATCTTGTGTTTTTTAAGGGCGGAAAAAAGTTTTAGTCCTATCTTCCATTACTAACTATCTCCTCCTCAAAATCGATGTTTTCATTCGTAGTGGCTTCGACCACTCGTTCGATTCATAACACTGCGTAACAAAAATTAAAAAAAAACCTGCGGTCATGATTTTGTTAATAGTTTTTATTAACATTAGTAGCAGGCTTACGAACTGTGTTTTGTTATATAAATTATTAAAACAAGTAGTTTGTGTCTTATTTCGAGTATTATAGTTCGTTTTTTTCTTAAAAAATATGAGTTCAAAACGTAAACCTTGTGTTAACGACTCCAACAATTTTTGCTATATATGTGGGAAATTTTGCCTTAAAACGCAAAGAAAACCAAAGAAACCTTGCACAAAAGAATAAATATTGGATGCCCAGTATCGTCTGTAAATCTTGTGTGGAATCTTTGCGATACTGGAGCCAAGGAGGACGTAAAGGTCTTGATTTTGGAGCTCCGATGTAATGGACTGAGCCAACTAATCATTTAAATGATTGCTACTTTTGTGCAGTTGATGTGAAATGTTCCACCAGGACATAAAAATAATGGAAGAAAGATACCAAGGTCGATGGGACGACCACATGATGGCAGACTACTGCTGGAACTTAATACGAGATTGTCCTGACCAACGACATCATAGGAGGTCCTGCAGAAAATTTTTTTTGTAATTTTTTTTAAATTAATTAATGAAAATAATATATTTTTTTATTTTTGTATTTTTTTTATACAGGCGCGCAATAAAAATATAATTTAAATACATATTGGTATTTTTAACTAGGTTTTTTAGTGAAATACTTAAATGTCTTTATCTGAAAAACTAGAGCCAATGCGACAAAACTGATATCATTTTCGTAATCAGCGCCCCCAAATTACCCTAAATCGACTTAAAAATCTCCGACCGCAAAATTTTGATCCGCAGTGTAATTAATTGATTATTTTCCTAAACCAAATTGTTACGCCCATTCTTTTGCAATGGAATACGTCAACAAAAAAAAAACGTGAGTAATATTCGTCTCATTGTATTGCGTGTAATTTTATTATAATAAACAAAAAAAACGCGATATTAAAAATATAACATTTTTAATCTAACTTTCACACAAAAAATGAAAATGCCAAAAAAACATCTTTTTTAAGTGTGAAAAATAAATAAAAACCAGACAATTTTGAAAAAAGTTAAAAGCTATAGCTTTTGAAATATTTCGAATTCCGTAAAATCGTCAAACTAACATATTTTTCATTGCTGTGAACGAAAAAATATTAATTTCACAAAAAAAGATTGACCTTCTCAAAAATGCTAAATATTGATATCGATTTGAAGCGATGAGTTCAATTAGAGTTAGGAGTCCCTGTCCTTCTGTTACTATGAATATAGATTTCTATCTTCATCTTTTTAGAAATATACAGATGTGATTAAGTATTTTGGATAAGTTTAGTCAGATCCGATTCCGTTCATGCTTAAAAAATTACCTTTTTTATTCTTTGTAGAAATGTTAATTTTTTTTAACCTTTAATTTTTTTAATGTTCCTCTTATAGTTCACGTTCATTGGAGCGCATACAGATAATGCAAAAAAAATAAAAATCGAACTCAAAGTTGAATAGAAAATCTGTTTACTTTGCTTGCAGCTTCTTGACGCCGAGTTTCATTCGAGATCCAAATAATTTAATAGATGTCGAAAGATTTGAACGAAATATTGCTGGCTACCTTTTATCATTAAAGTGAAAAGAAAATATTAGATGCACATTTAAAAATACGTTTTTCTAACTTACATAAATTTTTATGGAAATATTTTTCTGTATTTGCTTCTCAACACATACAAAATCTTACAATTTTATTAGCTACCTTTCTTTAGCTGGTACTTTTTTGCTTGAAAAGCACGTTTCTTTCTTTGTTAATGAGCTCGTAGTAAGTTATAAAATTATTCACTTCCTTTGTTTAAAAAAAAAAAAAACAACATTCGTACAAAATTAAACTTTTCTTATATGCAAGTAAAATTTCATCTCTGTTTCTTTGCTTGCTATCTTGAGTAAATTTACAATACTTACATTGGTAATGCAATACTCTTGCAGCGATGGCGTAAACAATATAGATACATATGTACGTCTGTACAAGAGGATATTTCATACAAACTTTGAATGTCCACTTCGGCTTTCTTACAGTGTGCTATATTTTTGATGAAATTTTCCATCACGTTTTCGGATAAATGCGACTCTACATACATATGTACTTGAGGACTTGAATTATTACTGTAGCATTTGGGTAAACTTTATATTTAATATAGCATCAAAGAAAAAAGGTCTATTCTGTTAAGTCTAATGAAAACCAAGCATAAGAGTTACCAACTGTTTAGGTAAATTCATTTCTGCATTTCGTAAGTTCACATAATCAACTTTGGCCCAAACTTCAAAACTCAATTACTCGACGAAAGTGGTTGGAAACTTAATTTACTTATAAACGAGACGATATTACAGAATTTACAGGTACTTTGGTACCACATCTGGCGTTTTCTCTCACGCACTCTCCACTTAAACCCTATGCACTCACAAAACGCTGTAATGTTGTCTAAGATCTACATAACTGATACTGTTTCTCCAGATACGATACCAGATTTTTGTCCAGCCAATGATTATCAGTTCAACAACATTCCCCACAAAGTTACAGCGATTATTTTATGATGTTAAAACAACAGCAACAGTATGATGGCTTCTTTAAAACTTTGTCCCTGTTGTAGACAGTGAAGTAGTAACCAAGGCATTGGCACGGTTTCGATTAACCTGATAGCACAGCATCGTTGAGCCCTGCGCCGTTGCACATATTCACTTGATATTTATTGTACGGTCTAACGAGGTACTACTAGCTAAATTTTCGCAAGATTTCGGAATCTCACATAACAATTTCGCTGAAGCTGTTGAAGGAATGAATGTACAGAAAATCCACTCCTGAGTGAGTTAAACTCGAAGCAACGCTGTTGTCAGCGAAATGATTATAAAGATTTTCGAATATCTAGGGTTACGGAAAGCTCTATTGGGCTCTCTATGGCCACCGAGTATATTTAAGAGCAACTCATCTAATCGAAAGCGAATTGAACGAGCTTCCTTGGCTAAAGTTAAAACCGGGTGGTTAGAACCAGAACCTGTAAAAATAAAATCCATAAAAGTAAATTCAAGTATCTATGCTTTTCCAGACACAGTATTTTTCCATTTAAAAACATGTAGTGTTCGATGTTGTCTGTTCTTTTGAAACCGTTTTTGCTTTTTTGGGGTCGATTTTTTCTTCTGTAGAAACCGTTTTCGGGCTTTTGAAATGGGTTTTCTGTACTTTGGACTTAGTTTTCAGACACCAGTCAGGTCTTCCAAACCATCCTATGGGTCTCTTGCAGTCGTCTTTCGGTTCTTCTGGAATTTCGTCCTTTGTGTTTGAACTTATTTTTCGGATACCATTTTTACGTTCTTCTAAACCATTCTTTTGGCCACTTGGAATCGTCTTTCGGTTATTCTGTAACAGTTTTTCGAGCCTTTTTTGAATCGAATTTCAGTTCCTTAAGACCCGGTTTTCCTTCTTTTTAGGCCCGGACCGGTCGGTCCACTAAAGGGTTCGGTTCTTCGGTTCTGTGCATCACTTATTTTCGATAATTCCCTCTATAAGAATTCTTTGAGTACGAAGAGAGAGGGAGGATATTTTAGTATTCGCTACACTTATGTAAGTATGTACTTATCAAAGTCAGATTAAAATTAAGTTGTGCAAAAAGTGACTCATACTTATGGAATTATTAACTTATACTATGTACGAATATTTATTTGTTTATTTGAGTATCCTAAACTTATTTATATTTTTCTTCTACTTGCAGAACAGATAACACAAATACAACAGTGAAGACGCGAATTATTCACACAAAGCATGTTAAACAAAAATTGCAAAATAGAGAGAGTGCAAATAAAAAATATTTCATACATTCAGCCAAGCAAACGTTGATTGGTGAAAGCTACATATTGGCGATTTGTGTCTAACAAGAGGAAAACGCCAAAACAACAAAATCGTTGATCGAAGAAACTGCTAATAATAAAAAAACTACAAACAAATTACTTGCGAAGTTAGCGGCAAAACCTTTACGTCTGCCAAACCGCCAACGGCTCACCACCTGCTCTAACGACTTCAAGCCACCAACTTTGGGCCGACAGCAGCAGTCGCTCGCAGCAACATGAATAAAGCCGGCAAACATATACAGAGTGGTATTGGGGTGACCACTTCACCCACTGCTGTCAATTCAGTCGGTGCACTATCAACACAAAAGAATGTCATCAATTCCATAATGAGTTTTTTGCCCGACAATCGGCCCATCACATCGTTGCAAATTGTTGAGGATTATGAGAAGTAAGTAGAAATATAAATACAGTGCCGGAAATAAGTATTGGCACAGTGACTTTTTTATATTAATCTCCATGGATTTCATGCTACAAAAAATGCACATTAGTTTTTTTTATCTAAATATCTCACATTCGGTAACAAAAACCATATAAGCCAAATTTCACACTTTATACAATATTATGTTATGATAACGGTTGCCACCTGTTAAATTAAATTATGCATAAGTTATAATAAATCACGATGCAGAGAAAAGAAGGTGACGACAAAAGCACTTCCGTTACTTCGTACTTGCCTCGTTTGACAGATTGACGTCACAGCTTGCTCTTAAAAAGTTGATTTTTCAGAGTTTTGAGTGATTTTTACAAAAATTTAAATACAGAATAATAAATGGGAAGCGCCAATTTTTTTATTTTTATCAATTGCAATGCAAATAAAACGCCCCAAGTGCAGTTATCACCTTCCCTTTCTTCTCGCTATTCCTGTGGCAGCAACCGCTGTGACGTGTACTCTGCCGGCGTTGTCGTAATCTGGTTTTCTATCATTCTTGATAATAAATTGTAAAATACAGGTGCCAAACTGTTTGATTCACGAAGGAAAATGCTTATATTGAGGGTTGCCACCTGCTTGAAAAGTCGAATTTAATAAAATTGCACACAAGTTATATGAAATAGTAAATTATGGTTTTCAAAAATGGTTCGTTTCGCTGAGGCGATTTATAGCTAGCTATATTTTGAAGAGCGTTACCAGCTGTTTAGAAAGTCAAATTTAATTAAATTTTACACAAGTTTTATGAAATAGTTAAATATGGGTGTCAGTCAAACCATTTGTTTTGCTAGGAGAAAGTTTATAGGTGTATTTTGAAGAAGGTTGCCACCTTTTTTTAAATTCCAACTTAGTTAAATTCTACAAAACTATATAAAATAATAAAATATGAGTGTCAAACTCTTCCTCTCTGCGCGGACAAGGTGCAGTCCACATTTTTGAGAGGGTTGCCACCTGTTATACGCGACAGAAACTGAATTACGATTTATGGTTACATATACAAAATGCAATTAATAAATATTTACTAAAAATTAACTAAATTGTTTTAGCATGAAAAACATTGTGAATAATATAAAAAAGTAAATCTAACTACTCTTCGCCGGCACTGTATGTAGTAAAAAAACTACAGACGTACATAAATAATTATATGTACTAATAATACCTACCATGAATAAGTAAACAACTGCGTCCAAACACAGGTTGCTTGTCGCTGCCTTCGAGCGAAAAGCACACTTTTTCAGAATTGCCGCCATTAGCCAGTTTATTACAAATGGCTGTTGGCCTAAGAAAGTGCCTGCTGCTGCTTGAGAGGTACGCAAGTTCTTAGCTATACAGCGGTTAATAATATTATTATTGCCACTGCTACATTGGTCGTTTGGGTTGGGTGCTCTTAGTGTTGCTGTTGTTTGTAGCTATTTGTAGTCGTGCTTGTGGTCACAGAAGTAGCCCACAACGCTTCCGCATGCATGAGTTTTTCTTGAAATTCCCCATCTAAGAATTATTTGTAACAGTTGTTCCTTCACTTTGGTGTTGCCCACATGAATTCAAAATACATTTAGTTATATGTATGTATTGTGTGGTCATGGCCACAACGCACCGCACAGTGGTTCTGTAGTATGGTTTGAATGAAAATTTTTTTAACGGAATTGTGAAAAATTTTCAAAAGTTGTAAACTAAAGTGAATTCAAATTTTTAGATGCTTGCCCATTTTATTTAATTTAGGTAAGGCTACTTTGCATAGACTTTTAAATGTCATTTGAATTCTTTAAAGTTCTTTTTGCGTCTACTAAAGCGATATCGTGATTCGTAGGTGATAGGTTGATGAATTCAGCCAACGCTTCTAGAGTTCGGAGCATAGACCACAAATATTGCCGAAGAAGCAGTGCGGTGAATCGCTTTGTATTTTACTTAATGTTCCTAGGTTTTTGCTCCCAGTTATGCCTTCAGTCCCAGTCATATCACTTTTAATCAAGTATTGTTCCCAAAGGGGAGAACTAATGAGTCCTATCATTTTTTGAGTATGGCTGAAATGAACGCGTTGCTGATCGTGTGCCTATGCTACTCCATTCGATATTGAAAGCTTTTTACCACGTAATATATGTAAATATTTTGATATCATCTCTCGATTATCAAATATCAGGCACTGCATACTAGGTGCTGAAACCCATTAAAAATCATATTACAGAAAGTAATGCTCGGGATATCGTGGAGCATTTTCTCTGTCACAAGTTAGCAAAGGAGAACTCCAACTTATGCGTTCGGTTCGGAATAACCGGGAATGCCTGTGCCACTCCCCAATATTCTCAATTCTAAATATCGTCATTTAACTCTCTTGGGTCCGCGTTCTTCTAATCGAAAAGGCACACTTCTAAAGTCTAACATTTCATTGTTCCCTTAAACTAACGTCATCGAACCAAGATCGAGTCTCAGCGATCTCTGTCGGAAGAAGAAATTACGTATTTTTTCCAAAGTTCCCACGGCACTCAGTTCTATCTGGCCAGGACTGCCACTTCTTATTCTTTTACAACAACAAAATTTTCCAAACTTAGTCTGTATAACAGGCTTGGTATCGCTTTGTTTCTATGGGTGTAATGACAGAGTATAGATTTTCTGGGAGATCGACTCGCCGTTGTCACACTACTGTCTCACTAAGATGTCTGTCCTCAGTCCTGAGTCAGGGCAGAAACATAGATGACAGGAACACTTGCGGAATGTCGATCATTCGGTGTTTTACTTCGACTCCAACGGACAAGGCAATTGGGGGCACTCAGGCTTCAACCGGCCGACTGATCTTAGCTGAGCAAAAATGCACTTCGCTTCGCGATGCACTTTAATGTCGATAGGACTGTGTTATCTTTTCTGCGACTAAGATATACTTTCTAAAGTCGTTTAGAAGTCTACTCACGCTTCGGAGATGCGATGCATTACGAAGCTGGGCGTTGTTTGGATGGCAATCAAGAAGAAAGTGTTTCAACTGCTTTCGTCGTATATAGGATCCTCGGACGTCATGTGATGGCATCCTATGACCATATAAAAGGCCACGACCTTTTACCTCTGCAGGCTCTTCCACTGCGTGTCACCAACAAGTTTCAAGCGACCACACTGGCGGATTGGCAAGTGTTGGTAGCTGAATCTTCCTGGTCGATTTGATAAAAATAAAGTCTACAGAGTAAAGAGCAGAAAAGCTTAAAGTTTCGTGCGTCTGTCGACACGACTTTCAAAATACCCAACGATTTTTGTCAGCTGGAAGAGAGTCTATCCCTTTCTCGCTATAGTCGAGTGCATCTGTCTTACGTTGTAAGTTCACAGCTAGGTCTACGGGAGCATTTAGTTTCGTCTATAACCCAGTCTCGAATAAGTTTTGTATAATGTAATTAATAAATTTACCTTCTTTGCCCACAGTGCCTATGCTACCTACTCCGCCTAACTTGCTTGCCTTGCATTATTTCTTACCCAGAACTCATTCCCAGCACTTTGAACGTAGCAACTTGTGCTTGCGTGCAGCGTGTATCAGATATTTCTTTATTCATGTTTCAATTGCAACACTCTTTTAACATGCATTTTTAATTTATTTATTTATATCTTATTTCAAACTATTTTACTGCGTATTTCTAATTTATTCTTCATATTCTAGATGCCCAAAGAATTTTACACCCATCCATCGTACTTATGATCAAGATGCTGATGCGGATTTATGGCGTGAAAATAATATACTCTTTGGACGTCAGACCACACGCTATTTATGTTTATCGAAGACTGAGGGCTTGCCCGAGTATGTGGTGGAGACGCTCAAGTGAGTAGTGGAAAAAATAGACATGTTGTAATATTTTAGCAAATTTATGTTTATCTCTGCGTAGGCAATCTATAAGCGTGCGCGCATTGTTCATAAAAATTTAATTAAGGCATTGGTTTTTTTTTTCAGAATGTACTTTTTGCAATTGGAGTGCAAATAATTTTGTAAATGTATTATATCATATTGCTTTTGTATATTTTTTTTGCTTTAGTTTATATGCTCATTTTCACATTTCGCCGCATTTGCACTTGCCGCTCTGCTGATTCTTTCTTGTCTGTTTGTTTGTTTGTTTTGAACAATCGACTACTGCACTTTCTGTGTTCTGTTCGATTGCCTCGCAATGCAGGTGCACTTTTTTGTTTTGCATTTCTAAAAATACCCTCTTTGCTTATTAAGTGTTCGAAATGTGCTAGTAGCGCCAGCAACAGTGGCATTGTGTATGCAGCTAATTGGTAATCGTTTGTCCAGTTCAATATGAAAATGATTCACTGAGACCTTGACTAATTGATTTGCTATACGTACATTATTCGTAGTTGTAATAACAGCTTAATACAGGCGTTTGGCAAATTATGTCAATTTACGTAGTTTCCCCTTAACAATTACTTTTCAATTTAAAATTTTAACGTAAATCGCTTTGTAAAAATAAGAGCAAAAAGTTGTTGAGCAAATTTCAAATAGTCGATTTCCGTAATCCAAACATAACCTAAAATAAATAACGTCACGAAATGCCAACACGTTGAAATTGTATAATTTTTCATTGCCGTCAAATTTTGTTATGTCAAACTTTTTTTTTTTTTTAAATTGCACGATTGATCATGAAATATGTCCTAATGTACACCTGGTATAAAAGTATAAGGGTGCAGTATCCGATTTGTTGATTTGATTTTGAAAATGGGCGTGCCACCACCCACTTTAGACCAATAATTTCGTACACTCTTAACATTTCAACTCAGTAAGCACAATTTCGAAAATTATGTAAATCGTACAAAAACCACGCCCACTTCTCATATAACGGTAATTTTCAAAATCCCAAAAAAATGCGATATTTCAGTAACTATAAAAGTAATTTACTCAAATTTGGCATGCTGGATTGGGTTGGAGCAAGGAATACGTGGGTTAAAAATATGTTGGGCAATGGGCGTGGCACCGCTTAATTTAGAGCAAATCGGTATATTTCCGAAACTACTTTATCAAACTCTGCAAAATTTGGAACACACTTTATATTTCAATTCACTAAACATAATTTTCCGAATAGATCGGGCGAAAAACCGTGCGATCCTCTCATATAACGGTAATTTACCAAAAATTTAAAATATATACGACATTTTATTAAATCGTGTGGCAAATTCGCTAAAATTTTTTTAATATGAAACATTTGCGAAAAACTATAGGGTGGCATAATAATTTTTTGGATTGTTTGAAGAGTATGTACATACATACATTATTGACTTTTTTTAAATTATTATTGAAAAAGTAATTTTTGGAGAACTTTCCAAATCGATCCAGCGAACAAGCTTAATATTTCTCGAAATATTTTGGCGGAAATCTTGAAATATAATAAACTTTATAATCCCGGTGGAAAACCGCAACTTTTTTCATAAGGCACCCTAATGCACATACATACATGTAGGTATGTACTATACATATTTTTTTTAGGTTGAACCTCAGTTTTTTAAATAAATTAAGGCGTAACAAATTACGTCGAGTATTTGCTAGTATACAATAAATTTATATTTCAAAATTACTCACTTTTTGATTTTTTGCGTCATTTTACCTTTCTCTTTTCTCATTTGCACAGCAAGCAGTAGCAAGTTCATAAAGTTTTCACTTGATAGAGCTTTTCAAAAATGAAATCACAAATAATTATCATAAGGAAAAAAAGTCCAAAGCATCATGGAAATAATTGCCTGCCTCCCCACGGACTTGCTTTAGAAAGAAACCTAACTTTTTCTCGTATTTATAACCCAGTATCTCATTACGAAACGGCCTTGAGCCAGACCTCAAACTTTGTTTACTATAATAATATTTTACCATAAATCGAATCAACAAATAAAATTACATTATTAAATAATTCACCGCTTTTTATTACCTTTCTAAAAAGGCTCAGCCTATCACCTGTGCGTGTGTTTCCATTCCACATAATTGCTTGTTTTGAAAAAAGCCCATTAATTCCATCTAAAAAAGTTGCAATTTAAAAAATACAATGTTTTCTATGTATACAATTAAACAATAGCAATAGCAATTTATACAAATAATTGGCTTATGCTATGCGGGCATTTGGGACGCTTTGATTCAACGAGGGTCGAACAATAAGTAGCCGCTTTTCGCTTCAGAGGAAAATTTACCATACTGTAGTTGTGTTTTTGTTCAACTCGTGTTAAACCAAATCCGATTAAATTTCCTACTAAGCTATCTAAAGAAAAATTTCTGTTGATTTTTTTTCCCGGAGTTGCAAAATTTTTCATATGGAAGAAAACCGCCAGCAAAAAAAATTGTCCAACATTTTTAGTCACTTGAAACTAGCACTTTGTTGCACTGATATTAAAAATTGCGAATATGAAAATTATCTAAAATTCTCATTAATAATTTTCTAAAAAATTCACGTTAATAATTTTGAAAATTTTGTTTGAAACTTTGATTAATATGTTTTGTTTTACACCTTTTTTTTATATAAAATTTATTATATGGAATATTTTTAGAACAACTGTGCTCTCAAAGTACTCAATCGATTTTAATAATTACTTTTTTTAATGTTTGTATAAAGCTATAGGAGTAGCATACTTATTTTTTTTTTTGTTTACAAAAGTATTGTTTTTCTCAAATGGTTATGTGTGCACTTTTACTTTATTGGATCGGCGTTTGAAGTGATTTTAATTAAAAGAAGGTAATAAAAATGAAGTGATTGTTTTTGATTTGTATTCCGAGAGGTTTGTTTCGCAAAAATTCAAGATATTGTTTCGTGCTTCAACCTAACCAAACTTTTCAGTGCTTCTCTTCTTCTTATCATTCACTCTTATTCCGTTCGGATGACGTGGTACGCAAATTTATCTCATCACTATTTGCTAGGGAAGATGTAGTCTTGTATTCTATTATTTTTACATACTACACATATTTAGCCAAAATTTGTGAAGTGAGCCAACATAACGATAAGAAAATATTTGTTTGATGATTTTTCGAAATTTGAAATGTTGCGCATATTATAGCTACTTGATTTTTCGAAATTCTTTCGATGTTATTTATTTTCTACTCATTTTTTAAACACTTAAAATTATAATGTTTTCCTTCCGTTGTTATTTTGTCATATAATTTTTTAGGAAGTTATGAATAATTTTTAAAATATTGAGTAATAATGTCGTACTCTCTATTAAATAAAAAAAAAGTTTGCAAAAAAAGAAATTGGCGCAATGCAATGAAATATCTTCTACATTTCGAAAAGTCATCAAATTAATGTTGTTTCATCGTATCAATATCACAACAAAAAGAAAGGTAACCTTCGAAAAACCAGTGACCCACTTTACAAATTTTAACTCATTGTGATAGCCAGCACTGCTAAATACTTATTGGTCGACCCTCGTGCTTTTAAATTTTGTTTTATTGCTCAGTTTATCCTATGGTTATCGATACCACAACTTCAATAAGCAAACAATGAGTGGCTATACAAAAAATATGTTGTGTTACAATAAGTAGAAGCGTACACTTGGATAACAACAGTTCAATGACAAAAAAAAATAAAATCACAACCGCGTGCGTAAAAAAGTTCCAATTACAATTGCGGGAAGCATTATTTGTATAAGAAATATATGTAGTTTTGTCGCGTTTAAGAAAAATGTACTTTATTGTTCTAAAATTACTTCAAATCTGGCATAACAGTTCCAGGGATTGTTGAGACAGTTTGCGCTACAACAACAACAACGGTTTACGATTCCTTTGGAAAGGACCTAAGAGGCGTCATGCTTCAAAGTGCATATAAAAAATAAAACAATTTGTCCCGTATTGCAACCACCAATATCTCGTGCTTGAAAATGTGTCAAGTTCAAAACGTAGATCTTCAGTAATGAATTCACCACATTCTAAAATTCTATCAAAAATAATGTAACTCAAAACTTTCTGAGGCAATTTCAGATTTAATTTCAAGCAGTAGCTGTGAAACTGTTGTTTGTCTGTATTAAATCGCTCTGGCATAGAAAATTTCGCCACCCAACTAATGACAGCGGATTACTATAAAAATTGTGTGCAGTGAATCAACATCTGGTCTCTAAAACATACAATTGGGTTAAAAATGTTAGAAATTGAAGGTGCAAAAAAATCGTTTTTGGAATTTATGGAACTCCTGTTAAAGAATAATGATGAAACAAAATCTTTTGAATAGAACGAAAGAAGCCTGAAGCAATCTAAAAGCAAAAAATTTAAAAATAGCTTAGCAATATTAAAATAGCAAAAGTTTTCATGAAATTCCAAAATATTTCTCTGTTAGGCTGTGAATCATTTGATTACACTGTCCGACAATTTTATGGCAACTCAAATCAGTCCGAACTATGTTACTATTTTCTAAAAGTGAACCTATCCAGTAATAAAACACTGCTACATTTTTTTTATGACCTAAAATTTTAATGTCTCGGCCTTTAAAAAAAAAACGCAAAAAATGGTTCAAATATTTGTCTCAACGAAATGAAAGGTTAAGACATATAGAGTAAAATCCCACGGGAAATATTTTCTTAAAACATTTTAACCCATTAGCTCCCACATAAAAGTCTCGTTTTTACACTCACTTCAAGAAACCGCTCAAAACACAAATTTGGAAAGCCGCTAAAGGGTTAAAATATTCTAGAGAATTGATAGCCGACAAATTTTACCAGGAGTCTTCTCAGACAAAATCTTTGTGCGATTGAGGTACAGCGTAATTTAGTTAGATATTGTGTATAATTTTTCAAGTGAAAGCTGAGACTTTTACTTAACTGGATAATTGAGATTGAACTTTTTCCATATACTTTCTATTGGAAAGTAAATACTCATAGCTCCTTGGCACAGTATACATAAATAGCTTAGTTTCAACTTTCGTGTTTCTAAACAAAAAAACTACTTTTTGAATCCTAAGTCGATTTTCCATACACTCGTCCCCACGACAGTCTGGTCTAGGCACCGGAACGACCCAAGGACTGTAGCTTCAACAACATTCTCCAAAAGTTGAAGGGGAATGTTTTATGCTGTTACAGCGACAACAGCCTTCAACCCCTAAAATAGGGGTATATCAAAGTGATTTTCAACCTAGCATTTCTGTGAAGTAGTAGGGGTTATCAGTAAATCCATAATAGTCTGAATGTTCGTGAAATCTACGTAGAAACTATCACCGAATCCATCGTAGTTCGAACGTAGCATATACTTTGAATGTATTCGTTCTTAGTAAATCGGAGTCAGTGATCGTATTTTATTTTATTTTTTCTTTGTTTTTGTGCTACAATGACAAAGCAACGAAACGTATCGCTATTAATTTTTACCAACTTGGCGTTTTTACTATCAGCTTTGGATTTAATTTTATTTTTAGTTGCAAAAATTCAAATTAACAGTTCAGCATCCAAATTCCTCAGCAAGCGGGTATGTGCCGACGAGCATTACACATTCAGGTGATAAAATCTTCGTTTCTAAAGAATTACCATTTGGCGTTTTGCTAATTGACGCCAGGCATCATCACCCATTACCAAGCGCATTGAGTCATTTGAGATTTCAAAGTAATTGCATTTGACTCGTCATTGTTTAGAGCAGGGAATTTACGTTTAACGAGATAACAGCAAAAAAAATGGGGGCCAAAAATGCCAAATCAACGCACCTTGAGTTCGTGTTGCTGTTGAGTTCAAAGAACCCGTGACACAATAACAGATGTGGCTAAGTTATGTAATCAAAGTGATATGGTACAGTTAGATGATTTATGAAAGCAATAAAAAAATTAAATATATTTAATGAGTCCCTCAGTTTTCAAAATAATTCAACTAATAAAATAGCGCTTGTGTTGCTTAATTTTTATATTTTTACTGCAAATGTGTAACGTTATCAGCTCATTAATTTTATGCATTTCAAACGTAGGTCGCTTCAATTTTCATAGATAAATTTTTTTTTCAGTCTACAAAGTCATCCACACTAAACAAATATATAATTTTTTATATTCATATTTTGATATTACCGCATCCATTTGAGCTTTTTTCTTATCAACAAATTCGAACTTGGGTTATCAACAAAAGAAAAAATTTTCAATAAATATTTTAGTACATACATACATACAGACATACATATGTACATACGTGCTTACGTATATCTGGTGGGTGATTCATCACCGCTTGGCGATCTGTTGACAGTGGGAAAAAACCAAAGATTTGTTTCATAGGCGTCTAATGAATATTTTAGTTTGATCATCAATTAACCAACCCGGTAGTCGATTTCTGCTTTCAGTTTTGTGCGAAATATATAATTGTACATACATATGTACATATGTACAAAATGTATGTTGATACAGTTGTGATTGAGAAAATAGTAGCAAAATGTATTTGACAATTTTACCTTTTCTTATTTAATTTTAATTATTTTTTTATATAAAAATATAGTGAATTCTATGACAAAAGTAAGTCGAAGCTCCAAACTTTCTAGAACATTTATTAAAAACTCGACAAATTAAAAAAAAATGGTTCTTAAAATTTTAAATTTTTTTTATCCGGATTTCAAGAAAATTTTGGAGTTCGCACTTTTGTATCTCATTAAATTTTTGTGGATTTCTGATAATACTGTTTGCTAAAAGTGTAGCGCAATTTCTTCCATATAACGCATGCCCTAAATTTTCCTTTGTATGGAAGGAAATGCTGAAAAAAATTATGATAAATCAAATAGAATTTTTACTATTTATTATTAAAAAAATGAAGGGACCACAAAACTGCTAACCAAAAATTTTCAAACAATTCGTATTAAAAAGTAAAAAAATATTTTTAAATTTTTTTTTATAATTTTCTATAAAGTTTGCAACTTTGAATTATATGGCTTCTGTTATAAAACCCACTACTTTTTTATAAATAGTAATTCCAATTCGGATTAAAAAGTTAGAAATATTGGTAAATTTTCTTTCTAAAAAGTTTGAAATTTTGACTTAAATGATTTTTGTTATAGAATTCACTATATTTTTATTAAAAATAATTAAAAATCGGATTGAAAATAAAAAGTTCGAAATACTGATTTTTTTTTTGAATTTATTAAATTTTTATGACATATAGAATTCACTACATTTTTATAAAAAGTAATTTAAATTTGGTTTAAAAAATAGAGATTGATGCATAAATTTTTTTTTTTTTGAATTTTTATAAATTTTGTAGAACGTTGGAAACTTCAATTTACATGGGTTTTGTTACATAACTAATTATATTTTAAAAAATTATTAAAATTTGAAATAAAAATTTAAATTTAGAAATAATGAAACAATTATTTTTAATTTTTTAAATTTTAATAAATATACTAGAAAGTTTAAAAAAAAATAATTTAAATTCTTGTTACAGAATTTACTATATTTTTTTTTTAAACATATTTTTATTTTTAACATATGTATGTATGTTTTCGATACATTATCGTATATGAAACCCGTTTATATTATTCAAATTTTCGAAATTACATAACCTCGAAAATTTTAACTGCTATAACCTTCAAAATTTCCTTAATAATAAGTTGCTAAAACTAATTTAATTTAAAATCCCTTATTTATTTTGTAACTTTACTTGCATTTTCAGAGTGATTCCAGAAAAAACGCAACCGCCCAAAGAATTCTCGCTGCTATCGCGTACCGCCGACACAGAACAAAAGGCGTGGCGTAAACGACAAATCTCCTACAAACTTACCAAACGCGGCAATGTCACACAAGCAGTCACCGATATAATTCTCTGTTCTAAATTGAAAGTAGCACCGGAGGGTTTCAAATTAGCTGGGTAAATAAAATATTGCTTCGGAAATGTTGACTTTCTCCCAACTATTGTCACATTATTTTTAACGTTTCTGTTTTTAGTGATATAAATGGCGTATTGATTTGTTACAAAACCGGTGCCATACCCATACGATCACCGCCACCCTTACCCGGTGCAGCGCTGAATGGCGGCAGCGCGGGCAACATTAGCAACGGCAGCAGTGAGGTGGAAAAGGCGTTGAATCGTTTAAATTTGAACGGTGGCGCCGGCAACTGGAATGGGCCACCCAAACAGCCGGCAAGCATATACAATACAAAAATATACTTAGTAGAAATAAGTAGTTTGAATTATTATTTTAACTTTTGTTTTTCTTTATTTTAGCTACCACCTGTGCCCAGTGACCATGACTACGAAGAAATACAGGCTGCATATCAAATCAAGTCACCACAACGGCCTGCACCGCGTCCACCCATCATCGCCAACACTGCCACAAACACTTCAGCACATAGTTTAGGCACTTTGGGTGCCTACTCAGAGGTAGAAGGTGTGCCATTCATAATAAATCCAATGCTAAAACGCGTAACGGAAAATGATGTGAGTAATAGTTCGAATACAACTTTTAATTTACTATGAGAATGTGTTAAAAACAAAAATATACTATAACATGGGCGTACAGAGCATATAAAGGACTAGAGAGGATAGGAAATGCGAGCCCTCTTATATCATATGATAGAAGTTGCGATAGAAAATTTACCACATTAACTTTATGTGACGGAGGCAATTAAACAATTTTATAGCATTATAAGCTCAAAACCTACTTGCAAAATTCTTAAATAGAGAAACTGATTTATTTTACTGTATTGACCAGACATTGATTGTACCTTTTTATTTTCAATTGTTTTGTACGTCTACTGCAGCTCTCTTTATAATTTCATTCAATTTTTATAAAGAATGTCAAAAATGAGGCACTTCCCAGTAGATAATTTCAAGAGCTAAAATCCATTCCAAAAGGCCTTCCCAGAGGTTGAGAGGTCTTCCTACCTACAATCTATTTTCCTTTCTTTTTTATATAGACTGGCACAAACTGAAGGTCTTGCACTTCGCTACCCATAAAAGGGCGTTTGTAGGACGTGCTGCGAAAAGCCCCTTTAGTTTGCTTTCTACAGAAATTTTTCCACCTGGGTTTTTGTACCTTAAAATGCCTTTTGAAACAGTTCTACTAGAATTTTCTTTATTGATAAAAAATCATTCATATGAGAATCATAAATAGAATACCCCAGTTATAAGACATGCCATCAAACACTTTTTCCCGCACTTCTTGGTTAGAACTTGCAGAATGGCTTTCTTAGAAGACCTCCCTAAATGATTTTCTAGGTTAGGCTGTTTTTCTTTATTTTTAAATATTTTTATGCAGAACTTTTAAGCCAGTGGTAAAACCAGATGTGAGGTTTTTCTTAAATATTTAAAAGCAACTATTTTTATTCATAAGAAAATCACCAAAACTGGAGGTAATTTTAAATGGGTCCATCTCACCTAAATCCTAACAATTTTGCGAAATATTTTGATTGATGTCTTAAAATATAATGAATTTTATAATTCCGATGGAAAAATAGAACCGGTTTGTTTTGGATGAGAGAGGAATACATAAAAAAATATTTAAAAAAAATTGTGTCGCTAATGTTTCATTTATATAAATAAAAATAATTATTATAAATTGTTTAGTATTTTGGGCGACATTTCTACAAAAATCTTCTGCAATATATAAAATTATTTATATATATAATATATATAAATAAGTAGAAGTATAGATTGAAATAATTTTCTATTTAATTTTCTGAAAACTGCATTGACAATAAGTAGTGTTCTTATAAAAAAGTAGCGATGTATAAATTTGGTTTATACCGAAATTACCCTGATCGGTACTTTTTTATATTATATTCGCAAAAGCGTATAAAATATATATCTTTCTCTATAACTTTTAGAAACTACATATTTATGTATTTTCAATATTTCCTTATTTTCTCCTCTTCCAGTTACCCACACTGCCACAAATTGCAAACGTGCTTAAGGGGCTCGATTATGACTTTCAATTAGAGCGACAAATACTGTGCACAATGAAATCGTCAGCATCAAAAAATCCATTTTTCAAATAAACAACAGCACTTACACACACACGCATATGATAAGGAATTATTAACAATTTATTAGAAGAAAGAATGCAAAAATTATAATATTTTGAAATTAGCTGTTATAAACAATGTTAATAAGAGTTGACTAAAGAATTTTCGGAAAAGAAAAGAGTTTGCCACAAAAAATGGTAATAAACTGTTAAATGCGTTTTCAAACAAACAAAAAAATTTAAAAAAGAAAATACAACTATTAAAAATTAATAGCAATAAAAATTAAGTAGTACTTTAAAAATAAAATAAAGAAAAAATAAAAATGAATAACACTTAAAAGCTGCAACACTCGAATGCATGGATCCATTGGCATGACTTTAGAGATTTTATCCACATAAAACACAACTTAAAACTTAAATCAAACAAAACTTGAAAGAATATTTTACACTTTTTTTTAATTCAGTTGTGCTTTTTCTACTACTTTCTTAAACTGAATTTACGTTTTCACTTGCCACGCTGTCATAATTGACATTCGCCTTTTCTTCTAAAACAAAATACTTAATTTTTTGTTAAAATAAAAATCATAAATTATTTTATTAACTATAAAGTGCTTTATAATAAAGACTTTTTCATCTGCCATTTTCATATCCTTGTGCCTTCCACAAGTGTCCAGTAAAAATATTTATATTTCTTCCTAGTAACAATTATTGCACCTATTCTCTTTATTTTTTTTTTAATTTCTTTTTTTTTTTCAAATACACATTTTGCAACTTACCCCTTATTTACTCAATACGTAGATTTAATTGAAACTCACCCAGCCTTCTTCGCGCTCACCAATTTAATGTACACCAATTATTGTGATCAATTTTTGTCATATAACAAAATAAAAAGCATATAAAAAATATTTATTGTAATTCGGAAGTTAGTACGTTAAACGAAATCAGTAACAGCAAATATAAAAATAAAAAATTGGTTTTATATATTTATATAAGAAAAAAAAAACTATTTACCACCACATTATATATAAAAAAAAATATACGTACGTTAATTTAATATAGTTTATTGTATACAATAAATAAGTAACCTTGAAATCGGGCATACCAATAAATATACTTTACATACATACATACATACATATATAGTGCATACACACACGCATACATTTAGGTTAGCTGTTAATTGTAAAAGTATTATATATTGGCGTATGCATTAGAGGTTAAAATTAAAAAAAAAAAAATATGTACACAAAATAAAAATATAAATAGCAAGTAAATTTATTTCATTTTCAAGATTAGCTCAGGTAGCCGAGCTGTCATCCCAGCTCTGGCATCTTTCACAACCAAATCGAAGTTTGTCCAGGAATGCAGTACTCTATTGAATGGATTTCATGTGGCTTACTGGCCAACGCAACTACCCTGGACACGAGGCAAGTCAATCATCTAAATAGCTAGAGTGGATTCAGTCACAACCTAAAATTAGATGCCGATTCCAGGCCCAATAGGAATAATAAATGGAAGCTTTTACCTCCACCACCAGCAGCAGCATGCTGCTCAACGATGCCACAAAACGTCAGGTTGCAAAGTTGCAAAAATTAACATTGCACGAATACGACTTATTCTTCAGACGAAGTATGGGCTCACGGGGAATTTATCTAATTTGTTATTTTCCTTTTTCGCCTTACATCCATTTTCTTTGCGCTAGTTTGTGGCATAGCTATGAAAGTCGTAAAAGCTTAACCGAAACACAGGCAACTTTGGCATTTACCCCATTAAATGCAAAAATAAAATACATGGCATTATTGCTGCTGCTCCACCTTTTATGTAGCCATCTTCGGTAAGCCTAGCGTTGTGAGATTCGTGGCAGTTGCCACATGCCATTGGCTTGTCGGAGGCCACGCCAGAAAACTTGATATTGCCAAGTGATCACTGCAGAAGCTGCACCTTCTGACGTCGGGTTCAATGGTTGTCTTCGACCGTGCCTAGGAGGTGTATGAAGTTACACCGATAGTGAGCCAGTAAAATTGGTGCCTACGGTTGCTATCAATTCCCAAGTAGTTTTTGGACGATACTGTAAAATAAATATCCTCTATTGGTCACTCAATAAATAAACTAATCTATATAACTCCTCCTCAGCTCTACATTCTTTTAAAGCATCCGGTACACACATTGTTTTTTAAAAAAACCTCCGATGATCCATGCGTTGAAAAACGTTTGAATACTAATTGTACGGATTTCGATATCCGTTAGGTTGTCTTACTGGCAACTCGAAGTTTGTAGGAGAGAGAGCGACGAGTAAAGCAAAGATATACCGAGTCGCCCTTGTTCGGGGAAAAGTGTCCGTGTATAACTACACGGTACAAAATTTTGTTTAATTTGAAAGCAATTTTGGTATAGCATAGTAGGGGAAATTGCGAGAGCGAAAATGACAGCTGAACTTGCCAGTTTGACTGGATAAATTTCTACTAGTAAGATAAACAGCTGATTGAAAGTATTCAGTTGATCACAAGTAGAAAAGAATTATTAAAATTGCAAACTATTTTCATTAAAAAGGGTGAAAAATAGAAAAAGTGAGTAAATAAATAAACGTACACTAAGTTTATGAAGTTTATTGTGAACGTATGTATGTATATCAGTAAGACGCCCAGAATCTGTGTGTTTGCGAGGATAGTCCTTAATCTTTAGCCGCAGTCACTGCAATTAGCAATTGTGAAGCGTAAATTATGAATTGTGGAGCTATTTCTTTATTTAAAGTTTTTTTTTTAATTTCGTGCCAAATAAAAACTTGCAACTTCTTGCTGGTTTTGCGTTTTCGTACTTTCTTGCTTGTTTCTCTCATTGTGAGCAAATTTTGGTTACGCTCAGAAATTTCGTTACTGGCGAGCAAGTTAGACAGCGTTCAGACAGGGAAACTTTTGTCGCGGCAACTCGTTACTTGTAGGAGAGAGAGGGACGGGGAAAGGCGCAGAGTTGCTCGTGCTCGTGCTAAATTATGTTAAAACTTCATTTTTCAACTCACCTTTTACTTATAATCACAAAATTTATCAGAATGTGTAAATGCCGCTTAAGCGAACCGTACAGAAATTTGCGAAAATGAAATAAAATGAAATGCCAGAAAATTGCCTGAACAGAGTTGCTCTGTGTGAACGCGACGAGCAACACCAAAAGGGAAATCGCCGATAATAAGCAACAAAAGTTTCCCTGTCTGAACGCTGTCTTACTGGATAGTTTTTTTTACTGGATAATACGAAAACATAACTAATGCCAGCGAGTGAGAGAACATTGAGAGAGTAAGTATTTTTGGTATTAAATTAATACAAAGTACAGCTGAAATTAAATCAAAAGAGATTTTCGTTCTAAAAACAAACCATGTGGATCTATCTGATATGGAATGGATTTAATGATTCTCTGCAGCTAAATTTTAATTTAATTGCCAGAAAGCAAAATAAGAATTTCCTGGAAATAATACACGAAAATACATATCAGCTTCTTCGCGGTCTCGCCATGTTACTGCATAATCGGTATTGGTATTTAACTTTCAGAAACATTATGACGCTTCTCTAAAAATACTAGATACTTAAGTTGTGAGTATATTTAATATAGGTAGGGTAGGTAGCAGTGGTCCATTGTGTTACCAAAACCATTTACACCATCCACCGAATGACTACCCCTTGCTGAACCAATTTGCCTCGCTGATGAATTTCATCAGGCGGTTAATCTCGGTTTTTGAAACTTCACTAAGGTCATCCAGAAACGGTGATCCCCGGTACCGAAGCCTGCTTTTGCATAGCGCAGGCCACTTACGCAGAAGATGTAAGACCGTTTCCTCCTCTTCATAGTTCTAACAGCTCCAGCAGCATCTTCGGAAAGGTACGCCTAGCCTTGCAGCGTGTTCCCTATAAGGCAGTGCCCGGTTAAAGCTCCCACCAAGCTAGAGATATTTTCTCTTTTTAGAAAGTATGTAAACTCTTCGTGACCGTTTTCGGTCACATTTAGGCCACGTCTGCCTAGAGGTAATGTAACAGAGTGTGCAAAATTCTTAATACTTTTCTGATTCTGTTTTTAAACCAAAAATATTTCGGTTCTAATTTAGAAGTAAAAAGTATCGAGTTTTGTTTTTAAAACTTTCTGGATTTAATGAAATTTCAAGAGTATTTCATAGTTTTAAAATATTGACCCATGGAATAAAATTAACTTCAGGTGTCATGAAAATAAAATTTTTTGGGATTGAAATTCTAATTTAATTCCAAAAATGTTTAAATTCAATATCAACTGGAATTAAAAGCAAACTATTATTTTTCACTGTGTAAATATGTACACATGCGCTGTTTATATAGCTATGGACTTTATTTACTGATGTAATGAATAAAATGTGTCCGGGGACATTTCTGTATAAAAAAAAAAATTTTGAAAATAGTTCGGTTAATTTTTTTTCGCGGTTAGGCTCGACATTTCATATGTATGTATGTTTGTATCTAAATAAATTTCACTGAGTGAAAAACTTTCGAAGCATTTTAGTGCAACATGCCAGGTGTTCTTGGGCTCCATTTTGGCTTTGCTTGCTTTCTAAAACCGAAAATTTTAAGCAACTATATTGAATTGGGTTGCGTCGTTTTAGCGCTGTTCAGTACTGGATAAACTCCTTCCAGGTACTATATATTCCAAAGGCTTATATCTACTTGCATTTGTACTTGCTCTGTCACTTAAAGGCAGCTTTGCCACTCCGCTGCTTATCAACGCATCATACAACGCATTATCGATGTCGCGTTGTACGCATAGTTGTATACGTGGATCGTGAATTTTGCGTAATTTAGCTGCTACTCCTTCACCGAAAATTTCAAATTCATCTCTATTTTTACTGTCTACGTTTGCCGGAGTAAACATTTTTGATGCAGGCCATAGATCATTCGCCGGGATTGCGCCACTCGCCGAGGGATATTTTCGCTTGTACCATTTGTAGGCTTGCAAGTACGAGTGCGCTGAATTGGCACAAGACGGTGAAGCCTTAGGTGCGACCAACAATGAATTGAACTGAGGGGGGGAAAAAGGGAATTGAAATGAATAAAAGCTCATCTTTATTTGTGTTCATATTGAAAAATTACCGATTCTTGTGCATCCACGAAACTCATATGTGGAAAAGCAAACCATGAAGTCACAGCAGCCGACGTGGAATTACTTTGTATTTTTTCACGCCGATATTGACTAAGCAAATCCTTCCACTTGCGTTCCACTTGCAAACCATTACAACCGAATTCTGCGCCAATGACGGTGAATGTACGTCGCTTCTTTAGAATGTCACGAAAATCAGCATTCTGTGTGTCCCACAACAAGCGATGTTTTTCAATTGTTTTTATTAATTTCACTGTTTGGTCTGCATCCCATAACTTATCGCGTTGGTTCATGATGTTTTTTATAGAAATTGCAAGGGATCAATGTGATTTTTTCGTTGCTCGCAGCGCTGGTTATTTAATATACGCTAAATATGACAAAACATTTGTTTGCATTTATTTTGTTCACATAAAAGTTTCTTCAAAAACTGCAGTATCTTTAAGCAGGTGAAAGCGTCAATGCAGGCAGGATGTGCCAAATATTCCGCCGGAAACTAAAAATTTCTTTTTTTATTTGATATAACAGAAACTGGCAATTATTTGCATAGTGATGTTGGGAAATATATCGACTATGAACAATCGATAATTGGTTTTAACGAATTTAGTTCTAGTTAATTTTAGCTCGACAATTGTAATTTGTAGAATCAAAGTGATCACTGCTTTGATTATAAATATATTATACTAGACTCGCAGTCGCTAGTGATAAACTAACATCAAAAAATATTTATTTAACTCTCACTCGCCTAATATGAGCTCACTTATGGAATTTTTTTTTATATTGTAACGATATATTTAGATGTTTGGGCAGAACTTCTCCTACTATTTGTGGTGTGCGTCTTGATGTTGTATCACAAGTTGTGGGACCAACAGACTTACTTCGACTCCTAACGACATATGAGTTTTTAATTGTAAAGTATTTTCATTGCAGAAATACATTCGGTTTAGAAAAAATCTTTTCTATAATTAAATTTTCTTTTATCTTAATTCCTTCACTTCGTCAAAGTCCCATCACCAACGTCATGCAAGCCTTCACTGAACACACCCAACGCCGTTGTATTCATCGGCATCGTATTCTTATTCGAAAAAGCAAAGCAGAGTGCGAACAGACCACACGCCATTTTAAGTAATTGTGACAAACCGCAGAAAAGTGTTCTATCCTGCTTGTGACGGTAGACGGTAAAACGCTATTAAATAATTCTTTAAACAAATCAAAAAAGTGTCCAAGTCACAGCTAAACATACGCGCTACGTCGATAAAAAGTTTTTGTGTACGTGCAGAGTGAGAGTAACGCATAAAAGTTACAATAAAAATTTCTATTAAGCTGAAGAAAAGATTCTCATTGGATTCTGCTTCCTCTTCGGTCCAGTTCAGCCACCGGCCCCCCACACATCCACCGCCCCTTGGCGTATTCTACACATTTTGTAATTGCAAAGAGAAGTAGCTGACAAAGAAGAAACGAATAAGAGGTGGAAAAATTGGAGCAGGCAGCTAAAAGAAAAACGTAAGAAACGAAAGAGTACGCTAGTTCACTGCATGCCGCAGCGAGCAAAGCGTATATGAAGCCGAAGTGTGCGTAAAGGAGAAAAAGCATTCGTTTTTGTACTTGGGTGAATTTTTGTCTGCAACCAAAAAAAAGAAGCATTTTACGGCACACACGTACGTAGCGTATAGTTTCGCACAAGTGCGTGTGTGTGTGTGTGTTTGTAAGTGCGAAAGGTGCAACGAGAGCGGGTGTGATTTGTGTAGGAGAGCAACGAACTCGCGTGCAAGCGTCGAAAGAAAGGGTAAGCAATATGTCTTGCAATAAATGAAGATTTTTTTGTTTTCGTTTAAAAATTGGTATCTCGTGTGATTACATTGCCGGCACTAAAAAAAATTAGGAAAAATATACATATGTATATAAATCGTTTGTTGAGCTATTGTTATAATTTGGTGAAATATAGATTCAAGTGCGCTTATTTGACTAATATAAATATCGCTTGGTGTACAATGAATGAAAGGGTCATGAATTGCACATTATAGGTGGGAAGATCATTCAACTTGAACAAATGGTGAGGTGTTGCCAACTACAGGTGTATGAAAAAAAATGAACACGAGAGTTAGCTTAATGATGGGTAACAAATGTAAATATTTGAGTATGCCATATTATTAGTAGGAATATTGGAATTTAAATTTATAATAAAAATTAAAAATACTGTATTCTACGACTACTTTGCGTAGTTAATTAGGTATCGTTTTCTTGTTACAAATTTTTACCTTTAAAGCACCTGGCAATGCCATCAATTCTTCAAAATTTCACTTTGACACATCACGTACACAAAGCAATGGTTAAATTAGTTGCTTCGTTCCCACGCATGTCCCGTCGGCTTGCAAAAAAGAGTTAACACTCTTACCTCTGGGCTTGCTAATCATGCCATTTCGGTTAAAGGAACTATCTGCCCTGTTAACAAATGTCCGACAGAGGCAGCTATAACGAAAAACGTGTTATATTCACGATTTATCCCGACTACGGAATGGCAAATGTAGGGGCGACTGGAAAACGTTTCAACGAGCAAACGAAGCAGAAAAGTAGCTGCAGAAAGTCGACGAGTGTGAAACGGAAAAAAATTTTCGTGTCGGGAATCATAAAATTTCTACTGCAAGCAAAGAGAAAAATTCAATCTAACTACGTTGAAAATTGTGTGAAAAGTTGCGTTCATAAGCAACTAATAATTTGTTCTTGATTGATTGTGTTTTGTAAAGATTAGATTACGTGAAAATCGTGTAAGAATTTGCGCGAGAAAAGTTTATTCATAAAGAAAAAATTAGCGAAAAGAAGAAGCAGAAAATCCCAATTCTGCTGGTATAGTGTGGTGCAGCTCCACCAACAATAGTTGAACAAAAAACAAAAAAAAAAAAAGAAAGGAAATCAACGACCAAACGGCCGCAGCGGCGATTGCATCGATAAAGTAAATTGGATGGATGGATGTATTGAATAAGTGTCGATAGGAAACGCCGAAGTCTGAAGGTGTCTCGGAGAAGAAGTAAAAAGGTAGCACTATTTAGATGCATTCAAATACCCGACAAATCATGCCGAAACTTTAAGCGAAGTCTTTAGTTGTGAAAAATAATAAAATTAATGCTTAGTATTGAGATAGTAATGCAGTATGACCAAGCATAGTGGCAATTGGTATGATATCAAAATATGAATGAGGTGTGTGCGCCGGTGGGTTGTACCGCCATGCTAACAGTATTGGAAAATATATATAGCAGAAGTTAGAAGCTAAAATAACTCAAGTAAAATGGGAGAAAAATCAGTTTGTGATGCACCACAGTTAGGAACTTGCAGTTTAAAATTATTAAATATAATTAAGCAGTTGGCCTTTTTGCTCATCAAATAATCATCATTTCTATCCATCTATGCAAACATTTAGTAGGATTTAGTTGTATTTATTAGTTCGCTTGCAATTGTATTTGCACTGCCGTAAATTTCACGCTCCTCATTTGGAGCATCGATAGTTAGTCGAGTCGTATGCCATAATTGCAAGACGCCACCGCATTCTTTCGTTAGGTTTTTACCTTTTGATGTATGCGCTGCTACCTCATTGTTTGAATACTTTTCATGTTTTCTTTTACTCGTTTACAACGTATTGCATTTTCCTTTTTCATATCTTCTTGGATATTCTTGGTCATTGCCTTTATTGTTGTTTTTGTTTTTTTTTTTGTAATAAGTGTGGCCAGCAATACAAATTAACTGCAAACATTTTTATTAATTTGTTGAAGTAGAATTATTTGACAACATAATAACTAAATTTGTTTGTGTGCAAAATAAGTTTTTTTATCTTCATGTGGTTCAAAGTATGTATGCAAAAACTTGTAGTACGACAACCTAACCTGCCGCAGCTATTGTATTCATCTTATTTATTCCTCTTTACACTTTTCGCTCGTTAGTTCAGCTGTCAGAATAATGCACACTATTTGTTTCACATACTCTCACAGGGATATGGTACTTCGTTTTTTGTTTTTTTTAAATGCGTTCGCTTCAATACTGAAAGTTTATTGTCACTTTTGTATAACTTTAGCTTTCAATATTTGTTATGTCTTTCTCTTAATAATTCTTGAATATTTGGTTGCAGCGTAATTGATTATTGGAGCTGATTATTGTAATTATTTTTTAATATGAGGTACAAAGGATTTGTCAGAAATAACTTATACAATCAATTTTCCCCAACTGCCTTCATTTTTAAACGATTATGAATTATGCTGCTAATTTTATAAAGTTCATAAAAATCTATTGCCCAGTGATCCGTGACATTTACGTTTGGCTTTGCTAATCGTTTTGTAGCTATAGCAAAAAAAAAAAGTATTGTTAACCTTATTTATATTATTATTACTTCTTCCCTTTTTCCTTTGCCGCGCCTTCGGTTAAGTGTCAGTTGTTGCTACTACATTACACAAATTTTCCCTTCAGGCACTCCTAGCGCACATCATATGCCTACCCAACACTGTTCAGCGATTTTAGCTGGATTCACCATATAGCCCTGCCTTTGCTGCTAATGAGGCAGCGCACTCGCCCTATGTATGTATGTATACATATATGTGTGTATATTCACGGCCAATGCCATGTGAATCTGCATTTGTTTTGCCTAACTGCTGCTGCGATCAGTGGGTTTTTGGCTGACGTGCTATCTACCTCACTACTAGCTTTTCTTCTGAGTGGGCAGTGTTGGTGGCAGTAGCGGTGGTGATTGATGCTGGGCTTTTGGGGTATGTGTGAGCAGTGCTTCCCATAGTTGCATGGTTTTGCTCCCCATCCTATCCTATATTCTTCATACATCCCAATACGTTCGCTATTCGCTGTGTAGTGAGTGCATAGCTGGAATTTTTCTCTATACCTACTCGCAATAAAGCAATAAAAATAATTTCAATATATTTTACCTTTATTTTATTAATTTTTTTTTTTTTGGAAGTTTGACGAATCAAATAGTAAAGGTAATTCACAAGTTCTTCATGTTATAAATACCTGGAAAACATTTAAAATATTGTTGGTACTAGTAGGGCAATGTGATTCATATTATGCTACTTTAATTGGGTCAATGACCGGCACCCTTTTGACTATCTTGATGATGCAGTAAACGTACGTTGTGGGTTTTTGCTGTTTACAATCAAGTTACATCATACTTTTACTTTCTTTATTGAACTTTTGACTAAATATGAAAACAATTACATTGACCTACAGTGGTGGTTAAAAAATTAGGAACCTAAGATAAGTATGATTTATTGAATTTTTTGTTTGTTTTTTGAACTCGGAAACAAAATAAGAATATGATCAGTTACAAATAACAAATTTTTAATTAATGCCCAGATAAATAGTAAGATTGCAAAAAATCACATCTTTGACATACATACATATGTATGTAGGTGTTGACAAGTGGCAAGAATATTTTCGTACAAACATTCGTTATAAGTGATCAATTGGACCAGGTCTGTTGTTGTTGTTGTCATAACTGCTCTCTCTTACTGTACGAGAACTCCGATTTGTTTAACGATAAAGGAAATATAAGAATTGATGGATTAACCGATCGTCACAGTGCTTAGTATAGCTACAACACCAATGGAATACCCCAATCTCTTCAGTGAAGTTAGTATACATTTATTGAAATAAAGTAAAATATCATTAACCTGGACAATTTTCCGCTTCTTTCGCCTCAGTCGCATTGAGTTCACTGAATTATTGCGTTGAATTACTCATATAATAAGAGATATTGCTGAAATGACAGTCCTTGGGGTAATCGTAGATCCGTTTCTTTTTGGAAATAAGTTGGTCGGAGATTATACATACATATGTATATTTATGAATGGGATGGGGTAATACATATGTACAGTTTTGCCATCTGGAAAAGGGTGTGAAATTTCGGTGTATAATCCAGATTTTAAATTTTGTTTCTAAAAAATAAATTTGAATACACATATTATGTATTTGAAAAAGAAAAAAGTTACCGAATTGCCTCTGATCTTAGGTTCATTACTATACAGTATTAAATCTACATTAGTGTAGGTAATGAGCGCTAATTGTTTCAACCATTTCTGTGAGCTTATGACTTTGGAGCAAAATTATATTTACAATATATCACAAATATTACACAACATTCTTCTCATTGAAACGATTGATATGCATGACAAGGTGTTAACCTGATCCAAAAAAAAACGAATTGCCGAGTCTACCCCTACAGCCGCTGAACGATGAGGTCGAAATTTTTTACTCTGCTGGTAAATCTCTCCTATCTATTAATAATATTGTCTTGCAGTGCACAATTTGAAGTCTTTTGAAGTTGACAATAATATCGAAATTTTTTATTAGAGACTTTACTTCAATAAAACATTTAAATGCCTTTTTTTCTGTAAATTTTTCGTCTATGTTATTGTTATTATTATTTTACCTTAATATGTATGAGTGGGTTTCTAGTATATGTATGTATGTATGTATGTACTTATATCGAAAGTCATCACTCAAGTAATACGGCACCGCACCTTTCTTTACGTCACATCTACGTCACATCCCTCCTGTGGGTGCATTCTAACGTTTATTGAAAATATATCTCATCGCTCTATTTTGCATTTTTTTAAATATTGTAAAACTGTATTGCATCAATATATTTACATAAAAAGCGTTGCCAGATTATACTAATACTAATTATTTCTTTTATTACAGAATTCATAGAAGACTGAGGATTTAGATTTAAAGTACTAGAAGGTTACACATTTTAGAAGGAACGAATTTATAAACAATTCAATAAGTATCTGTGGCCAGCAGTAGCCAAATTTTTATTATCTGCCACAATAATAAGAAAATCGATTATCTCCAAAGTAGCAGTAGTTTCGTTGAAAAATACTAAACCAAGGCGGAACGTAGCACCTTTCTGTGCACTCAACTGTTCGCCCGGTGGATCAGCAGTCGTCCTCATTGTGCTGCGTTGTGAATGAAAACAAGGAGTTACAATTTATTCTCGGGCTAAACGTACGAAAAGCACTAAATACAAATCGGCACGATCTCCTGCTAATCGAATAACTTGAAACGCCACTTAATAAATAGCAATTTCGATACTCGTTTTCCAATAAGAGTCCACACTTTCCGGTGTGAATTGATGCAATATATTTCTGATACTTTGCGTAATAAGGATTTGGAATTTTCTGTTTAAAGTAGCTGCTGGCTATAAAGTTTTACTTTCTATAAAAATAAACGCACTAAAGGAATCCGGAATACGACACGTCAAAAGTGAAAAAATAAGAGAAGGGAGCAAAAAAAAAACCACACGAAATTTGAAGAATTGCGAATTCTGTTCACAAATAGATACTTTCAATAAGCAAAGAGCAGCTTAAAAAAACTATTACACTTGACAATTATTGTCGCATTGCAAAACAGAAGGCGTAAATACGAAGAAGTGTAAACAAAGCACATAAAATCTAGAAGTGGCCAGTTTTGTTTACAGAACACGACTGGGGCGGCATTAAAACACGCAGCCGGTCTAAAAGAAAGCTACATATACAAACGTTTAACGTTACCGCTTTTAAGTATTGATTGCGTTCGAAGTACAACAATAGCAACAAAAACTTTAAAACACAGGCCGAAGGCAACGCAACGCAACGCAAAACAAAAAAGAAAACTGCGCAAAGTGTTGCAGTACTTGCAGAGTAGTAGTGGTGAAGTGAGTGCAGCGCAAGGGGGAGGTAACGCTAATGAGGATCTACTGGCAGCATGAGTACACTGGGGGGAAGTAGGGGAGAGCGAAATGCCAAGCCCAAGTTCTCAGCACTCGATATAAATCGAATGTACAAAAATAGTCGCGTAAGTTACGAGACTTCATAAAATATTTAAAATTAACATTATTATAAATTTTAATAACATATGTATATTTTATTAAGGTAAAGTCAATATGCGAAACACCATATGTTTCAAGACGATTGCATATGATATGTGAAGTGTTTCAATTTCATTTACAATTTATTTATTTATTTGTTGTCATTTATATTTTAATTGATTAATACTACCGTTATACTAAGTGCTCCTATAACATCTTCTAGGGCGAACCAGCTGAACCATCTGCACAAAAGAATCAAGTGCCACGTAAACATGGAATGCAAAGTTTGGGCAAAGTGCCGTCCGCAAGGCGACCACCAGCTAATTTACCATCCCTGAAAGCTGAAATAACAAATTCGCCAAATACGAATAACAATCTAATAACATCAACCGGACAAGAAGGTATGTTCTATAAGATAAGCTAATAGGGGAAGTTCACCATTTCTTATTGGGCTACTGCCTTTTGCTTTTAGCGGGTGGCGCACATTCAATTAATTTTTATATAAAAATTTTCAATCAATCTTTAGTGATTAATAAAAAATTACAATACTTACCTTTACTAACTAAACATCAGCAAAATAATAAAATAGAAGACAACTGGCACGGGTTGGCAATTACTTTGCTACACTTCATTGTAAAAAGTATGGGTTCAGATGTAGCATATTTGAAAAATTGTATATGCTATTATTTTTTGAAAAATCACTCCCATAATTGATAATAATATTTCAAAACCATTGTTATCGTAGCGAGCAATTAATACTTTTACCTGAAAGTGAGAAGGAAAAATGTACATCAAATTCATATGTGCAACAGTTCGATAATTGACAATGGGAATTTTGTTAGTAGTAGCTGTGTTTTAAGAAATATTTATTTTACCCTTTTTAATGTCATGCCCACCTAAAGTATTCTCTATAAGCTTTGGTTTGCAGTCCATATCGTCCTGCCATTATTAACCAATTTTGAAATTATAAAGATTCCTCATCTACTATCAATGATTTTCTTGGGTTTGAAATCGGTTCGTTAGAACGGTGAGAAAATGTATCTTTTTTAAGGCCTTTCCTTTTATGAATACGCTCAGAGGAAAGTCATTGTAGATTGTAACTAGAGATTATACATTTTCCAAAACTAACTGCAACAAAAAGAAATTTTCGCACTAATTACGGCACACGGTAAAATTTATATAGTGAGTCTCAAGCTTTTGGTAAAGTAATTTGTACGTAATACAAAAATATTCCTGCTATCGATACCGCTATTGCTATCGGAATGATTATAATTTATTTTTTCGCTATAATACACTAGATAACGGCGAAATTTTACAATTCCTAGAGTACAGTGCACATAAAATACCTCAAAAATCTGAAACAATGAAACTACTTTTAACAAAATTATTTTATAATTTATTTAAAAACTTATGTGTTCATACGAGGCAGTTCGCCTTTCATCGCAAAATTATTATATTATTTCGCACATCCACGTTTAAAATTTTCAGTCAACTCAACGAGCGGCGGCCAAATAACAACACACATACCCACAGGAGGAACACCAATAAGCAATCAACAGCAACAACTGAAGAATAGCAGCAACAAGTCCGCACTTGGTAATAATAGCAACAATAATAACAGTAACAACAATAGCATTAACAACAGCGTCGGTGGCGTAAAGCTAGTTAACAATTCATCATCTGGAAGCGCTGGTAATAGTGGCGGTCAACAACAGCTGCGTAACTCTTCAGTAGCGAATCACGCCAATCAACAACAACAACAACCACAGCAGCAACGAAACTCGCCAATAACATGGTCAGCCGTGACAACTGGCAACGACATGGCCGGAGGTGGGAAGGGCAGCGGTGGTGGTGGGGGCAAATCGTCAGTACCGCCACTCTATCAGAGTCCACAATTTCAATACGAATTTCCAACGTTAGATGGCACAGTTGGCGTCGGCGGCGGTGGTGGTGGTGGTGGTGGTGGCAACAGCGGCAGCACATCGAACCGAAACAAATACCAGCAACAGGATCATTATCCTCACCACCAACAGCAATATCAGCACCAACAACACCATCTGCATTCGAACCAACAACATTCGCAACAAAATCACCATCATCATCATCATCAACAACAAAATCATCATCCACACCAACGAGACTACCACAACCAGCAACATGGCGGCGGCGGCGGCGGCCGACATGCGCACGATCAGCGCTACGATGCGCACAATTACAAAGATGGCAGCGACGGCGACGGTGGCAGCGATTACTCGTATCAGCAACATCATCATCATCAACACCAGCACCAACACCAACACCAGCAGCAACAACAACGCGAACTGAACGAAGTAAGTCTGCGTCCACAAACGGATGCTGCTGCCTGGTTGCAGCAGCAAGAGAAATCGGCCAAGAGCGCAGCAGAAGGCCTGTCGAACCAACAGGGCCAGGGCCACCAGGCACAGAATGCCAATGCTGCAGGTGCAGCAGTGCCGTTGCCAATCCTGCAGCTAATGCCGTCGTTTATGCAACGCGGCGCACCATTGCCGCCAACTGGCAGCGGTGGCGGTGGCGGTGGTGGTGGTGGTGGAGGCGTTGGTGTTGGCACCAACGGCCCACGCTCACAGTCACCACCAAACTATCATCAAAACGGCCTAGGAGGCAAGGAATCGACACTGACTTCGAGTGGTGGCGTTGGTTCGGGCGGTTTACAACGTTCGCAACGTTCGGCGGGTGGAAATGGTGGTATCGGAGCACAGCAGGACTATCGATCGGGCTCACCAGCTGTTAGTAATTTCCGTTCAGCGTCTTCAATACCCAAAAGACCACCACAAATGTCTACACCACCCCTAGGTGGCGCAGGCGGCGGTACACAAACACCCAACGGTGCTGGGGCCAGTGGACGAAAGGAGAAAGAATTCATCATTGAACCGGAAGTAGTGCAAATGCAACGACCCATCATACGTGAAGAAGACTTGGAACGGATGAATGCTATAGCTAACGATGATAGCTGGACAAAGCAAGATGATATTGACTACACGAAAAAGCTGACATTCTCTGATGATGAATCGCCTGAAGAGAATACACCAACACAGGATCGTGATCGACCAGTATTCAATAAATCGGGCGGTAATGGTGGTGCACACGACCAACGCAAAAACTCCAATGCGAGCAGCGTTAATAACAACAATTGGCAACGCAGCGGTAGCATTAAGGAACAGCGTGATAGTGTCGAACGTGAGAAATCGATTGAGCGCGAGGACACGCGTCAGCAGAATGGACATCGCGGCAGTGCAGCGGGCAGTATTGCATTAGACGCTGCCGTGTATGAGCGCGTAAAGCAACGCAAGGAAGAAGAGGAGCGGCGAGAGAAAGAGCGCCGCGAAGCAGCCGCTCGTAAATTACAAGAACTCGAAATGAAGATATACAACAAGAAAGCAGCGAGCGCAGCAGCAGCCGGTAGCGGTGCTGCAATAGCAACTGGCGCCGGCGGCGGCGATACAGTGGAACAACCGACACCACCGCCATCTGTGGGTGGCGGCAGTGAGGAGGAATTCAATATGCGTCGCAGCGGTGGCGGAGGCAGAGATTTTGAGCGAGGTAATAACAACCGTGGTGGCTTTGAGCCTCGGGACATGCGCGGCGGCGGCGGCGGGGGCGATTATATACGCGGAGAACGTGGTGGTCCTGGCGGCGGTATTGGCATCGGCCCATCAGCTGTAGGCGCTGCTGGCAAACCGATATTTTCTGCGCAATTCCAGTCGAATTTACCACCGCGCTTCCAGAAGCAGCAACAGATGCAAGCGCAGTTGGGCGCACCGCTAACGTGCGGTGTCGGTGGCAGCGTGTTAAGTGGCAACGGCAAGGTGCCCGGTTCACTAGGTGGCGCTTTAGAAAAATCATCATCAAGTTCCGCTTATGATGGTGGTAGTCGTTATATGCAAAAGGGTGGGATTGGTGGTGGCTCACTGCAGCGTGGCGGACGTGGCGATTATCGTGACAATTACACGCGCGGCGGGTATGGGCGTATGCGCAATGATAGTGACCGCGATGATGAGCCCCGTTACCATGGTGGACGTGGTGGTGGACGAGGTGGTGACGATTACATTCGTGGCAACGGCATGTCACAGAATCAATTATCGCGCAGCATCTCGGATACATCGCAGCGTAAAACTAGCGTCTCATCCAACGATGAATCTTGCAAATATGGCGGTAACAACAGTCTGAACAATTCTAAGGAGTTTGGCAGTGGCGTCCTTGTGTCTTCTTGGGCCGAGGAGACCGACGCCGAGCTGAAGAGACAACGTGAAGAAAGCTTCTCTTCATCGCATAGCCACGAATCTTTACCCATCAAAATACTGCAACGTCCGCATACGCAGAAGAGTGTATCGGAAGAGGAAACCTCCACGTCGCAACCACAGACACAGCAACAGCAACAGCAACTGCTCTCGCAACAGCAGCACCAACAACAACAATCTCAGCATCAACAGCAACAGCAACAACAACATCAACAGCAGCAACAACACCAGCCACTACTTCGTTCCAGCGAAAGTGAACAGACATCGCACTTTGCACCAACACAAATTCTACGACGTTCCGAGTCGTCTAGCGACGAGAAGTCGAAACCGCCTCAACATCCAGTCAATAGTGGCGAAACTGCCACAACTGTCAAGATTATTGAGGAGAAGAGTGTACCGAGTATAAAACAAACGACAGACGTTGAATCTCAGCAAAAGAAACGCAAAGAGAGCGAAAGCAGCAACTCCGCTGCACCGTTGGTTTCAGGCGCTCGTAAAGAATCTATTTCTACCGAAGACCATAAACAGCAGGCGGATGAGAGCCGACCAGCAGCTACAGCTACCACAACAACGGTAAGTCAGCCACAGCGCGAACCGAAAAGGCCTAGTCCTCGTAACGGCGGTGGCATCGGCGGCGGTCGAGATCGTGGTGGCGAGCGTGATCGAGATCGTGATCGGGATCGCGACAGGGAGCAGCGTGATCGTGAACGAGGACCGCACAATCGCGGCTTCGCTGGCGGACGTGGCGTACGTGATTGGAACAATACACGCAGCATGCGCGGTGGGGGTCGTTATTATGGCTCTAATGAACCGCGCTTAGCTAGCGAATCGGAGCATTCGGAGGATGTTGACGAGGAATCATTTGGTGGCGGTGGACGTCGTGGCGACCGTCAAAGTCCCAAAGTACCACGGAAGGATCATGGCGGCGGCGGCGGTGGTGGAGGTGGTGGCCACCGAAGTGGCGGTGAAGAACGCAGCTCAAAAGAAGGTTTCGCACCACGCGGTGAACCATCGCGTCGTGGTCGTGGCGGGGGCGCAAATATTGGTGATCGTAATGAACGCGGTCCTTCATCCTCATATCGACGCAATGATGGTGGTGGTCGTGGTCAGGGTCGCCATTATGGCCGACAACCCTACGATGAACACCATAAGGATCATAAACGCAGTTCGGAATCTGAACAGACCGGCGGTGTGAGTGACGTGGATAAGACGAAACAAAACCAATTAGCGCTTACCGCTGGACTCACTAAAGTTAAGGATGCCAACAATACTACTGCAGGTGCAACAAGTGCGGAAGAAAAAACACGCACTCAATCGAGCAGCGGCAAACAGCAAACTTCCCAACAGGGCACTGTGAATGCACAACAAGCCAAGAAGACTGCCGCCGTTGCTGGTGAACCAGAGAAGAAAGGCGCTAATGCAACTCCAGCAAAGCAATTTGGCAGTAGCAGCAGTGGTGGCCCACAGATGCGAAAAGAGAGTACATCGAGCATTAAAACTGTTGACGATGGCGCCGAACGGGATCGCAAGTCTGCCTCTAAAGAAAAGGATATAACCAGCGGTGGTGTGCAGCAGCCTCAACAACAGCGCAGCAATAGCTCTGGGCAGCTGGCGGCCGCGCAGCGCAATAACTCCAGTGTAGGTGCTAAGAAACAAGATTTGCCAATGGCCTCATTGCCTACCTCTCAGTCGACAACCGCCATTGGTGTTAACAAAACTAATCCACAACAACAACAACAGCAGCAACAGACAGTGACGAAGCCTCCACCAGGCCTAGGTGGCAACAGCAGCGGAGGCGGTGGCAATTTCAAGCCCACCAACAGTGTATCGCTGCCAAACCAAAGCGTTTCTACGCAACAGCAACAGCAGCAACAACAAAAACAAAGCATCGACTTGCAAAAAAGTAAATCTGATACGAATGCCGTGACAACGAATGTGACACGTCAACAATCGGTCGGACCGCATCGCACTTCAATAGGCGAGATGGATAAGATTAAAATGGTTGCCGGTGTTGAAAAAACGAATGCAGTCGTAAGTGGTAGCAGCGCTTTATTGTTAGATGGCGCGCCAGTCAATACGATTATCTTCGAAAATACGAACTACAAACAGCAAGCTCAGGCAGCGCAACTCAAGCGCTCTTCAGAATCACTGTCCTCGGCCGTAAGCAGTGGCGTTAGCGTTTCCGCAGTTGAAACACTCAGCACAGCGCTTTCCCAAATGTCATTCGCCAAAGCGAATGAGGCGTCAGTGTCCGGCGGCAGCGTCATTGTGTCCGCCACGGGAGACTATGATAAAGATATGAAGTTGGGTTTCTCTTTTGGTGATGCCACCGAATCGTTCGTCAATTCGACGTCCAGCAAACAGTCGAATGATAATGAAACGAAAATTGTAAGCGCAGCTGTTCAACAAGTTAGCGTTGCAACTGTAGGCCAACAGCAACATCAGCAGCACCAGCAGCAACAACAACAGCAACAGGTTCAACAGCAGCAGCAACAAGCTCAGAATATAATTTCAACTGCCGATTTGAATATGAAAATTGCCAGTGTGAAGAAGGTATGGGAAAGTGTAGCGCCCATGACGACTGACGGGAACAGTACGGCGCTACAGCATCAACAGGCAGCACACCAACAGCAACAACAAGCGCAACAGCACTCACAGCAGCAGCAGCAACAGCAACAACAACAACAGCAGCAGCAGGCCCAACAGCAAATGGAAGTGGTGGATACCAGTGGGCACATGTCTGCGGCCGCCTCCTTCGTAGCAGCTGCTGTAGCCGCATCGCAACAACAACAACACCAACAGCAACATATGCCACACTATGCGGTAGCTGCAGTGCCCTTACACCAGCATCAACACCACTCGCTCTCCTCGCCCGGTCCCGTGCCCAGCGGTTACGGCGGCCATGGTTCACCTTTTGACGTCGCCACACCACTAGAACAGCAGTTTGCGCAAAGCGGCAGCATTGTAGTGGGTGGCGCCGATGATCCGACTATTGTCGGTGGCTATCCCAGTCCCCAACAGACACAACAACAACAGGCGCAATCTGCTGCCGCTGCACAGCAACAACAACAAGTGTTGAAACACCCAGATGTGGTGAAGCAGCAGCAGCAGGCGTCTGCTGCAGCCAAGCAATTGCAGCAACATCATGGCTCTTCAATGGGCATGTCTCCACCGCCTAACCTACAACAGCAGCAGCAGCAACAGCAGCAACAACAACAACAACAACAGGCACAACACCAGCAGTCAGCAGCTGCACAACAACAACAGCTACATGCCGCACCGCCCTCCTTCTACCAGGCATCCCCACAATTTACCGGAATCCCTAGCCCGCCCACGGTCGTATTCAATTCGTCGCAAATGGCACCACCACCCTCACAGGCTGGCCTCTACGCACCATTCCATTCACTTGATCATTCGAGCCGTTCGCAATTTTCAGCCGCCGCAGCGGCGCACAATTTCCCCGGTCACTATAGCGCAGCAGCAGCAGCGGCTGGGGGGCCCTTCAATGCGTACACTATGCAGACGCCGCCTAATATGGCGGCTGCACCCACACCTGAAATGTATTCCAGTCTAACGTCACAGTTCCGAATGGGCGGTGGTCCATCACCATTCGGCAATCCAAACTCGCAACAGCTAAACAATCCGAATGCGCCATCCGTGACGATAATCTCATCAAATTCCAATTCGATGATGCCTTCGGTAGGTTCCGTTAAGCCGCCGCCTTCCTCGCAACAACTCGGCACGATCGGTTCGAAGGGCGGTGGTGGTGGCGGCCCATATGCAGCCCAACAGTATATGAATCTGTATCCAGGTCCGCCGCCACAGCATCCACAAGGCGGCCCACCAGGTGCACATCAATTACAATCGAACAGTTACTACTCGAATTCGGCTAGTGGACCAAACGGTCCAGCATTCTACGGTGGACCACCTCCGCCACAAGGCGCAGGCGCCGGTGCGCAGAATTTCGGTTTGGCAGCTGCAGCCGCAGCAGCGGCTGGGCTATATGGGGGACATCAAGGCGGACCGCCTGGTTCGAATGGACCACAGGGGCCACAAGGTCCACAGTCACAACACACAATGGGCAACTTTAATACACAGTTTATGAATTCGCAGCTGTTGACAGCGGCGAGCATCAATCAATTTCGCGCTGGACCGATGCCGCAGCAGCAGGCAGCTGCAGCGGCCGCATATATGAAATCCGGACAAGGCCAAAGTCACCTGCAGGACTCGGTAAGTGGAAGGAATAGTGTGAAAGGATCTGAACAGAGAGGGAGTGGTAAATAAAGCGAAAGAGAGAGGAATTAAGACAGGTAGAGAAAGGAAAATATAGCGGAGGAGATAATATTAGTTAGAAAGGTAAAGCCAGACAGAAATAGCTGCAGAGAAGTGAGAGAAATAAGTAGAAAGTGATAGATAAACAAAGAGAGAAATTGAAAAAGGGGGACACAAAGAAATGGATGCATAGAAATTGGGAATTGAAGAAGGGAGAGATGAAGAATATATGAAGGGAGATGGGGATTAAGAAAGTGAGGGAAGGGAGTCACAGAAAAAATAAAAAGAGAGAGATATAATGAGAGATTAAGAGAGAGAAGAGAAATAAAGAGAATAACTAGATATGATAGACTAAAGCTTGTGCGGATATTGTGTCTGGGAACTTTTTTTTATCGTGTTGGTTAAGAGTTTAGAAGAAGTAACTCATTTACTAACAATTAGATTTTGAAATTTCTAAAGCAAATAGAGATAAATAAAAGGAAAGAGATATTGAGAGGTAGAGCTGTTCAGAGAGATACAAATAGAGATATGAAGAGAGATAAAGAGAGAGACATTAAAAGAGATTAGGGGAGTGATAATAAATAGAGATAAGAGAGAATGGAGCTTCTGGTAGTATTATTCTTGGAAGACTTGTTTACATTGGCTATGTTAAATGTTTGGAATTAACCGGTCTGCTAAAAATAATGTTTTTGAAACTCCTTTGTTTTTAGATGGGACGACAATTAAAGAGCCCACTCGGGGCTGACGTTAGCTTAAGCTTGGCCAAACAGGTGCAATCTCAACCCAGTCCACCGCACCATAAGAATTATGGCAGCGTAAGTGTCACTTGCTTTAGTCCATTGTCAATAGTTCTGTATTTGAAATAATCTAATAATTTTCATATTTTTACTTTTGCAGTGGGACTTACAGAACCAGGTAATGCAACAACAAGCACAACAACAATCACAATCTCAGCAACAACAGCAGCGTGCTGGCGGTGTTGGTGGTGTGGGCGGTGGTGGCAATGTGCAGAATATGCCGCCCGGTAGCCGAGGTGGCGGCGGTGGTGGTCCTCCAGGTGTACAGGGTGGCCCCGCCGGCGGTGGTGGTGGCGGTCAAGGCGGGCAAGGTCGTTATCCAACGCCTATTCAACGTCCCACCAACTATCCGCAACATCCACAAAGTGGCCCACCCTCACAACAACAGCAGCAGCAACAGCAGTCACAGGGTGGCCAACGGCCAAATAATATGCGGCAAGGCGGACCACCTGGCGGTGGCGGCGGTAATGGGCCACAAGGTGGTGTCGGTGGCCCTGGAGGTCACAACAATGGTAATGTAGGCGGCGGCGGGCCCAATAGTGGTGGTTCCGGCGGTCAAGGTGGAGGCCCTGGTGGTCCAAATAATGGTGGTGGCGGTGGTAATGGCCCCAACGGCGGTGGACAAATGAACAAACCCTACTATGCGAACAATGCCGGTGGCGGTGGAAGTCGAGGTAATTGAATAGGGCCAGGCAACAGCACACAGAGAAACACAATACATTAAGAACAAAAACAAAAAATTTAAAAAAATGGAAAACTCTGGAATACGTACGAGAGTTGAAGTTTAAATCAACCTGTACGGTACGGCATTAACGAGTGCATACAAAAACAATACAAATATAGAAAAAATTCTTATAAAGCAGCACAGATGCGAATTTGTGTGACCAAATGTGAGAAAGCGGCAAATAAAATTTGGAAATATGTACGAAAATCACACAATCAATGGCAAATTACAATTGCGGATTGCAATTAATTGTGGGAAATGGAGCGAAAAGAAATACAAGTAAATATTATAATTGTGTGTAGCAGAAATTGCAACAAAAAAAAAAAAAATAGTAAGAAATATGAGAATTAGCAAACAAAAATATGCGCACAAACAATAACGCATTTTGGCATAAACGAAAAAACGCGCTTGTGTTGGTAAAGTCGTACAGAGTGCGGTAAAATGAAAGCAAGCATAGAAAATTGTATTTCCTGGAAAATTCAAAATTATGTATTTAGTAATTACTGGTGGCAATGGATATTCAATTATTACCACATTAGGCTATTTCGTACAACGCAAGCGCGGAAAAGTGTAATTTTTTCGTTTATGAAAACGCATGCAGTTGTTTTGTGCGCCAACACAAAAAAAATGTAACGTGGAAATGTAACACAACACATTACGTATCCTTAATAAGCCCCTAAAATGGTAAAAACAAAAATACTGCATCAATGTTTGGTGAAAGAGAGAAACAAAGAAAAACAAAGTTAAATAAAAAATTATATTAAAATTAATTAATAAAAAATATATGAAATGAGGGAGCGCACGTTTTCAAGTAGGCCACACGACGGCGACGCGATAGAGACGAAAATACATAGGAAATAATTGGAAACAAAAAACAACCAAGAGAATGCAATTTGAAATGAGAAATTTATGAAGCGCAGAAATTATGAAAATCTGTAATTATGAAAAGTTCAAGAAACGAAGGAGGTGGAGGTGGGAGGATGGCAAAAATACGGCACGGCAGCAACATTACAGCATTATAGGCTAATAGCCAATTTATTCTATTACTTAAATGCGTTAACCATTAAGCTGTATTTGAGTATGCGACGTTCTTTTTATTTTTATACAACATTTTCAAATACATATTTGTTAAAACTATAAATGCTTTTTGTTATGAAATGCAGAAAATTTTTAAGTTGCTTGGTGTATTAAGAAATGTAAAAGACTTCAAAAACTAAGATGTTGGCTTGTTTGCGTCAACCTTTTGGCGGTTTTGAATTTCGCAACATAATAGTGATAAACTCGCATAATTAAATATAACGAAGCAAACTTTTGGCAAGCGTTTTTTTTGCGTATCAAAATTTTGTAAGTTTTTTTTTTCTTTATAATATTTCAATGGCTTAATAAATTGTTTACGTTCAAATTCAGTTCAACTCAAAATTCATAAAAAAAAATGGCGTTACGCTGCAACGCAACCAAAATATATGCGCTATATCCATAAATGTGTAACAATTTATATACATATATAATAACATATAATATTGAAAGTTAATTTTGGCAAAAATTATAACAAAAAAAAATTGTAATTGCGTTTTACGCAATTTTCGTAAGATTTGTATGGCTGCTTTGCGCGCTTCAGCGCAAAGACGATTACAATTCGTTTGCACTGTAGCAAGGAATAGTGCATTTATGTATATCAGTTTTACGTCTACCGTCACAACAACTGTTTGGACTCACACATTCACATAAATACTTAACAAACATGAATGAGCATACTAAATAAATATTTATATTTACAAATAATACCCATTGTAGTATTATGGAGGGGTATATGTAAAAATTATGTACTACAGAAGTGACTTCGACAGTCGTTTAAACGAAAAACACAAATTTTGCAAATATTTTGGTGCAAATATTTTGAAAAATTCAGACAGGAATTCACATAATTAGCATAGCATTGGTGCTAACATTAATTCACTTTACTTTCTCAAAAAATGTTGGTTTGACATTTCGCAGACTCCAAATTTGCCTTTATTCCTGTTCTTCGTAAATAACCGACATGAATTACATTTTTCGTTTGAAAATCGCGTTTGTGTCCTAAGTAAAATAATTTTTCAGCAGCACAGCAATTAGAGAAGAAATTAAATGAAAAATCATGGCAGATAATTTAAAGTATACACTTTTTGCGATTGAAACTTTTAACCGCATATTCCCAGCAGATTTTTAATATTTCACTGGCATTATGTAAATGTGGTAAAATCAATGAAAAAATTAACTTTACATTGCAGTGCTGCACTTAGTTGGTGTTCATATCCCTCATGCTCTGCTCTGTTAACCTGCAAGAACAAAAAACAACAACATCTACCAAATGGCTGCTGCAATGAATGTCATCATCCAATTTAAGTTTGCCGTCTGTAGGCGCTTGAAAACTCGCACCCACATGCCTACATACATACATACATACATACATACATACATATATATAACTATTATTTACACTTTATTATCTACTATTAAAAACACAAAAGATTCATTTAAAAATATTTTTTTATATATACACATATATTAAAAATCATAATATATCGATGATAATATACACATACAAATATATCTCTCTTAAAACAAAAAAAAAAAAAAAAATAATGCATACATACATTTTTTTATTTATTTTATAAAACAAAAAAATACATTATTTAAATATTAATTTGTAGTTTAAAGCGCCAAGCAAAAATACAGCATTAAAAAGCGTAAGAAAGTTAACCTAAAACACTGCTTGAACAAATGAAAAAAAATTTAATAAAAAATATTAAAAGTAAACTAAAAAAAAAACAACAAATCACAAAAATTGCAAAATAAAGAAATACATTATCTTCTACTTTAGCTGAAAAGTCTTTGAATCAACACATACACACAGACGGACAAACAGGTATACTAGGCAAAATGTAGTAAAAGTATATCTGCAAAAATATTTGAATATTTTGAACATGCGCGAATCCTACGCTAGTAGCAAAAAATCAAATTGGCATTCGAGAATTGAGTACAGTAGAAATACTTAAAATTGGAGTTTGATCAATGGAAGGATTAATATAATGTCAAGTCTTTAGAAAAATAAGAATTTTTAATTTCAATTCCACTGATATTATTTATACTTTTCTGTTTTCTTTTTCTTTTGAATAATCATCGTTTTTGCTAATCCTATTTATTCAAATACTTAAGTAGCATCACGTGTCGACATTTGCGCTATTTATATATATATATATTTTTTTTTTTTTTGATATTTAGTTTTAAACTTAAACAGTTTATCGCCTAAAGTAGAAACTCTATTAACCACAAGCGATTTTCACTTGAAACATTACATTTGAAAAACAAAAAGAAAAACGAAGCTCGCCGTGTTTATTTGCTCCAACGGAATATTCATATACATTAATGGTAATTTGTAAAACGTAGCGCCGAAGCTGCTCCATACTTACATACATATTGTATTTTGCATGTGTGTCACCAAGTTTTTTTTTCTTTTTATTAATTTTATTTTGGTATGCGTTTTTAATGGTAACTGAATGTAAACTTTTATGCGAATATTTTAATATGCTGTAACTTTCTTCGTTGATTTTCAGCGCTCTGAAAAAAAAAAAACAAAATATTTTCTAAGTTAATTGTAAAACAAACAAACAAAAAATGCAAGCGACAGTAAATTTTAATGAATAACGAAAAACAACAAAGTAAAAATAAATATTAACTATCATAAAGTATACTAATGTTTATAAATAAATACACAAAAATGAAATCAAAACAAACAAAAAAAAAACATTCACAAAAAATTATAATTCTCCAGATTAAAAAGGAAGACCCAAAAACAAAAAAAAAATTTGGTTTTATTATTTCGTAAATACGTGGCATACTAGTTTTCAATTGATGTAGCGTGGTGAACGGCGCTAAACGTTAGTTTAAGTTCTTTTTAGGGAAAATTTGAAACTTTATTGTACGGGTGTAGTTCACAGAAAACTAACGGAATTTAAAATATTATTAAAATAAAAAAAATATTTCCATAAATTACCTTTTAAGGCATTTTTATAATTTAAAAACGCACTAAAACGGTTTTTTAAACTACAATTTTGTGAAAAATTACTGACTTTCTGAAATTAGAAAAATTCCAAATCCATTCAGGTCCGAAAATTCCTTCTCGACGGCGTCGTGAAGAGACAATTTGGAGCATAAACGATTTATTATATGCCTGATGCTCGTTTCGTAGCTTTCATAAAAAATATTCAGTTGGCGTATTCGCGCCAACGAGATTATCGGGTTATTTGGTTATACGTGCTCAATTTTTAGGTTTACAATAACAAATTGAATTGAAAAAATGGTTTAAATTTCCAGTTCGCTTTGTTGAAATCAGTCAAAAATTAACAAAACTAAGATCAGATAAGACGGCGTGAATAGCCCGTCATCATTATTAACTAATTCATCCAATAATACTTATCAAATCGGCAGTATCCAATTAGAATATAATTTTTAATTTATTTTAATTCATTTTATAATTCAACCGGAAATACTCTTTTTCGCAAAATCAATTTTATTGCTAATTTGGAGAGAGCGCATAAATCGTTGAGCCGTTTATATCCCATGTATACTATTTATGCCCTAAGGTAAATACTGCTACAAAAATATCAAGTAATTTTATTTGTAACACATTTAAATATTTATGAAGCTGTCGAATCATCTTTTGTAGAATTACTAAATAAACTCCGCATGTAAAATATTGCAGTTACAATAAACGCCTTTTTTCGACAGTAAAAAAAAAAGAAACTTGCCGCATACCATAAAATTGTACCACTCCACGGTCCAATTAAATTATTTCAAATCAAACTATGCATTTAATATCACAAATTCAATTCGAGCTGCATAAAATACTTTCTTCTCGAAGCACAATGGAATCTTAGCAACGAGTAGTCTCGTTGCTTCAAATAAAAGCTATACAAAATTATCATTAAATTTATGTGAAATGAAGTCACTGTCTTTCGTTAGATTCTTACTACTGCGATTGCGTATTTTCTGAGTTATAAAATTATAATTTTTTTTAATAAACATCTTTATTAATAAGTTGAATATTGATTCACATTAAACGCGAGCATTTTATTTATACCTACTCGCCATTAAATACAAAATAACTAACCTAACTATTTTTCCCTATCCCTTTGCCTCCTCACACATACACATAGCGAACCATGGCTAGAGTGCTCGCGGACGAAATAACTAAAAAAGTTCACTTGCGAATGTAGGGAGAAGCAGTTGCTGAAAAATAAAGTAATTCTATTCAATGAAAATGAGAAAAAATAACACTGAGATATACAACAAAAAAAAAAATTAACTCAGCAGAACTAAAACAATTTAAGTCGAAGAAACAATTAAAGTAAATAGTAGTGTTCGCGCAAAGCGGAAAACGGATAGCAGCCGACGAACGGAAAAGTAACGAATTTTTCACCATTTCATATTAACGATTTAAAGCAACAACCAACTATCTAATATGAACATCTAATCAGCAGTAGTAGTAGCAGTAGCAGTAGCAAATAACATGACAACTAATAATAAAAAAAAACCAAATGGCAACGGCTAGCAGCAGCAGCAGCGAGTGATGCAAAAAAAGGATGCTGGCTTGAATAATGCAACAAATCCATGCAGACATACATACATACATATAGTATATAGCAAACGGGAAATCAAGATGCAACGTGCTTGACAAAGTCAACGATATTTTTCACACCAACCTACATTTCTATTATATTACGCAAATTTATACATATATTGTAATTATAATTATTTTTAAAAAATGTTACCTACCATATGTATGCATGTTCGTATGTATGAACATATATATTTTTAATTAGCCTGTATGTTATTGTTTTATAAATAATAACGAAAATATTGTGCATGTAATTTGTAAATGTAATTAAATAGCAGTTGAAAAAGCGAAATTAAAAAAAAAAAAATAACGAATATACTACATAAAAAAATGAGCAAATGTAGTAAGTTTGGGTGAGGAAAAAGAAAGTGAAGGAAACGTAGCATGCAAAAATGCCAGCTAATTAGGGTATGTGGCAAATGGCAGAAAAGTTTCTTGGATTGCAATTTCTTGACAGCTATGAGGTGAATATGATGCGGCGACCTAATAGGGCTAGCAAGGAACGTAGATTACTATGGTATCTAACTTGGGGTGTCAACGACTGGCAGGCAGCGCGTGCCACATTTTTGACGTTTTCTCATTCTCTCAAAGTACGTTCCTTTTTTATTCTATTTGCCTTTTCCTCTTTCTCGTTTTTAATTTCTTTCTTTTTCAATTCTGTCCTCCGCAACCAACCGAATTGTAAGGGCATGTGAAATTTTGACAGTTCGTTGACACTTGACGCGCTAATTTAGGTATGCCTCTTAAAAGAAGTTGTATGGCGTTTCGTTTTCTGTGGCTAGAAATGTCTTCTGACTTCACCACACCAGAAATCAATGGGATGAAATCAGATTCTAATACAAGTCAGCAAAAGTCAAATTAGTTCTAATATGGTGAAATTCGACAAGATTTTCTGTTAGAGGAACGGTGGGACTGATACAACTTCTTTGTAATCTACATATGTTCTTTGTATTATACATACGAAAATCCAGAAAATCCAAAAGTGCTATAATATGGGGCAAAAAATTAATAATTATTTTGTTAAAGATTAGTTAGAAATTTAAAATGCAACATTGGGTAATTGATTGAGGGTTTAAACATCTTACCAACCAACTTACCTTGGCGAGTTGTTTGTTGTAAAATAAAAGTTAAGAGGTACATTTAATGCATTGCCTTTAATTCTAAAAGATTTGAAATTAGTAAAAGAAGAGTTTTTTATATTTGCTTAATTTTTTATGAGCTTTGTTTCCTTCCTGCAAATACACAGCTGTCAAAATTTCTCTGCAGTTCTCATAGAACTTTGTCAATCGGTAACAGGCCCTCCCTCAATGTAAACAACAATCACTTGTGAGGTTTACTTCAAACTACACTGTTACCCAAATTGTCACAATGCGCATTAAAAGTCCACAAGCCGCAATTGGATTTTCTTCCAAGACGGCAACACCCAATTCGTGTTGGAGCAAGGGAAGCGGAAATGCCAATGTGGCAAGTCTTTGGTTAGTTCGTTGCTAGTTGAATTCGTAAGCGTCACTTCCGATCAGTTGCGCAGCTAAATTGACGCGTAAAAAAGTGAATTTAAAATCGTGTCGCGTGTGAATTAATTAAAATAAAGTAGTGCATTTGCATTGCTAAAAGTGAATGCTAGTTTTGCATAATAGGAGCTCAGTGAGCAAGTAAGTGTTGAAATAGTGCAGTGTAATGAATCTTTTGTATGAAATTCAAAATGGCTAACGCGGTTGTAGCTGGCTACTCGTTGAATACAAAAGCTGCGAGATGAGCCGTATTCGCATCAATGTACGAAAGCAAGTTTGCAAAATGAAGTAAACATGTAAAATTTGACATCTTTAAAGTAAGGCTTATTAAAAGAAGGAATGTAAGTGAAATTTGATTACACTTTTTTCATTGAAATAATTTGCTAATACATGCAAGGGAATTTTTGTACATACATACATACATGCATACATATGTATGTACATACATATGTACATACATATATGTAACAAACAAAATTGATCTTGTTTAACAGATACAGACTAACTAGAAAGCTACCGTTAATATTTGTATTGGAAATTATATTTGCCACATGAAGCAAACATATGTAAATTAATATCTCCAAAAAACTCATAAAAGCATACAGGAGCAAGGCACACCAAATCGGATTATGGTATCAATTGAGAGAGGCCTCTCTGATCTGTTAAAATTGTTTTGAGTAGCCTTTTTCGAGATGTCGATTTTTGTAAAATAAACATTGCGAACAGGAACTTCCAGTAAATTTTCTTTGTGCTCTACTTTCTAACCTTATACGAAAAAATTACCAAGCAATCCTGCAACTTATTTTAAGACTTTAGTTTCCTTAAATAAAAGCTTTTAGAATTATTAATATAAATCTGAAACCAAGGCGAATTCATATAAGGTGGTATACAACTACGAAATTCCTATGTATTTTGTGTTTGCTTCTGCGTAAGAGCTTTTAAAATTTACATACATTTTGTTTTTGCTTTTACGGCTTTTGAAAGCGCATAGGCAAAAGCAAAAACAGAATACATGTAGGTGAATAAAAAATAAAATCGGCTGCTATAATAACTACGCCCTATATGAATTCGCCTTGATCTGAAACATTCACATAAATTAGCCAGGTAGGTGTGCTGCGTTTCCCAGCGGGAGTCACTCAAACCTGCTGTTAAACAAATGGTGATTTTAATTCGCATATACTGGAAACCCCTTCACAAAATAAAATTAATTTTAAATACTGAAAACTATTAATAGTAAAACTCTTTTATAAAAATACAAAAAAAAAGTAATTCCCATTAGTAAACCAATGCATACAGCAGCTCGGCTTAAATTGATGCTGTTTAATAATTAGGTAAATGAGAAATAAATATTATAAAATGAAGCGAATGATTGCTAACAGTGAATAACATAAGAACAAGGTAGATTGACGGATTAATTTAATTGAAATTAACATGCAAAAATTAAATAAACAACTTGAAATTACATTCATTTATAAAATGCATGCATACATACCTACAAAATGCGTGTTATATGTGAAATCACAAAATGGCGATAAAGAAAAAAATAAAAACGAAGAAAAGGCACAAAAAGTTCATCTTAAAATGAAAAGAGGAAAAAAAACGAATAAATATAACAGAAATCTTACATTCTAACCCAAGAAAAGAGCGAAAAATTGGTTTCTTTCTTATATTTGAATAGCTTCTTTCTATTGAGGTATTTCAAGCTACATAGGTTGCTGATACGCTGAGTCTCCCGCTTGGATGCATCACACTTCCGCTACAGCGTATTTCCTTTCTATGCTCGCGTTCAATCGAGTTAAGTGGCAAAATAAATCCAAGCAAATAATTTCAGGAGTTAAAAGTGTTCCAACAACAGTCGGTTCTAGGATGATACCGGAACGACCCGGATTTGTATCTGTCACTCCAGCAGCATTCCCCAAAATTTTATCGGGAATGTTTTATTTATACTGTTACAACAGGAGGCCTTCTTGCCCACATTAAATTTTTCTTCCTTTTATGGAGTGGCACAAAGTGAAAACCTTCTACTTACCACGATAGGATCCCTTATTTTGCTTAGAGACGGGCTTCCAAGAAGAATTTTGTAAGACGTATGTACTTGAGAAGGCAATTTGTTGAAGCAGTTGTAAAACTGCATCTTTATTCGTAAAAAAAATTATTCATATGAGAATCATAAGCTTCTTGTAGCATTTTTTCCTTGCAGTAAGGAAAATTCTTTAGAGAAATATTTTTTTTTACATCGAACCTCTTACACTTTCCGGTAGAAGCTAAAAAAAAATACCACTCCATTTTCATCCACAACTCTCAATACAGCGCGGGAAATCATAAAAAAAAATTGCTGTATCAGCAAAACAAAAATAAATCTCCACGAAATATCCCAGAATATTGCTGAAGTGACAGCGCTTGGCCGGATCTTTATTACAAGTAAATTATGACCGTTCCGTAATCGTAGATATTCCACATTTCATCTTCCTGCCTCATCCAATTTTCCGCATAAAAACTTAAAATCCTTAAAACAGAGCGTTTCCAAATACTCTATGAAATGTCAACTACCATTTTGAAACAATTAGAATTTCACTATGCTGAAGTTATTACATTTTCCATTTTATTTCACACTCTCTCTTTAAGAAAATGAACAAATCCACCCGCATAATAAGCAAAAATATCCCCCACAACAAGCAAATGGCTCAACATCAGCACAAATCAGCAAATGAGCTGCTGGCCAAATTCCAAAATACATATTTGTGTAGCTGTGCTTCGGTCGGTTCTTAGTCATCGTTAGCTCCTCTACTTCTTCTTGGGCTTAATTATGTTGTAGGCAATAATCAGACCGATCACACCATAAGTAGCCTTAGCCACCTGAAATATTAGGGAAGCGTAAGAAATGTTTATATAATTATGCTGCTGCAGGAGTGCAAACTATTTACTTACATTAGCGCGACCACGCATTGTGGAGCCATTGAAATGTTTCGACAAACCAGTCAATTTGGAGTCCTCAGCATGTGAATCACCAGCCATTTTGCTACAAGCGGAAAAGTTTATTATTTTGATGTATTATTAATACATTACTTAATATATTTTATAAACGCACTCACTTGGATTTTAGCTTTGCCTGTTTAGCGAATAGGAAAAATCTATTGCTGCTTGCAGAGAACTGTCAAAATTTCGAGGTTAGGTTATGTAAGTGCGAAATTGGATTCGAAGTTAAAATGTCAAAAATGACAGCTGTATGGAAACTGCAACTGCGTTGCCGACTTTAGTTCTGAAAAGATAAAATAGTGCGTAGTAGCAAATGACATAGTTTATATTTCTGCGACTAGTTTTATGTGTACCAAAACCGCTAAGCGCCGTAATTCATAAGACTTTATTTTTGTCTGTCGTATTAGACAGGAAAACGGGAAACAATTTTGGGAACAATTACGGTGGTAATAAGAATTAATTGAGTGTAAGGTAAGAATTTGTCATTTGCCTGGTAGGAAATAAAATTTAAAAAGTTCTCTAAACAGGAAGAAAAATAAATAGATTTATAAGAAAAATTAGCTTGCAGAAAACTTAAGCTAACTGCGGTGATAAAGTCATCGCGGTAAGGCAAAAAAACTTTAGTTATTTTTTCTAAATCTAAATAAAGAATTTCCTAAAATCACGAGAAATTTCTAATTTACCTACTGCTCTAAAGATAGAACAACAATTTCGAGCAGCACAACGTCTGAAAATACTGGTGTAGAGTTTTAAATAAACATGAGCGTGTGATGATAAACGGCTCACTTATGCAACGAAAATTCGAGGCATGAAGTTTTTGTTAACTTTTGTTTAGTTTTGGAAAACCACTAACGTACTTACGTATTTTTTTTTTTAAATTTGCACAACAGCCAACCACCGGGTACTCTATGGCGCTCCGTTAAAAACCAAACATCTGAGTTCGAATGAAAGTAAACTGCTTTTTTCTTAATTTATTGGCATATGTATATACATAGATCTTTTATTCCACATTTTCTTTATTCATTTTCTAAATGTACTATGAGTAATATATAATTTACTTATTTTCAAGTTTCATTATTTATTTGATTTCGTGCGATTTTTTATGCGATTTATTTTAATCGTATATATTTTACTTTGATTTTGCAATAATTAATATCTAGTTTTTTAAAGCTACAAGATAATGTGTAGAATAGATGAGTGTGCGTTTATACATCATTCTCTTTTAAATATGTGCTATATGTACTATATTTACAAAGCCTTTGTCGCAATGAAATTTGAAAGTAAGACAATAATTTAAAAATTTTTAATTTAGCTCATTTTGTAATTTTTTTAATCTCATTTCTTATCTTTTCATTTTATTTTTGATTTTTGTTTGAAGTTATGTAATTTTATTTTGCTTTTTGTTTAATTTAATTTAGTTTTATGCTAATTTGTTTTGTTTTATTTTGCTTTATATTATTTAATTCTTTAACTTTATTTAATTTTATATTATTTTGTTTTATTTTAATTTAATTTAATTATTTATTTAATTAAGTTTTATTTTATACTATTTTCTTTGATTTAATTTTATTTTAGATTTATTTATTTTAATTTATTTTATATATTAATATATCTCAATTTTTTTTACTGAATTTTATTTTTATATTTCTTTATTTTATTTTATCTCGCTTGATTTTACTTATTATTATATTTTAAATGTTTTTAAATTTAACTAACTTTTTTTTATAATAATTTCTTTAGTTTTGCCCCACTTGATATTATTTTAGATTTATTAATTTTGTTAAATTTTAATTGATTTTATATTTGAATTTATTTTATATTTTAATTTATTTGAATTTTCCTTACTGAATTTTAATTTTATATATTTTTATTTTATTTTACCTCGCTTGATTTTACTTATTATTATATTTTAAAGTTTCCCTGCCAATTTAATTTAATTATATTTTGTTTAACTTTTCTCTTATATTATAATGTTTTTATTTTTTTGTATAATTATTTATTGCTTTATTTTTTGTTTTTTATTTTACTTTATTTCATTTAAATTACTTTAATTTGGGTTTTTTATTATTGATATTTTTTTGTTCATTTATTTGATTTGATTTTATTTATTGCTTTATTTTTTGTTTTTTTTTTTTTGTACTTTATTTCATTTAAATTACTTTAATTTGTGTTTTTTATTATTTTGATATATTTTTCTTCATTTATTTGATTTTATTTCATTTCATTTAATATTGTTTAATTTGTTTTATTTTATTTTAATCTCCCTTATTTAACTCAATTTAATTTTAAATAATTTGTTTTTTTTTACCTCACTTGATTTTATTTAAAATTTTGTTTGTTTTATTTTATTATATTGATTTCAATTTATTCTCTTTTTCTTAATTTAATTTTGTTATGTTATATTTAACTTTATTTTATTTCTCTTTTATTTTTTTATTTAATTCACTTTTATTTTATTTTTATACAATTTCATTTTTTATTTATATTATATTACATTACATATTATATTTTTAATTTTTTTTTGCTTTATTTTGTTTTAGTTATTATAAGTGTTTTATTTAAATTTTTTTTATTTTATTGTTGTTTTTTTTTTTACTTTATTTTGATTTAGTTAATTTATGTGTTTTTATTCCACTAGTTTTTTAATTTCATTGTGGTACGCTTTACTTCATTACAACAAATTTATAATTAGAAATGAAAATTCAAAGAACACTTTTGGACATAAAATTTATAATTACATTTTCAAATTTTGCTTAAATTTTACAATTTCATAAACACTGGATACGAAGAAAGTTAAAAATTAAATTAAATTAAATCACAATTAACATTGCTTACAACTACAAAACTAAAATTCGTTTATGCTTTACATTCGTATTTTGTCATTTATATAATTAAACTTAAGGGTAAAACGAATTGCGTGAAAGAACTTCTGCATTTCAGCATTGTTTTTGCGGTCTGAGTTGAATAAAAAAATTTCCCTCTTTTCCATAAAACAGAATGACAGTAAGCGGGTTGAGTTTGAAGTAAATATATTTTTTAAGCGCAATTCGTGCTTCAAATGCTTTGCTGCCCGCAGTTCTGAGTTTTTTGTTGCAATATTTACAGTTACAGCAATCGCTTAAAAGTACAGTTATATATTCGTATTTTGTTTTTATTGATCATGTCGTTGCAATTAGTGTCGTATTTGCTTTAAAATATTTAATGCTGGGATTTTTTTTTACCAGTTGTCTACACTTTGCGTGAAAAAAGCTTCGTTGTGTTTGGCCTATCATTTTCTATACGTCAAATTTCTATAATATATGTATGTAAATTATTAAAGAATTCCAAAAAATTCCAGCAAAAGTAATTTATTTCATTACGAAATTGAGAATTACTCAAAAGCGATATTTTTATCTGCTGACGCTAACTCAACTCCAAGACAAAGCCGATATTTCAGCAATCGATATTTCATAGTTGACATTGTGTGTGTGTAGCAAGGCGAATTTATATAAAGTGGTAGCAGTAAGACCAAAAAAAAAAAATTACATATTGTACACAAAATACAAAAGAGCCACTACTCAAAAATCAAATACAGAAAATAACTGCTTGTGGATCAAGCAGGGTGAACCAAATTAGTACAAAAATAGGAATAACGGTAGTTTTATAGTTGAAGAAGGTAATCATGTAGAGAAAAAATTAGTCTGGTCCATATGCGCTTCAAGCTTAGTGAATTGGCGAATTATCTTGGAATAATCCTAGACAAAATAGCGAACTGGAGACAAAATACCCAAGAAAGTGTGCGAGGGTGATTGGAGGTCAACATCTTAAAAACTGGAAAGCAACTCGTAGTTGTTCTGAGAAACCATCAACTGCCACGCACAACGGACTGCTGTGTGTCAAGGCCAAGCAAGGAATCATGAACCGAGAGAGTTCCTGGACCTAAAAAACAGAGTCGGTGGAGGCCTCTACGTTGTAAAACTAGGGACGAAAACATCACTCCGCCTTCTGAACCACTTTAGTTAGTGTGTTTCAAGCCGAGTTAGCGGCAATTCAAGAAGCTGTTTAAAGCCTAGAATCTGCCCTGAAAGCACCTGGCTCTGTCCCAACCAATTCGGAAGCAGCAGCAAACTGCCGCAGATCATTTAACGTGATGGGGGAGCGTGTTTGATTTTCATCTGGTGTGGGGACCGGAACACCAGGTAACGAGAAGGTAGGGAAGCTTGAAAGAAGGGGTACTACCGTATCGCTTTCAATTTCACGTCGCTCGCTTGCTGACAGCTCAGGAATAGGGAGTTCTTCGTCAGACATCCACACTCATTTGGCCTAAATGGGGCATAAGAAAATCCCAAGAACTTATCGCGCTAAGTAGGAGAGAATTATTCCTATCCATGGGAGTATTTACTGGGCACATTCCTATAGGAAGGCACGCACAACGACGAGGGGTGCCTGCAATGACTTTCGCAGAAGCTGGACATGTCGAGATAAACACAGAAACTGACATAACAGCTAATAGTCACTACAACCTAACAGAACCTAATTAAGATATGTGCTATGTAAATTGATTTGTGAGGGAAAATCGACCAACATTTTTTTTGAGTTGTGACGCTTTTGTACTTAGTGTGCGATATTTAATTTAAGATTTCGCGGCTTGAGTTGTCCATTTATTTCACAAATTTATATCCAATAGCCAATGAGCGCAAAGAGAATGTAAAGAAAAACTTAAATTTGACAGCTGAAGTAAAGTCGTAAGGCAAATAAAAAAAAATCAGAACAGCCACCTTATATGAATTCGCTTGCTGTGTAGGACAAATGTCTTCAGATCGTTAAACAGCTTTAGAGATAATAAAACTTGCTATGAAATTGAAAAAAATGCATCCCTAATACATATGTACATATGTGTTTTTTTGAGTTGTATATTTGGTTTTTGAATTTTCAATAACTGTATATAGAAATTTCCCTGAAGCTTCCAAATATCTTAGCTACAATAAGCCATCAATATATCCTCTTCGATGAAGAAATAACATCGATATAGTTTTGTATAATTCGTGCTAGTTTGTTTTAAATTTGTGCGCATTGATGCAACATTTTTTAGAAAATTATAAAAAAAACCACACGCGGACTGTATTAGATCGAATTTGAAAATATTATAATCGAATACCTCAAAAAGTGATTGAAAATCGAATGTTATGATTTTCTTCAAAATTTCTCTAATACACGCATATATTAACTTTTCTTTTGCTTTCCCTTCTTCTTTCTAACTCTATCTTTGCAATTGCTAGTCCCTCTAATCCCCTAATCCTTTATTCCTTTACAATAACACATCAATGCACATATTTCATCTACTCTCCAGCGCCATTGATGCGCCACTCTCCTGCTTGATTCGTTTCGCCGCACTTTCGGCGCTCAGCAACATTTTCATATCCTTTTCATCGTCTACATCATCACAAATATCGATCTCTTCCCTATCACAATCATCGTCATCATCATCGCACATCGCCTCCTCATCTGCATCGCCTTCACGTTCGAGTTCGAGTTCGCGTTCGCGTTCACGTTCGCGCTGTTCGTGCGCCTCCTGTCGTCTACGTTGCATTTCCGCCTCCGCCGCCAACAATTGTTGCTGATGTTGATGGACCTGTTGGCGTCGTTGCGCCTCCGCATGCTGTTCGGCCAATTGTTGTTGATGCAATTGTTGTAGATGTTGTACATGTTGCAAATGTTGTTGCTGATTGTAGGGATGGTGTTGCATGACGTGCGCGTGCGCCTGTGCATGCGCCTGCTCTGCCAAGCCACTCATTGTGCCATTGGCTAGATCCATACCGGCACCAATGGCACTGCCCCCCACCACATCGTGATGATGTCGTTTGTGTTTGGATGGCGCGTCGAAGAGCAAACGCGATATGGAAAATGAAGAGATCGGTGAATTGTGTGTACTGCCGGCCGAATAGGAGGTGTTCGTGTCATCTGAGGTGGGCGTTTCGCGATCGCTCTCATCCGATTTCAATATATCGGCGGCTTCGAGCGATTTTTTATGCATGCCTAAAAGCCAAGGTGCTACCGACTCATCGTCTTTGGCCGATTTGAGTATGGTTTCGGGGAGTGGTAGCGAGTGTCGCACCATGGCGCCGTAGAGTCCATACTCAGCCATTTTGGTGCTGTGACCCCAGCATTTTTCCGTTTTTCGCCATTTGGCGCGACGGTTCTGGAACCAAACCTGGAAAGAAGAAGAAGGAAATGTTGAATTTGGTGGTACTAAGAAATCAAATTGAAAAAGTGAAGGCTAAGAGTTAAAAATAAAACAGCAGTTAAGGTAGAAAATGCGAGACAAATATATAGAAAGTGATACGAAATTGTTCATCAAAGCAGACGAATCAAAAAGAAGACAACGGATAACCTTAAGTGAACGAAAAATGGCACTGAGGATGGCACAACGCCGAGCCCGGTTTATCTCCAAACCAAACTTGACAAGGGATGAAGGAAAATCATTCCAATATACCTAAATTTTTGCGCCCTGTCGAAAAAACAGGAGATCAAAAAGAAACTTTGAATGATAAATGGTAAATGTTTATTTTTAGAATACTGGAAAGTTCTGTGGTTGTGCGATTAGAAAAATTTGAAAATGATCAGGGTACTGCATAAGAATCTTATTCCAGAATTACTTGGTAGAGTTTTATGAAACGACAGGAAGACACAAATAAACTATCTGAATGCAGAGAAGTTGAGTATTTTTGAAAACCAACAGTACTATAATAATAAAAGAATACAACGTTTATTTCTGAGAGTTCGGTGAGAGTGAAGATAATTTTATAAAAAGTTAAGATGTGTCTAACGGGGAAACACTGAATCAGTAATTGGCAGAGTATAGGCAAGCTTTATACCGGACTCACAGTTTTCATGGACACCAATTTCTAGCCGATTAGTGCAAATATTAAGTTAAAAGTGTAGCTCTTAAAGACCTCACCCATTTCGATATTTGGACAATTATTGAGGTCTAAACCCCGGAGACCACTGCGAGGAAGTTGTCAATCGTAAGTTAAAGAAAACTGAATCGCACACTTCCGTAATCGAGACTATTTTCTCTCGTATACAAATCGAACTTCTCACGGAAATTTTGGATTTTTCAAATGTCTCTTCCATAGAGGCATTCCCGTTAGGATTGTGCAGTGCTAATGAACAAATCTACTTGCCCGTCGTTTAATACAAAATAAAAAGTGGAATACTATAGATTGTCGTTTCGAATCGCTCCTACTACTACATGGAACCATAGTATGAATTCTTGGGCCCATACAGAAGAAAATTTGTATCTAACTCTCTCTCTGTGTAAACGTACCATAAGATGTTGGGCTCTGTTAGTCTATTTCGAGACCAACATGGGTACTGTGTCGGACAGAAATATGTGGGGTTTCTTTAAATATGGAAAATATACAAAACTCGCCATCGGAGCAACCAGAACTAGCATAGTAAGTAAACTATCCCTGTGTGTGCTCACCTCTGGCAGGCAATAGACAGCAGTCCTTAGCGTTCTCCTTCGTAAGAGATCTGAAGAGGAATTCCAACTAAACAATGAATAACATGAGTAGATTTAGCCACAAAACCAAGTGACTTCAGTATATGGGGAATCGTGAAAGCAGAACATATCTGAGGTTTCTAGAGAATATCGCATTAAATTTATCTAGATGGTGAGCTAGACTACGCTACTACCAATTTATCAAACTTCAGTTGCTTTTAACTTACCGTCGATGGAAATGTTTTATAAAAAATACGTGCGATTGCTTTCAGTTACATTTGTACACTTGAAAACTGCAAAGGCATGTTGCACATTGTAAAGTTCCACTTCTGGTGAATGTAATTTTTATTTGAAGTCTAAATAAATGAAAAAAAAAAATCAATTCACTTCTTTAGTCTACTTTTAACTCAGTTTCAATGCACTTCACGGCCATTTTTCGCTTTAATGCTCTGCAGCCAGTTTCTCACATTCCACTAAAACGCAAAAAAAAAACGAAAAAAAAATACTATATGATTGGCAGTTCGTGTATGCAAAAGGGAAATTATATTACCAACTTCAGCATTTTGCCAAAGTAATTATGTAATTAGTAATGAGTACGGCGGCCGCCTGCAGCCACTCAGCGCACTAACAACAAAATCCATTTCAATGTAGCACAGAAGTGCGCGCGTTGAAATTAATGCTCGGGCGAGTGGGTTTGAGTGTAGTCGATTTTGGGGGTAAGTTTGGCGCACAAAATGGTGGCAAAGCAAAGGAAATTGAAATAAAATTATTTCCTTTATATCTTTTCTATGTATGTAGATACGAGTATATAATGAATCTCCCCCACACACACACACACACGCACTCAAATCACCTTCAGCAACTTCGCGTTGCCAGTGAAGCGGCACAATGCCGCCTACGAGTATGACGCATGCACTGACAGCGGGTGGTTTGGGCTTTATGCTGTGTTTTTGGGCTTTTCTATCAAGCAGTTTATTTGGGGGTTTGAATATCAACGGTGAAAAGTGTAGTATGTTTGTGTGTGGGTCTTGTTTTGCTGGCTAGTTGGGAAAATGATGAGCATTGCAAAATTGTGTCTGTTATTTTTCATCGTATTTTCCATATTCTGTACCATAGTTGCCACTCTTGGTGTTGTTGTTGTTATTGTTGTTGTTGTTGTTGCTGTTGCTAGTTTTACACTACACTTTTCTGCAAACGCTGAACAGGATAATATTGTAATTAGTTGCTCGTTAATCAACAAAGCGTTGTTACTGCTGCTGCTGAGTTGGAGGCCAATAGTGCGCATGGTTGGTAATGAGCTGCATGTGCGCGTATTAAAATCGCATATCAGCTACAACAACAAAAATAAAAACAAAAACAAAAAGGACGTGTGTAAAAACAATGAATTAACCTCGTTTTCAATGCTATCGAAGTGTTAGCGGTCAGGCGAGTTTTCGCGCATCATCATCACCACCACCATCACCACCACAGACAACAAAACCACAACTATCAGCAACAACAAGTCTTTCTTTCATACACCCCGCTCGCATACACACAGCACAGGCTGTTGTTTGCTGCTCATCCTTGACCGTCGCCGTGCGATTTGTGAATTCTGGCAGCAGCAAAAGGAATTGAAATTTGATATTCAATTAAAAGAACTCAACAAAATAAAAGTACATTTTTTTTGAATACACAACTTTATTAAAAAAGGCGTCTGTGTGTTGTAGGAGCACTGCATTTGGGATTTTGTTGGATTATTCAGGCTATGGGCATGGGCTCTAATTAAATAAAATTTTATTTATTTGGCTGTGAAAAGTAAGAATTCACGTATGCTTTGTTGGGTGTGTGTGTTTTGCAAATGTAAAAATATTTGGTTATTTGATAGGTGGAATGTGTAAATATTTATATATTAAGTGTGTGTGATTTTAAATTTGACGTTTTGCAGAAAAGGTTAAAAGGGGTCCCTCGTAACTGCCTTAGGTTTGGTTGTGAAAGAATAATTGCAAAATATGTATGTGAGGTTTCTTTCAAATGTGTGGATAAGTAAAATAGTGAATTGATTTGTGGATTTAATTGAAGGGAATTGGGCAGATTTTTGCTTTATTTAATAAATAATCCGTAGGTTGTTAGGTTAAGTTGAATTACATTAATGTGAAGAGAGAGTGTTTCCAAATAAATAGAATAGAATAGGAATTTTTAGCGCTTCTTTTTTTTTGAAGCAGATATTCGAATACCCCTTACCTTCGAATGCAGTTGAGGCAGTTGTTGTTTCAAAAGAGCTCGATACTCTGAATATTCTATATACGTACTTATGTATGCATGTAAACAACAATTGTGTTATGAATGGATTAGGGGAACCTTACTGCTTTCAAACATACAAAATAAAGTCTTCTTAAATTTAAGACTGCCCTCCAGCTTTATTTTCATTAATTTTCATCGCGCCAAGCTTCATGCCAAGGAAGTTCGGCCTTTTCTAAACAGTATGAAAAGAACGTATGAAAAAGTTTCCTTATTTTGAAACAAATTACATTCCTCAAATTGCGATATTTACTGTCGATTGCATAAAGGTTTCTTCAAAATGAATAAAAAGTTACATAATGTGTAAACTTTTTTCTTCAAAACTTAAAAAGTATTTCTTAAGTGCCATTTCATTTTCCTTTTCTTTATTTTGATAGCTGTCTTTCTTTAATCCACATAATTTTTTTTGAATGTACGAAATTTGGCAAACAAAAATCCAGTCGTTTTGATTACCATTAGAGTTTTACTACTTTTAGAATATTGTTACCACCATACTGCTCTTTCTATCTCTCATTAATATCCTACTATTTAAAGTATTGAATATAAAATTTTTGTTCCAAACTCTTATTAGAATAGATAGCAGAATGCTGTAGAATGTTTTTTTATAAAAAAATTTTATTTTTGGCCCGTATATGGAGGCCTCCATAGCCGAATGTGGGTGGGTGCGAGCTATCACCAGAAGTACCGAGGCCCAAATCCCGGTCGTGGTATGGAACAGCATTAATAGCGATCACCCTAGGCGGGTAATAATAAATTTATAAGTGCCTTTTCCCCACGAAAAACCTTCTCATGAAAATGTCTACCATTTTGAGTCATCGTAAAATGTTAAGCCCCACAACTAGTGGGAATTTAAAGAAAAAGTTCAGCCAAACATCCCATTGAAAAAATTGCGTTAATCATATTTTACATATGTTTTATAGTAGAGGCCTCCATTCACTTAGCGGCATTAGCTAGGTTAATAATGTAACCTTTGTAACACAACGGCGGAATTCCCTTTTCAAGAAGTAAAACTTCAAACTCTGTATGCAAAGCCCCCTTTTTTGTCGAGAGAGAAAAGGCTACGCTTTGTCAGTGAGTCACTCATCATGCAAGCAAGGAATGTGCATTTTTTAAGCCCTCTTGTTTTCGAATAAACAAATTTTTTAGTAAATGTGAAGACAGGTAAATTTAACAAAAAATATCATATTTTTAAAAAATCGCTCTTTATAATTCTTCTTCAAAAACAGGCTTTCGATACACTACCAAAAAAAAAAAAAACAGTTACTTACCCTATCTTACGAGTACCTTAGATGTAATAACTTTGAGACTTTGCAGCTCTGGGTTTTTTTTGTTTTCGTTAAATGTCCTCAACAACCAAACAGATTTTTAAGTATGCCAAAAACTATTTTAAAAGTATTTTTTCAGCTTTTTGGAGTATTTTGTCTTCATTCCTTTTCCTCCAGTATTCACAAGTTTAGGGGCAAATTCTAGAACTACCAAAAGCCTAAACTCGAGGAACGATGAACACGGGGCTTATTTTGGTTCTTAACTCCCATTTTATGACTCATCACGCCACATTCGTTCCGTGTCCGCCTAACGAATTGCTTAGGTGATGCGGAGATGAGGAAGAGAGATAACCCTTTCAGGGTTAATTTTTTTTGTGCCAACTTTTTCAGAGACCTAATATTCGAGCATCGTGTTAAATGATGGTCTGCGGCTCCCGAGTGAACTTTCTTCACAGTCCGCTTAATTTAACCTAACCTTACTATAAAATTATCTCCGATACAACTCAAAGAGATATGTATAATAGGTAATACTGTTTTTTTTTTACCAGATATATGTACAAAAAAAAGTCTTAACAACAATAAAGCTTAGTTATTAGCTGTTAAATAATTTTCCCATAGTAATAAATTAGCAAGAATCCTCTTTCCTGAAGTTGTTAACACCCCTCTAACTCATTCCAAGTCCTCTCCTCTCCCAATTCACTTTATCAGCAGCAATCTCACCCAATCCACCACACAACTTGTTGTTTGGTACTTAAGTGATAATAATTCCCAAAACTAATTAAATAAATGATTGTCGAAAGTCAGTCTCGTTTTTTCGGTTATCGTTTTCATTGTTGTTCCATGTTAACGGTAATTGTAACACTAACGAATAATAAATAATTCGCTCAACATTTATGTAAACGGTACGGTCAATTTTCAATTACCAAATGTACGCGTAATGTGAATGAAGTGAAAAAAAATGAAGTAGAGTTTACGAAGCAAGGCATTAGGAGGCGCTAGAGTGCCTCGAGTGTCCCGCGGGACAACTTGAGCGGCTGTATGAAAAAGTTTAACTTCATTGTAGTGAAAGTTTTGTGTTTTGCACGAAAGCGCGCTATGTAGCGGTGCATGCGAGTAGTGAGGGTGTATGCGCAATTCGTGCCGGGCGAGTGGTGACGTCGGCCAAACGACACGCGCTCATTCGCCACAATTTCAAGTGTATGCGTGAGAAAAACTGTTATTTACGTGGAGTGCAAGCAACTAGTTACATACATATCTGCTCGGCAGATGAGATGCGCATGAAGATAGTTTGAGTAGCGGTTAATGTGCAATAAAAGCGAACAGGCGCGAACGCGTGTTGCAATTCTCTAAGGTATTTTAGATGAAGAGCAAAAAAAAAAAAAACACACATACAAAATATGACAGAAAGCCACCGCACTGCATTAAAATTAGACAAGTTCAAGCGGCAAATAGAAATTTATTTCACTCGACTGAATCACAGCAAAGCGTACGCGTAATTTTTATGCGAGCGTGTGCTTGGACGAAAACAAAAACAACAATACAACAAAAAAAAAAAAGGAAACAGTAACAGCAACCCCTGATTTATTTGTAAGTATGCATATTTGTCTATTTTTTGTTGTTGTTGTTGTTTAGTGTGTTGCTTGTCTTGTTGATTTTACACTTGTTGTTGCGCTTGTTTGTTGCTTGTTTGTCATTTACCGTTTTGCTACAAGCGCGCACTTCATGGGTGTAGTATTTATTTAATTCGCCTGTTGTTATTGTTTGTTAAAGTTTTTTTGTTTGTTTTTGTAACACTTGTCATAGAAATAGCAAATTAAATCTGCTTGAGTTAACAAGCAAACACTTTACAGGCACACCCTGCTGCCGAATTTCGGCATACAGTTAATATTTGATGGCACAATAACTTAAATAATTAGGCATAGCTGAACTGCACTCGCGAAGTGATATCAAAACCTGGCTTAACTATCGTCCCAACACTTAGCTTTCGTTAGATTAGAAGAGCTGCTCTCCAAGAGTTCAATTTGGAGGGCAGAGTGCGTGATTGATTTCGATGGTCAGGAGAAATCTCTCTACGAGAAATCCCCCTCTACAAGTCTTCTATGAATTGTGTCAACAGAAGGCTAATAGAATGGCTAGCGAGGCGGATCAAAGGCTCGAATCGAACATCGCTTTTCCTTACAGTGGCGCTGCACGTCGTCAAGAAGAGCTCACAAAGAGAACTCGACTTTGTATACGATTGAATCAAGGCGAATTCATAAAAGTTGGTAGAAGCAGGAATCCCATGCATTTTGTTTTTTCCTGTTTTTTTTTTTGGGATGAATGTCAAATTTGCCTGTATTATGCTTTTGATTTAACGGCTGTTGACAGCTATACCTCCTAAAGCAAAAACAAAACAAAAAATAATTAACAACTAACACAACTTTGTATGAATTCACCTTGCTTTTAGAATTCCTCGTGGGATATTGTGCTGAGTATAGAGTGCATTATTCTCTAAAGGCTAGTACTAACTCCACAGCCGTGAAATTTCGCCAGCAATATATGTATGTACATTTGGATTGCCGTGAAATGTTGCTAGCAACATAAATTATCGAAGCGCCTAAAATATGTCACATAAAAGCAAAGGTAAACAAATAATACAAAAACAATTCCTTAAATAAAGTGACGTACTGTCACATTTTACGCCATATTAAATGGTAGATGTATTTTAAAAGCTGTAAAAATTGTAGCTGCTCTCATGTTGCCAAGATGTTGAGCAGCGTATAACTTTGTCCTTGAAATGTTAAGGAATTTCACATATATTTCACGGCAAACTATTTTATATGAATTTTGACAGCACATTTGACGTGAAACGGGAACAGAGAACTATTCTTAAGATCGTTCTATAGACCTCCCTAAAACCTGTGACGCGTTGTTCGAAGAGTAGATTGTTCAAGAGGATGTGTCGAATGGATATTGCCTTTGACCACACTCTACAGCTGCCAAAGAAATTGTTATGCGCGGTTTTGAGTCTAGCGCCCTACAGATTTACTGATTCCTCATCTTCTACTGGTAGCCATCCTAGCTTTTTACTCAACTTGTGTGTAAAAAAAATCCAGAGTATCACGAATTTTTGGTCTTGATTTCCAAAGTCCAGCACAGTTGCCTAAGTTCCCATGACAATCGGATATATAATAACGGAACGAACTGGACTTATGCCCACTTCAGCAACATTCTTCAACATGATATGGGAACACTTTCGCTTCTCAGAACATCACCACATCCCTGAACTCTGTGTAGATGGAACAGAGCTACTTAAATTCTTGATTCAGACCTTCAAAGAGTTAACATTTATTCTCCAAATGTATGGAAAACTTTCAACCAAAGAACCTTTGTCGCTTACTTATTTAATTGTGGCTATAACTGCGCAGGACCTGTGGGATTTTTGGGGAGTTCCGCATATCACGCCAATGGTTCTTTACAACTGGTGCCAATTTCAAACACTAAGTGGTGTCAATTCCTTTTCCACTTCGCCCGACTAGGTACAGTGTAGACGGACTGAGAATTTTCATTTGTGTAGATTTCTTCTGGGAAAACACGAAAAAGACTGTGAAATTCAAACATGACAGTAAAGATTGACTAACAATGGAACCGGTTTGTCGCCAAACCAAATTGGACAAGGTGTGATGGAGATCTCCCAAGGGAAGATATCAGATTCTGTACAAATTTAAGATTTGATCAATGTCTATAAATGCATCAGCAACAATGTTGCTGCAACATTCTGCAACATCTTTACACAGAAGGCATGGGGGAAGGTTGCCAATACTTTGGATGTTTTTCAAAGGAAAGCGAAGGGTGGTTTTCTTTTTTGTTGCTTTGTACATAGCTTTTGAATTGTGTATTTGTATTTTCTTTGTTGTTGTTGTTGTAGTTGCCTTTCTAATCGTGCATCTATTAGCAGACTGCAAAATTTAATGTTATAAAAAGCGGGAATATTGTTTGAAACCCAGTGTTGTTGTATTCTTTTTTTTTGCCCGCAGTAATTTTTTAATGTGTTGATAAATGTGTTCAACAATTTAAAATGACATTTTTAAGTGTATTTTGTACACTACATTGAGCTCATAAAAAAAATGATTACATACCCTGCCGATTAAAGGTCGTTTTCATTGTACTGGCTGACACAGCTAACAAGTGTAATGATATTTTTATTATAATTTTTTATTTTTATTTTTCAAAATAACACTGGCCTTGTTTTGTTGTTAGCAAGTATACACTATTTATGTATGCAAAAACTAAAAATGACTAGCACATATTTATGTTAATTTCTATTTCACGCTTATAAAAATTTTCTGTCGGCATAACCTAAAAAAAAATTTACAGCTCAATATATTTTTGCATTTTTAACGCACACCAGTTACATATGTATGTATACATGTATGTATGTATGTATGTTCGTCGCTTTTCCTCCCCCACACGAGCGCCTTCTTTCCTTTCCATACACTTTGTCTTTTTAAAATTCTCATTTTAATTATGGCATGAATGCGTTCAAATGTCTTTGTATAGGTGTTAATTATATAATTATGCAAAATTTTGCGCTTAGCTTTTGAGCTTAACATAGAGAGAGAATGAACATAAAAAAAACAATTTAAAGGATAAATATTTAATTTGAAAAAAATATGGCTGTCGTCCTTGGGACGAAAAAAAGACAAGAAATTTGTTGCAATCACTAACTAACTACTTTTTACAATATTTCGTATTAATAATTAGTAGTTTACGGACGAAAGTCTTGTACTAATTAGAATACCCATATACAGAAATCTTGTACTCTGATCTCATAAATCGGCAGCAATGTTAGGTTAGGTTAGATTGGAATTACTAGAGAGAACAGAGAGACTGCGCCTACACTTAGACCTAGATAAGGCCCATTGTGACGCCACATTGCATTCGATTCGTCTGCCCTGCAGTTACCCTTCGGTGGCTAGGCATCCATATGAGTTGTATTTGATAATGCTAGGCCATATCGTTTAGATATCTGCGACAATCAGTGAGAGAGTTTGTGTTGTCTGCGCATGAGTTTAGGGTTGTCAGGGCCGCTTGACTAGTTGACAAGTTACATAAATACCAGTGTCTTCTCTTTGGATCTTTCGACTAGGTGGATAGCCATCTTCTACGCCTGATATACGCAACAGTCGTAAGAATGCGTCTAGTTCCAGGTTTGTGGAGAAAACTCCTCCTCCGACCTTCCTATCGAGATTGGAACCGTCAGAATGCATGTTTGATGTTTGTAGCGTAACGTATGCAGTGAGGACTGAGGCTCCAGTCCCGTCGAGTTGATATATAGTACCAGCGGTGATCGGTAGGTGCGTCGCCGTCCCTTAAATTTCCGAGTGTTGGCCACGTAGATCCATTGGACTATCATAATACACAAATTTTTTTGCAAGGGAATTGGGCTGTTGTGGCTTTTTTTTAATACGTTCTGTTATGTTAGAGTAATTTTCCAATCTGTGTTATATCTGTGTGTGTAAAGTAGTGATTATTGCGCCACCTATCGACTTTTATGATAGCTATGATAAACCTTTCGTTCATCAATATTCCTTTTTCTGTCTCTTTCTCTCTTTGCACCTAATGGCGTTTTGTAAAGCAGTCAACAACTGCTCTACGAGTTTAAAGCTTTAGTGAACGCCACGTCTTGGAGACTTTACTTCCAGAACATAATCGAAAACTTTGAAAGACATAGTTCATTATCAGCGAAGAATGAAGGAAGTAGATAGTGGGGGGTTTCTTTTACTATTTCTACTGTTTTCTCGAAATTTGTTATTTCCACTTTGCAATAAAAAGTAAAATTTTTCCAACATACATGTATGAACTTACATATACATACATACATACTTATATAAGGCTGATTCAATACAGTATCTGTTTCAAGAACATTTTTCTAGAATAATACCATTATAGTAATTATCTCGCCAATCCATTTACTTGACAAGATTTTGCCATCCAAAATATGCCTTGAAAATCACGCCAACGGTAGATCAGGACTTAATATACATTTAATGCTCTGTACAACCCTGATTTGTGGAATCCGTTGGTGAAAACAACTGTCAAACTATTGTAATTATCTCGCCAATTCATTTACTTGACAAGATTTTGCCATCTAAAATATGCCTTGAAAATCTCATCACCGCTAGACCAGGACTTAATACACATTTAATGCTCTATACAACCCTGATTTGTGGAATCCGTTGGTGGAACCAACTGTCAAAACCAAACAAACCAAGGGGAATTCATATAAACTTGTAGCGTCCCATAAGCTGAATGGTTGATCTATCTTCGTCATCCGCTGTGAAAATGTCAAAATTGTTTATTTTGTTTCACTTTTTTGTTTACGTACGAACGTTCATGCTTTCCTTCTTTTTTTCTACCGTTTCTAACCGTTCATTTATGGGTTTCTTTCCTAGTTTCTCTGTCATTACTTCACTCAAAAGCAAAAAACCAACATTGCATGAAGTTTTTGCATTTGTAATGACGCTACCATCTTATATGAATTGTAAATCTCAAAAAGTGGCATAGATAATCATTCGTTAGTGATCTGGACTAACTTCGATTTGAGATGATTAACTCTTAGTCTGAACATGGTATAAGCCCGCAAAGTTTAAAATTTCTAACAAACCAGAACAAAAATTAATGTGGAACGTTTTTTAATATATTGACTAATAAAAGGGATTGTTTTTGGTTAGGAACTGAAGGAGCTACCTATGTGAGTTGACTGAAAATTATGGCGTCGATTTTAATAAAGAAAATTTGGCCCGAGGTCTACTGTAAGAAACAAATTATCGACCCAGTCTAATATTTTCATATTTTCATTTCATTTTGCGTATTTTCCTCTTCCCACTATAAAATGCAACATTATTAACAATAGCAGTTTACACAATTAATGCAAATGCCAGTAGCAATAATGATAAACGAATCAAATAGCAGCATCTACTGTACCTACGAGTACCTACCAAACTCGTCGTAAACGTGGCGCTCGTGTAGGCGAAGGGGTTGTTGTACTCGTTGTAGGTAATTGTATAATTATCGCTTGCAAAAGGTAGTAGAATCCAGTTAAGCTCGTAAAACAAACCATTTGGCGGAAATGAAATTAAAAATGCAACAAACATAATTAAAAAATTATGTTATTATCCTGTTAGATGAAGGCAACGATGCAGATTTGTTTTTTATTTGTGCGCACATAGTAGACGAGTTTTTACTAAGTTTAATATTCGCTTTTTTTTGCTACATACAAATTAATGAATTTTAAATACCACTTTTGTAGCTATTACAGCTGGAAAAAGTAATTTCGTGCATGACATTTAGACTCGGTGAGCCGGAGGAAGCGTAAAGTTGCTGGCGAAAATTGTTATTTACAGAAATAATGCAATTTTTGTCGCTACTTTGCACAAGCAGCATTTGCATGAAAATCATACAAAACCTAATGTACTTTGAACAAAAAAAAAAATAAAAATTTAAAAAAAAATGTAGCAAAAAAGCGGAAGGAAATGCGCAAACTGCAATTGCTTAGTTACGCTGTATAAGCAATTGAGAAAAAGTATGTCTCAAAAAGTTAATTTCTGCGCATTGTCAAACCTCGTACGCTTACTCATACAAAGTGTATAATGAAAATAATTTTGTCTGCATTAAATTTTTCTTCCATGCGTTTCAAAGCGCATATCGTACAGGAAATCTTGAGAATATGCATGTTATACTTTCGAGTACTTTAATAATTGCGCTTTTCGTTTTTTTTTTGTGCAGCCATAAATGCATTAAATACTCGAAAAAAGTAGGCGGCATTTTGCCAAAGGATAATCGCATTTTGCCAATTGCCGCAATGCAAGTCTTTTTGGGGTTTTTTTGTTTTATAAAATGTATGAAAACGAAAATTCGCACATGCGGTTGAGTGGTATTCCAGTTTTATGTTGTTTTTTTTTTTTTTTTTTTTTGTATTCTAAAATACTTGAAAAACGCCAAAAAGCACCCTACTGCATGTAACAAGTAATAAATATGCTGCATTTACTATAGTAGGCTAATCAATGATCGCAAGTAATAAATAGCAGCGGCATATTGCAATAACTCAAAGAAGCAGGGTATTTGTAGCACAAAGTGGTTATGTAGTGCAAACAGAGTGGCACTTTTGAAGCAATTAAAGGTAGAGATTTCGATAAAAAAAATTGCATTTTTTGAAAGGCTCTTTTGTCTTGCGAAAAAAGTTTCTGAACAGTTGACAAGTTAAGTAGAATTGCAACAATAAAAAAATAAAAAGAATAGTCCGCCTTGAAGTTCGCTTGCATTGTCACTTATTTCATTCGCTTACCGTGTGCATGGAAGGAATTCTCAACATGCTCATGATATAATGTTTTAAAGGCGCAAAGTTTTGAGAGGCTCTAAGTGTGCTCATTACTTAGTTAGAGCATTGAATCAAGAATGATTAGAGACATGGTATCGATGATCAAGTATCGATACTTTATCGATTCGAAGTAAGTACATCCATCAAGAAATATCGAATCAAAAAGACTCATAATATCGATACTAAATTGAAAATAAAGTTCAATCACAATTTCTTATAAAACTTTATCGTTTGTCCTTTCGAAACTGTTTGCACAAACGCCAATTGTGTAGGTCATTAGCTCACCACGCTGAATTTGAAGGCTCCAATAAAAAAAGTGGTATCCTTTCCGGTACATCGTTTAATTTCTTATTCTATTAATTTTGGCACTTTTTCGTTCCAAAGTTGGCACCACCTCAAAAAAATTGCATGGGATCAGCTTACGACGTGGCCTTTAAGCGAATTTTGTGTTGCTTCATGCCATTTTCATTCTGCCCGATTGTCTTGCAAATTCAAATTCGATTCAAAAAATACGTTCTAAAAGTATCGAGAAAAAAATTTCGGTATAGAATGGCAAAAGGATCGATATGGTATCGTATCGAAATTTGTGTCCCTAAGAATAATATAATAGAAGATTCCGCTTTCCGAATTGAGAGTAACTAAAAGTGACGAGTATATTATAAAAAAAATTATAAAAAAAACAGGTCGATACGACATAAAAATTTAAAGTGTTGTTAGCATTGCGAACGGGTGGATGCTGTCAAATCGACAAAGACAGCACTATATGTAGATGGTGATCTCTGTAATACAAGCTAGTCTCAATGTGCCCACTAGGGATTGGTTAGTTAATATTAATTGCTTGGCACTCAACAGCAGCAAGAGTGTGACGTTTTCCCTGCAACAGTGGAGCTCTTGTCAAAGAAAACCAAAGTGGAAAGACTCCACGTATTATATTAACAAAGAAAGGCTCTGCGCCCTGTTCATATTCGGCTGGTCTTACAACCATACCGCGATTTGAATCGCTTTAGGCAGCTTACCAGGCTATAGTAGACAATACAAAGTCACCAGATTACTTTTGCAACCTCAGTGCTTCCTCCATTTCTGCATCTAGCTTTCCAAGCGTTCGCTCTTCACTACTCTTAGCAGACACTACCTATGTTAATCGCGGAAAAATATCTTTAGCAGAAATCACCGAAATGCACAAATGACGAAGTTATGTAAGGGAACTCAGAAATTATTTACTTTTTCACCTTTTCGTTGACCCTCATCAGTTTTTCTACAATTCGCATCGTGCTTATGAAAAATAATACATGTCTTTGGTAGATTTTCAGAACATTATTATCGAGAGTTGGTAATCAGAAGTTCGCCAAAGGGATGACTAGCCTCCCACGAAATAAATTTGGTGCATTGTTACAGCCAAAGCCTTCTAAGTGTAAATTTAAAGTATTTTTTGAAAGGTATACGCTTAGAAAAAGGTACACATTTCAATATTTCTAATAACCCCAGACGTTCAATCAACAACACGAACGCATTTAACACCTGCAGCGATCTTAATACCCGAATATGCTGCACTCAGTATCTTTCATTCGCTGACTCGCTCAAAACGACAGCAGGTAGGGAAAGCTTAAAAATATTTATAGGTACAGTTTAAGTTCGTTTAACAGTGGAAAATATCAAATCAGTTAACTTTTGTTCTTCTCACTACATTTTATAAAAGAAATTCTTTTTTTTTCTATATTTTCCCCCTAAACTTTCTACTATAACTACCTTGTTCCTTTTCATGTCCGCCGCCACAATGCAACTCTACGCGTAAAGCTACACACAACCCGCCCACGCGCCCACTTACACTTTTGTGCACTCTACTACTACTACTACACTCACGCTACGATAGAGCTTGACTTCAACTTTCGTCAAATGCATTTGATCGTTCGAGTGTGAAGGCTAGACGCGCGGCAGACAGTGCAAGTTTGTGACGCTCAAGCGCTTGCAGTTGAAGTAAAGAAAGTTTCGAAAGAAAAGAATCGGTAAATTAAAAAAAAAACAGTTAAGGCACAAAGCATACAAATAAAAGAAATAAAAAGAAAAAAAATCGTCATGCAAGCACACGGCTATCGTTGAATACAACGAAGTATTTGGAGCGAAGTCAATCTAATTTAGTGAGCTGTTGCGCTACACAGAGCCATTCACATACATATGCCGGCTATATGAGGTATTTGCCTCTCGTTCACGCAACAACTTCGTCTGTGATGTTTCTGAAAGTTGTACGCACCTCTACATGGACTTTTTATATTTTTTTAAACATCCATCTCACACAACAAACCAAAACCGCAATAACCCGCTTTAGGAGCAACAACAATGTATGCACTCCGCATTAGTAGTAGAAGAAGAAATAACGAAGTGCTGTTGCTCTGCTACAGCCAGCCATATTTGTTGGCTTGGCTGCTTATGAGTTTTCAAGTGTTGTTGCACGGCATTGCAATAACAAAAGTGTGTAAACTTGAAAAGCCATAAATATGATATGCAATGCAAAAAAGGGAAGAAAAAGTAGCAAAACATAATAAAATAAAAAAAACCAACACGCAAATACTACGCCGTGCAAATGTGGCACGCAACAGTGTGAGTGTGTAAATTTAATGGCTGCGCTTCGATTTTATGCTGATGAATAGGCTTTCAAAGCTACTCATACGCGAGTTTGCCATATTCGTTTTTTGTTTTCTCATTGTCTTTTTTTTTTTGTTTTTTTTGCATATTGCCGGTTGTGTGTGAATGGTGTTGTTTTTTTTTTTAAGGGTAAGAGTTGTTGCAATTTCATTGTGCAAAATATTAAAATATAACGTCACTGCGGCGGCGACAAACTGAAAGTGAAGGCGAAAATAGCGAAATATGTATGCACACATGACTGTGTGTGTGTGTGTGTGTAGTTTTGAAATTTTGCATTTAATTGAAGTGCTTGCCACATTGCAATTGCGCTCAGCTGCCCGCCCGCTGACTCGCTCAACAGACAGACATTATTGCCAATTGTACTTGTATGTTAATTTAGAATTCGCGCGCGTAGTTCATACTGCCATTGCCACCGCAGTAGGGCACTTTCATATACATATCTAGTACATTTTCTAGTACATTTTGTAGGCGTTACTTTGGCACTCAGCGCACTTGAATCTGCTTTTTCGCTTTTTCGCTTTTCCTTTCATATTGGAAGGAAATTTCTGGGTATGGGCGCCGTGGTATCCGACGCCATGTCGCATATTTGTCATAATTGAATTTGAATGCGGGCACTTGTGGCACATTAATGACAGCAGCAAGGAGGTAATTTAAAGTGTGAGCTGCGCGCAAATGGATGGCGAAGGCAAGTGACTCAGAGTGTAGAAAAAAATTTAAATGTTCAAAAAAAAAAAATGTTTTACTATTTGCAGGGTGGTATGTGTGTGTAAGTATACATAGGTGCAAAATATTTTTAACTTACAATTAGTCTATCTTAGGCTTTTTCTTTTTAACTGACAACTATGAGTCAATGTACATAGCTAATGTATGTAGGTAAACCATTCGTTGATATTTCAGAATAACAAAATTGTTGCTATTTCATGAAAATTTTAGAAAATAGAACAAAAAGACACACATTTATCTTATCGAGATTCCCGAAAGTAAGTCAAGTATTTATGAGGAATATAAAAATGTATTTATGTACATATGCTAATAACAGTTCTTATTTAATATTACAGAAAATTAAACCAGAGATCGTTCCATCAAAAATTTAAGAAATAAAAAGAAAAAATTTCATCTAATGTTTCCCTACTGAAATTTCTAAGGTAAGTGAAGTTTATATACATATACTATATATAGTAAAAAAGCAGTGCAAGTAAGTTAAAAATAAAATGGAATCTGCATTAGTTGTTAGTTCAGGCACCGTAACATTATGTTTGGTTCATCCCACAGCGCCAGTTCTGCTTACCAAAAGTCTTCTACACACAGCTTTAAAGGAGCGATTGGGCGGGACAGCGGAGCAGATTTTCCAAACTAATCTATTGGCTGTATATGGTAGTAGTCACGGTACAGTAATGTACCTGGCACTCAGAACACAGACGTACATGTAAGGAAGGGCACTTTCGCTATATTGGAAGGCTTTAGGCATGCCGTTCGCTACCTGCAGGTTCATTATAAAGGAAGGGGTTATAAGATGGTAACCCTGATCGCTTCGTATGATCACAAGAACTCTGCATGCTAGTCCTATTCCTCTTAGTTATCGGGAAGCACGCGGCTAGGCTGGGGATCTCCACGAGGAGCAGCCAGGACCTCTAAACCATCTGCTATTTAACTGCTCCGCACTATGCAGACGAAGAAGACAATTCATGGGATCAGAATTCTTTAACGATCTAAGTGATTTAGCTGGGGTGAACGGAGATCCAAGTGGTATTACACTCGGTCAGCCACTTCAATCTAACCTAACCTAAGTTTAAAAAATCATAACTCTGTTTTAAGGTACGTATTTTGGAATATAAGAAACGTGTCGTTTCATACCAGTGTTAAGTAATAAAAAGAAAAATATCCGCTATTGTATTGTCTCTTTTGCCATAGACTTCAACAACCTACAAGTCGGAAAATAGAGACACCCTACCAACATTGTTAGTAAAATGCTTTGCTTGTAAGATAGATAGATTTTTATTTACGATATATATTGCACTCTTATCTGCAGTATTTAATGTGAGCTTCTCTCAAATAGCTTTGAACATTTTTGATGGAAGCGAATGTTAATAACTGTTCTAATTGAAGTCATAGCTCTAGTTTTTTTCCAATCGGATTTTCAAAAGTGCATCGTATTTTAGTAGGTAGATCTGTGAATTCGTAAAATCGTTAACAATCATTCAATTAAATGTCAAGTTTTTACCGACTTCTTCACTTCTCTGTTTGCACGTCAAAAACTTCAACGTCACTATAGAAACTTCTAATAATATCCAAAAATATTATTGCCACACACCATCTAGTGCATTATTGGAGTTTGTTTTTTCAAATTTTGACAATTCCAAGTAATAAGGTAATCTCAAAAGATACTTTCAAATTTACAAATGACAAGTAATGCATAATTTTAATTATCCCTCAATGTAACTTTTCAAGCGGCAAACGCTAACAAGCGAATGACTCTCATAATAGAAATAATCGCATGCTTGTGCAAAGGTATTGAAAACGCCAATATGTACTTAAAAAAGTTTGTTAGAATGTGTCGAAACTCCTTTCGAGTTTTTGCAATGCGTTTGACACACGTCAATTGTTTTTAAGCGCAGTCACACTAATGACGTTTGCGCTGGTGATGCGGGTACTTCGACATAATTAAATGTATAAGAGGTAATTGTTGTGATTTATACATATGCATACATTTATATTTATGTATGAAGAAATGTGCGTTCTTTTGAAAAGATTCACATACTTATGTAAGCTTTAAAAAAAAGAAGAGATATGTACTCTCTTTTTCAAGAAACGCCATTATTGAATGCATGACCTGGCCAAATTGAAGTGGTAAATGGCTGCAGAAGAGCTTGTGGGATGCAAGTGTTTAATTAAATTTAATTACACAGATGGTTGCAGTGTTCAACTTTATTTAAAAACAAATTTTATACAAATATTTTTCACCACTTTTTTTTTAAATTTTTGTTTTCTATTTTCTTTACACTCGCCACTGCAGTGCACATAAAATTCCTGTTAGTTTCGTTGCTGTAGTCAACGTGACAAATTCATAGCGAGCGTAATACACTTTCCTAAATCTATGACTATCTAATGCAACACTGCAATCAGTACGTACGAACGTGAGGTGGCAAAAATCCAATAAAGCACTTTGGTGGGTAATAAAATTTCCTGTGCAATTCACTATTGATTGCTGCTCTAAACGCTACACAAGACATCAACACCTAAGCTGGCCAGTAGATAAATTAAGTATCTGCACTAACTCGATAGATAACTCGAAGAGGTGCAACCGTATCAATCACAATAAATAAAATGGTAATAAAGTGAAATCGAATGAAATGAAAGAAATAAAAAGAAAAAAAATATACGCTTCTCACCAGCACTGCTGATGATGACCACACACCGCAACGCCACGGCACACTCACCTGTATGCGATCCTCTGCCAAACCGGTCTTCATCGAGAGCAATTCACGTGCACTCACATCCGGATAGTGTGCCTCCTTGAAGGCCTTCTCCAACTCCTCCAGTTGATTGCTCGTAAATATAGTGCGCCCGTGACGTCGTTTATTCTTCTTTTTACTGCTCAAACCACCATTGGGACCAACAACACCACCTAGCAGCGCACTAGGATCGCCACCGTGTCCGAGCAGGCCATTAGGTGCGCCCACAATACTTCCGGCACCAGCCATGCCACTTCCGATGGCAGCTGCTGCCGCCGCCGCTGCAGCTGCACCATTGAGGAATGCCTCATGTGTGGCGCCCGCATGTGGATGATGAGCGTGCGGGTGGTGCGCATGATGCGGATGATGGTGGGCATGATGTGGATGATGGCCATGATGGGCGTGTGTGTGTGCATGCGGATGGTGGCCATGTTGATGATGCGAGTGCGCATGATGGGCAGCCGCAGCTGCAGCTGCATGATGTGCCAAAGCGGCTGCGGCATGCTCGGCGGGCGAGAGTGTGGGGCGTGCCGATGGTGAGGTGTTGTTGTTGTTGTTGTTGTTGCCGTGACTGCCGCTGCTATTGCCGTTGTTCGTTGTGCCACCATTGGAGGTTGCTGCATTGGCGTTGTTGCTTGTCAGGCTGCCATTCGTTGTGGACATGTGTGAGGTGCTGCTGCCATTAGAGCCATTGCTTGAATTCGCTTTGCTAGGTGAATGGGCATCATCGTTGTTGTTGTTGTTGTTGTTGTTTAGGCTATTCGTGTAGTCTTGGGCGCCACGTGCGGCTTGTTCTGTGCGAAGATAAGCAGAAGAGAAAAAGAGAGAGAGTAAAATTTTAAATTAAATTTGTGATTGAAAATAAATATTTGATATGAGGAGTAGAAATGAACACAGCTGAGACAATGTGAAAACGAGAAAGAGTTAAGTTCACGAAGAATACAAAGTTGCCCGCACATGAGCTATTGAGTGCTCGGCCTTATATCAAAAATATTCCATTGCCTGCTCATTAAAATTGTTCTATGCTTATTACAGTTGAACGTATAAAACAATTATTTTATTAACTTTCTAACAAGCGCTAGTAACGCCACTGAAATGTCAAATTTAATGACATAAATATTTAATGCATGTTAACCCCTTACCTACACCAATCGCCAAACAATTGTCGAATCACTTTCTCCACACTCAAAGGATTCCACTTCATTTGGTAACAAAAGGAGTTGTGGAAAGAAAAAAAAAGTAATGCACACAAATCGCCCACTTCAATCGAAACGGTACAGAAATAATCCCTCAAATAATTCCTAGTACAATAGCAACAAGCCTACATGTAACCGCATGTATCCAATTTCACATGCTATAATTGGCATTAAATACCTAAACAGACACACACGCCAGATTCTTATTGCACGTTAAAGGAAAGGTAAAATTATAATTTACTTAAACTATTTCCGATGCCCCGATTTCATTCAAATAATAGCCTGGCATACCAACACGCTCGCCCATTTGCTCGTTCCCATACACTCGCATCATGTACGGACTGTGGGTTTGGTAAGCTGAGCCTTATTTCCACAAAAATTACATACAAAAAAAAAAACAAAAACACTCCATTGAATACCATAGTATTTGTGTTAAGCGTTTGGGCATAAAAAACTTTATCTGCAACACCTTTTCGCCGGCTGACTGTCACAATAGAATGCGCCCATATTTCTTAGGTTCTGGGTAAGCCAATCTTGTACATATGTTGTTCCTTGGATTTTCTCTTTGAGCAGCACAAGGTGTATGTGGAGTTTCGATTGTCTGTATTGTCAGCGTTAGCCTGAACAGTCAACAATGTGACATTTTGGCGAAATTTGTGATTGTCTTGCATGCCGTTGTAATTGCATCCCTGTTGGAAAAGAGACTTTAGAGATAGCCTTCATTGAAACTAAAATGTTCTGTGGGACTCAGTAAATTGTGCAAACTTAGACTAGATAACTAGATTGGTTTCCCCCCGTTAGAAACCTATATACTTAGATATTTCGGAGTAGTCTATTGTGGAACCACTAGATTTCACAACGATAGTTTAGAAACAACAAACTGAGGCTAGGACGCGAAACGTTACGTTGCTATAAACTTGAAATGAGAACCAAAGAGTTTGTATTAGAGATGCAACAGAGAGTGCTCAAATACTGGATATTCGGAAAGCTGCGTGGCCAGATCGGATGAGCGAATATCCAGCGGCTGGATTGCTGGCTAGAATCTCGTTTAATTTCCTTCAGTGAAGAAAAAAATTACCTTGTTCCAACTTTTCTGGATCCCACATTTAAGTCTAACTTGTTGGGAGCTGAAAAGGAGCGATAAACTATTTTATTGGGGGTTTTCATCGACTTCAGTGCCGCTCGTGAAACTCACGACACGTTCTGGGAGTGTTTCAATGAAGTGGCAGATGAAAAGCAGCTATTGCCATATAGTTATTTCCCATTGCCGAAGAAATGCCGCTACCATCAAAGTCGCGAATAATTCTGGTGAAACTTTGATACACCTTATTAATCACGCTAATCTAGTCCTTACGCTTGAAGCGAGATTGACGATGATGCTTCACAGTTTTCTTTCGGCCTCGTTCGGTTAGAATTACATCAACACCCTTAGTTTTACTAAAGCTAGGCTTGGCTGAGACCAAGATAGTGGGATGTTTACACGTTGCCATTGTCTAAAGCACTATGGTATTATTGTTCAAAAGTAGCATTAAGTTTAACTATTACCTATTTCAGATAATGTCCAATAAAAATTGCAGTATCGAGAGTTCTTTGGTTAAACCACCCACAGTCGAAAGGTACCTTGCTACTCTGCCTGCCGTTGCTCTCCTAAGCTAGCGAAGCTATCTAGCTGTCTAGCAGGAAATCAAACGTATTCCCAACTCAACGGTTCTCCTGTTGCCAATCGTTAATAGTGTGAAATTCTTAAACGCTTTATGAAATTGAAATTTCACAGTCTCTACAAGCTGTACAGATAATTTCGATAATCATTTTTTCTAGATGGGGTTATTTGCCACCTATAAAGCTCGAATAAATATGTGGCATCCCAAGCGCCTTAAAAAAGGTATATTGGGCTTTATAAGTCTTACAGAGCACTTCCTTTAGCTTCTTACCGATGACTCCAACAGATCTATACTTCGGGCTTAAAAATGTGACACGAAAATTATACTAAAGATTTAACCCGAAACAGGTTTGCCTTCAACCCAATTTTGACAAGGGATGAATAGATCGAATTTCCACCCTGGACAGCAAAGTTTCATGGAAGCACTCTACATGTACAAAATAATTATGATTTGTATTTGGGATCTATCGCCTGAGTTGTCGCTCTAGATCTTTACGGCTATTGTTAGACCGGTACTTTTCTACGATGGCTTGCTCTGGTGGGCATCCACAAAGAAGAAGACATGCCCTAAGAGGTTGGACAGAGTCTATAGGCAGTGGTCTATGCCATACTACACCGAAACTAACCTAACCTTCCACTCTGTTGAAAAAATAAAAAAAAATCAAGAAAAAGCTGCTATAGAACCCATTACAGGCGATACTCAATCTTGTGACGTAGCTGACACTCCTACGAGGCTCCCAATGTTAGACCGGCCTACATATTCTATTAAAATTACATTCGTGAGATCATCGCAAATGCTAGTGTGGAATTTTTTTAATGCACACACAAAATAATTGTTGATTAGGAATTTTATTTATCAAAATTTTCCTACCGGGCTGTACGAATTCTTGTTTGGCTTTGTGCGTGCTTCTGTCAAGCGAAGAGCTGGAAAAGAGATTATTTCGCAAATCGCATTTCCTCAAGCAGCCAACACAAAAGCAATAAACATACAAACACTCGGACCACTTGAACTCGCACATATGGATATTTCTTGATATATCAAGGAAGTTATGTGATTTCTCGCATGCGAGCCAATTCTTGTGTGATAAAAAAAAAATGCATGCGATTAGTAGTGAGTATGGAATTGCGGAGTGAGAGTGTCAAAAAGTGCGACAACTGTCAGCGCATTTTTGCACGTTTCACAAATGTTTTTTCAAATGCTATTCAACCAAAAGTAGATTGACAAGCAAGCGATTGTGTATGAATGTGAATGGGTTGGTGTGTGTGTGTGTGTGTGTGTGTGAGTGAGTATATCTATATGTACTTATTTGCAAATGGCAAATGTTTGGGTGTGCGCGTGCGTTGAAGGGTTAAGTTACCTTTTTGCACATTTCTAGTATGACTCGAAAAATGAAAAGAGTAAATATAAATTCCGCGAAGTACAACAGATTTTATTGCTTGCTGTACTCCGTGCAAACATTGTCATTGCTAGGTATGTACATATGTTTTTATTGTATTTATTTTGTTGTGACAATTAGGGTGTTAAGTGGTTTAGCCACAACCACGAGGCACACACACACACACACACACACGCACAAACACAATGGTCGTATCAAATTATGGTGAAATAGATTGAAAAGGAGGCGTCCTTTTTCATGAGCTATTGTTATGCTGATAAGACATCAAGGTGTACCAGGCAATTGTGGGCTTGTCTTTTGTGCATCCTGATCCTAATTTAATTTTCTCTTATTTGCAATGTGTTTTGTAAAATTTGAGTAGATTAAGGTGATTGTATTTCAATTTTTTTCCTTGTAAAAAATATGCAGAATTTTAATCAACTAATTTTTAAATGATGCTTTGAGTGATATGAAAATAAATTTAAGTAACCGTTGATAGTGAGGGAAATTAAAATAAAAAAGCAAAACAAAATAACATGAAATCCAACGAAATAATAGGAAATGTATCGAAATAAAATAAAATAACTTAAATGAAATCGAGCAAACTAAAATAAAACAAAACGAAATAAAATAAATATGAATGAAATGCAATTAGACAAAATCAAATAAAAAAACAAGTAAAATAAATTAAAAAGAAATAAAATAAAATATACTACTATAAAATAAGTCCAAATAAATAAAATTAAATCCAATACAACATAAAAATGTATGAAATGGTTTGAAATGGCATACAAAAAAAAAAAAAAAATAAAGTAAATCAAATTAAATGCCGTTAAGTTAAATGAAATGAGATTATATTATATAGTACAAAATGAAATAATATGGAACAAAATTAAAATAAAATAAAATATAATAGAATGTATTAAAGTAAACTAAAAAAAAAGTTAAACAAAAATAACTACATAAAATAAAATAATATTAAAGCAAATAAAATTAAACGAAATAAAATGAAACAAAACAAAATAAAACAAAATTAAAATAAATAAAATATAAAAGAATAAAATGCGAAAGTAAAATAAAATAAATAAAATAACATAAAATAAAAGGAAATGAATCGAAATAAAAAAGGAAACTAAAATAAAATAAACTGAATTGAAATCAAATTAAATAAATTAAATATAAATACAAAATTAAATGAAATAAAATCAACTGAAATAAATTAAATTATAATATAATACGCTAAAATAAACAAAAAAGAAATAAATAAAAATAAACTAAAATAACATTCCACAAAATAAAATAAACTGAAATAAATAAAATTTAATTCAATCAACAACCACATTAATAAAATGGTTTGGAATGAAAAAAAGAATAAAATTAAATTAATTTAATTAAATTTAGCTTAAGTTTTAAAACTAAATTACATTAAAATAAATTCAATTGTATTAAAGTAAGTTTAATCAAATAAAATAAAACAACCTATAATAAAATAAAATTAATATAAATAAAATATAATAGAAAAAAAATAAAACAAACTTAAACAAAATAAAGTAAACAAAGTAAAGTAGAAAGTAAAAATATATTTTATTTATTAGAAATAATATAAAACAAATTTATTACAAATAAAAAAAATTAATTTAATTAAGTTTAGCTTAAGTTTTATAATAAATTACATTAAAATAAATTCAATTGTATTAAATTAAGTTCAATAAAATAAAATAAAACAACCTATAATAAAATAAAATTAAAAAAAATAAAATATAATAAAAAAAAAAATAAAACAAACTTAAACAAAATAAAGTAAACAACGTAAAGTAGAAAGTAAAAATATATTTAATTTATTAGAAAAAATATAAAACAAATTTATTACAAATAAAACAAAATAACATAGAATAAAATTAAAATTAACAAAATATAGACTAAATAGACTAAAATTAAATAAAGTGAAATAAAACTAAATAAACAAAATTAATTAACATAAAGAAAATAAGTTAGCAAAAAATTATCTAGATTAAAACAAAAATACGCAAAGTCAAGTAAAATAAACTGAAATAAAGTTAACTAAAATTAAAAAATAAGACAAATAAAATATGTAAATAAATTAAAATAAAGTGAAAAAAGAAAAAAGTATACAAGCCAAAAAAAAAAAAACAAAATACATACATACATTGAGTAAAAAAGATAAATATTCAAATTGAAAACTCTTTTTTATGAAATATTTACTTTTTTTTTTAAATAAAGCATTTTTTTTACGAATCAAGAAATAAAAATTGTATGGAAAGTAAGCGGAAACTTTGGAATATCAGCAAAAAGCGAACCAAAGGTTATGAAAAGAAAAAATACAAGAAATGAAGTTAAGAGCAGAGAATTTTGTGATGAAATGGAAAATATAATACTCGTACACTAAAGTGAATGAAATTAGAGCATATAGTACTTGTAAAATGGAACGTAAGAGAAATTTCCAGATAAGGAAGGCAAAATATAATGAAAGAAAACCAATCACAATATAGGAAGATAAAAAATATGAGAAATTATGGGAATTTAAAAAAAGTAAAGCTATTGGAAAAGGAGAAAAATATGACGAAGATAAAAGAAAAGGAGATAGTAGGAGAAATAAACGAAATTAAAAGTAAAGCAAATAATGGTGCGAAAAAGTGTTAGAGGACACGAAAAGTAATGATAAAAAATGGAAAAGTGAAGAAAAGGAGAAGTAAATGATAGAAACTAAAAAAAGTTTGGAATTCAAAGGAGCAAAGAAACCGAGGTAAAAATAGGTGAAAGAGGAAGTGTACTAAAATTTAAGGAAAATAATACTACTTAAAGGTTAGAACTGCTAAAAAAAATATAAGCAATCAATATGAAATGACAAAAAAGGTTATAAAGTAGGCAAAAATATAGTAAATCGGCAGGGCACACTTAAGAAAGTAAAAGGTAAGTCGAGTTTGCGAAACTTAAGGAAAGGTAAGGTCAGGAAGCGAAACAATAGATTACTTATATACATAAATGAGGTGCAGGGGAAGTTTCATTTCCTGTTAAAAAGACATTAGTTTTCTAAGATAGTTGGGTTAATAGTTTAATTGCCGCTCACCGGTGGCTTAATGCAATCAAAGAGAAATTCAATATTATTTTTGCACTTTCTCTTGCGGCTTACATTTTAATTTCTCATTTGCTGCCATATTAAATTACCAAATATTCTTGAAAATCACAAATTTTCCAATACCTAATACAATAAATAACAAAGCAAATTGCTTAATTGAACAATTAATTGTATTGAAAAAGAAGACGCTGATAGGCAGTATAAATAGCCACTAGCGAAAATAACTAATGAAATGCACTGGGAATGAATGGAAATTAGAATTACAGAAAGTGTGGAAGAGAAAAACGGGAATACCTAGATATTGATTGGTGTGATTTAAGTAATTGCTTGAATGAGAACAAAAGAAATGCTTCCTAGTAAATAGACGCAAATAGTTTCTTTTATTCCAGCAAAACAAAAAAAAAAAAGCAAGAAGTAAAGTATCGCATATCAACGGCAAGGCCAGGAGGGGTATGCAATTACACCAAACGTTTAACTTGAACAAAAGTAAAAATTTTTGCAAGTTATGTGATCGTTTGCTGCATAACTGCTAATTGAATTATTATTTGTGTGAACCACACGCTATTTACAAATATGCATACATACAAACAAATACATATTTGTATATTGTATAAGTATATACAAACGCTTGTGTGCCGCTGCAAAGTAATCGATAAGGTAGAAACGTGGAGACGACAAAGCGAGCTGGTCAGTTTTTGTTGTTAATTGATGTGTGTATAATGACATTTGCGTGTGGATTGCATTTGCGGTCAAATCGGAGGGCGCACAGTTTTCCATGCACGCCCCCTCTCCCTTCCTTCCGCATAGACGTCCTATACAATCAGTAGGAGTGAAGTGGCGTGCTGATGTGGTTTGGTGGAGCTTTTTGTGTTGTGTTGTGGTCGCCTACTAATTGGTTTCGTTAAGAAGTGCCTTCGATTGTGAGCACAAATTGATTGATTAGCAATGAGGCAGTGCACAAGTGGGTGTTTGAGGTATAAATAAGCTCATAAATAGAATGGAGAAATTGGCGTTATGGAGAGGTTGTGCTTGCGCAAAAAAGTTTTGAAGCGATAATTTGTTTGGAGCATGTAATATGACTCACTAGATACGGACTGAATTACTCGTACATACATATACTGTGTAAATAATGAGCTAAGCTTCGTCTTAAAAATAAAAATTGTTAGCCTTTTTTCTGAAACTTACATCGAAAATAGAAAGTATTTCCTTAAGAAGCGGCTAGGAGTCAACTGTGCTCAGCTCGAGCGCAACCAATGGGGGTTTCAGTCTTGAAAATCGTTCGGACTCGAAAATAGGCCAATGACATAGCAAACAACAACAAAAAACCAAGTATGAGAATTTGACTCAATTACTGCAATGCCCGCCTACATAGAACCTTACATTGGTCATCATGGATAATAGATTTGTTCCACTATGAACGCGGGATATCTCGACGGTCCCAGAGCAGCCCAGAAAGCGTTTTTCACGCTAGAAAACTGGCTAAACGAGAGCGAAAGGTGAAATGTGTTAGATGGTACTGGTCGTCTTACTCATACCCGAGGCAACCCGAAACTGTTTTTCGAATAGAGAACGCACAATCACAACAAAAACAAACGAAACAGCTTGAGTTCCTTGCGCTCTGATCATTTTTGGTACTTCTTTTTTTGACTGTTTGTGCGGGAATCAGCTGCTTTGTTCTCTAGCTACCGGATCCAATCCGTTTCGTGTGAAAAAAAACTTAATATGAGAAGGCTACCGATAAAAAATATCGGTTTACTGATCTCACGAGAGTATCTATGACATCACTTTTTCCTGAGCTACTCAGCTACTGTTCAACCCATAATTGACGACTGTAGGTCCTAGCGAAGGACAGGAAATAGAGAAATTTGCGTTGAACTTACAATAAAAGATACTCGACACCGAATACATTACATATTTCCACGAAGTTCTTCTACGTACTGAGCAAATAAAAAGAGTATTACTTTTCTCGGAGAACAAAGAGCCTCTCATGTTAATCTAGTTGGTCGGGTAAGAAATATTGATGAGCTTTGTGAGCTTTACAGCCGCATAGACTGCTGAGGGTAGAGCTAAATGAAGGCTTTCTCTGATTTCTTGCTTGGTGGTGTACAAGTTTTGAGAATGTCATCTTGATCTTTTCACCGCCCCGAAGGATTGCTGATTTTTATGAGTAGCTTTCTCGGATGTTCGCTGTTTCCGATTTCGGGCCGATCCGTTGAAATACAATAATTATATACTGATTTATAGATGTGCCAATTTCATTCCTCAACTCTTCAATTCTCAGCATGTTTATGAGAGTATACTTGATATGAGACTTCCAGGTATATGATTTCATCCTAGTGTTTCGTTTGTAGGCTCTATAGCTTAAAATCTTGTGGAGTTTCTAAGTGCCAGTGTGAAGATGGCTAATAATTGAAAAGCTGATAGCGAAATGAAATGCTCTATATTTATTCTATGATATTCTACGAAGAATTACACCGTATGGAGGAAAGAGAGTGACTATACTGAAGAAAGGGGAAAAATTTAAACCTGCAACCTTAGGTTTCTAATTGATATCATCTGCTCAGTATAAATTTGACCTTAAAGCTGGAGGAGATGCTTACTTATGTAAATGGAGCTCATGTCTTCTTCCAGGATTCCCTTGGAAGCTCGTGTGGTCACAATGCCCATCTATACGGTGCAGAAGATCTCCATTTGAAGTTTCTAATGTATCTCAAAGAGAGTATAAGTTTTAACATATCTGATTCAATCCTCTAGAAAAGACAAAAGTTCATGAATTAGGTAGGCTCTGAAAATCATTCCAATTGAAATCGCGCGATCTCTCTCTCTCTCACTCTCTGCAATCTCTTTTGATAATAATTTCGGATTAAAAACTAAAAATATAAACCAATAATAAGTCATATAATAAAACGTTTCGAAAATACTGTATTTACGAAGCGTTAAAGATTTTACGTTCTGCGACTTTTAGAACCTACCACCTTTCAGCCGAAATACTAAAAAAAAAAAATCTCATTTAACCATCCTACAATATTGACGTGCTAATAGCCCATCGAATATATCGCCGGCAAATACATAGAAACTCCACTCGTTGGGAGTGAGTAATTAAATAACCAATTTACAAATTAGATGGCATCATACTACCAACGACGCGTGTTACCACCCTTTAGAAATTCATTAAAAAGTTATGTACAAATTTTGATGAAAAAGTAACCCTCGTAAATAAACGCCAAATAAGCGAAAACTTAATAAGAATAATTGAGTATTAGCACCAGTGAAGCAAAAGTGAACGAAATCCATTGGATCAAACATTCCATAGAGGGGTTTTTTTTTGTTTGCATTTTCACATTGAAGAAATCGCAATATTACTAATAACAGCATGTAAATTGCCAGACATACTAATAAGAAAATTTAAAATGTGAATTGAAAAGTATGAAGAGCACATGAGAGTGCAATAATTTGTGTGTGGTGTGCTTGTGAGCAACGCACCAATTACCTCGTCAAGAAGTCATTACCATGCGCAGAAAATGCTAAAAAGCAGCGTGAAGTACGAAACGAATAGTATCATCATCGTTCGCCTAGCATTCGAGGCGTAATTTTCTTAAAGCTTAAGTGGAGCGCGGCCCCTCTACACGCTCCTATTTCTAGCAGTAAGCTACCTACTTTAACTATACACAATTTCTCTACCATCCGCACATGCTACTTATGCAGAAATGCTGCTGCGCGGAAAAGTAATGCCATAGCGGAAAAGGGAAATACACTGTTGACAGGAAATACACTCGAAATTGGCAATTTTGCATTTACGTTAATAATACTCCAGCGTATTTACTACTACTTTACGCGCGTCTAGAAAAAAGGGAGCATAGCAGCAAATAGATGAAGAGAAAGTAAAAAAAGAAATAAAAACGTGAAATAAAAATGTTTGAAAAAAATATGTAGCGGACAAATGGAAATAGCACACCACCGTGTACGCCGAGGAGCTGGGAGGCTACATGGATTTTGAAAGCCACCCAACAGTGGAGTGAAGTCGCAGTAGATTGAGTAGACGATGCGCGGTTTATTTGCAGAGCGGAGCAGAGCTTTGAGCGGTGTAGCGGTGTGGGCCGCAAAAAAAAAATTATAAAAATTATATATAAAAAACCTAAATGCTAAGGATAGCATGCAGACGTCGCAACGCGCTAACAACACTGCCTGCCATTCCGCATAGACATTAAAAGCGTCATCATGGTTGTCTGTTGTTGCTATGGACATTGTCGCTATCGTCGTAAGCCAATATGACGCGCAATTATTTGTAATGGAGACGTCATAAAAAATGCCGTATGAAGCGAAATAAAAGTGTAGTAAGAGGTATTAAAAAGAAACGAAATAATGAAAGCATCGAAAGACGAACTGGCGTATTTGGGGTGGTTAGAAAAAAGCAGCAGCTAGCTAACTGTCGGCTGCAAAAGTTTTCTTCGTATTTCTGTGTGCATTTTTTTTTCGCTTACCAGCAGTCAGCTTGTGGAAGTGAAATCGTATTTCAAAGATGGCGCCAAGTATGGCGGCGTTATTGGCACACAAATAGCAGTAAATACACACACTACCAGCGATGGAAGCGCCAGAAGACAGCTTGTTTGCGTGTGGTGTGGGTATGCTCAAAAGTTTAAAGTTTTTTTCTTGATTATTTTTGTTGTTTTTGTTTTTTTTTTTGCTTTGCAACTAGATAAAAATGGCACGCATAGTTTACTTTTCTACTTCACGCTGATTGCCATAGTTCGTGTAGTTAGATGTCGGTCTTGCATTATTCGTTTGTTGTTAGTTTGTTGTTTGTTGTCTAGTAGCTGCAAATTGGCAACGCTTTTGCATTGCTTGCACAACAAAGTTGAATAGTGTAAAGCGCTTGGAGGCTTGGTTGGCGAAAAGCAAAGCAACACTTAGCGACTAAGTGGCAAAGAGCAAAGTGCATAGAAACGGTGAATTTAGTATATAAATAGTGGAAGAGTGAATGGTGTTGTGGCTTTTTTTTCGCTTGATAGTTTTAAAGTAAAAACTTGTTTTGCCAGAAATGAGGCAATAAATTCAGAAAGTGAAGTGATGGATGAAGTGCGTTAGTGTAAAATGGAACATGTTAATCAAATATAATATTTTTTTTATAAATTTAACTCACTAAAAAATCTTAAAAGCAAAACTATTTCAACTGATTAGCAACAATTATTTACATAGTGCATAAAAGAATTCGTAAGCTGTGATGACGATGAAAAAATCAGCTAGTAAGTAACTGGGTGCGGTTTTGGTAAGTATACAAACTCTCGAGAATTCGTAAAATTCAGAAGTGGAATATGATTCATTCAATATAGGCCCAACCATCGAAAAAGGATACTTAAATGGGGTAAGTCAAGTTTACAAATTTGTATTTCGCCAAAAATTCAGAAGTGGAATATGATTGAACTATAACCGCTTGAAAGAAGCGTAAGCTAGAGACGCTATTTTGTAAAAAAAAAATTTCTCGTCGAATGCTCAGCGATTGAAAAGTTCAGGCAGAAGTTTACCTCAATTTGTATAAAAAATAGCATATTTATAATGACCGCATTTTAATGTAACCGAGTTGCAAAAGAACGCTCCAACTCGAATAAAATTTCCTTTAGTTGCAAAAGCAACCCTGTTAGCCGCTTTCATGAATTTTGCGATTTGTTTAGTGCTATTTAAGAACGTAAAATAGTTGTGCCGGCAATTTTTAGATTTATAAAGTTATATATTTACAAATACTATGAAATAGAAACGAATAAGGTCATAAACCTAAACTTCACACGTATTTTCTTAATACTAATTCACAAAAGCGCAGTATTTTCACTTCCCAACGCTACATCTCAGGTCGAATATCATTTAATCGAGTTGGCTCAACTCGCTTATTTTTCCGAGTTAGTGTGGTTGTTTTACATTCAATTCGTTATATTACCTAGTGTTCTTTTGCAACTCAGGTACAAAGAAACGGGCTCACTATATAGATAATTTGTTTATTAGTCTAAATCCGTTCGGCGGTGATTAAGTTCAGCTATTTTGAAAGCCAGTATTTTTTACTGCGTGTATTTTAAGTAAAATTAGATCAGACTTATTACGTCAGTCCACCATAAATGAGTTTATAAACCTATAAAACCCCCCAAAAGGTATTGAAGTAGTTAGAGTGAAATGTCATATGCCAATTTCACTTTGTAAACTAGCTATATGATAATATGGCCACTGAAAGTAATTTTTTTCCCCATTTGACTCTACTGAGCTTAATAAAATAGGTAATCATTATTTTCAACACTGTTTATTCCAAGGCGCTAATGTAAAATGACTATAAATATTTTTTGAATAAATACTTGGAGATTTGAGCTCTAGTTAGCCTTCCACTTATTTTCCACTTCATGGTGCTTGTTTTGGAGCATTTTCATTTATACCTTACCTTGAATTCGGGGCTAAATATAAGGTTTCTAGATTTTCATCCAATTAAAGAATGCCACCAATTGCATAGTAGGTCTAACTTTAAAGTGTCATTCCTTATGTTCTCATTATCCATTTCAAGTAAACCTACTTCTAGGCAATAATACAATGCCATTAATTCCGTGCACTGTTATTTAATTCTCATTGCCAATGAGCAGATTTCCTTCTTATTGCAAAACAAAAAGTCAATGTCTACATTTACAAGCACACATCCACTAGGACAACGACAGGAAATGAAAGCATTGTAGAGTCAGCAACGAAATCAGCAGTCGCTTTTAACAAGGTAATTCAAGACTTTTCCTTAGCATAGCCACGTTTTTCCATGGCGGCACACTTCCGGTGCTTATATGGCAGCTGCTTTCATTTTTCATTCAGCGTAGTTGCCTGTCTCTGACTTTTCGCCAAGTTACACTACTGCAATCTACTTTTCCTATCTTGTTTTTTTTTTGCATTTTATATTTATTATAATATTCAGCTTGCTACGCCAAATTGTTCGTTTGCATTTATGCCACTTGTCGTTTATATTTTCATTTCACATTTCCATTCATTTTCGATTCAGTGCTATTCTTGTTTGGCTGGCAATTTTGTTGACTAAATTGCCAACTAACGGCTCAAGTACAACGAGCGCACGAATGATGGCTGAATGGTGGCAGTCGTGTTGCAGGATTGAGCGTTGTATGCCGTTCCAACATTGCTACCGCTGCTGGTTCCTAAGTGCCATTGGGTGGGTAGCCAACAATATTTTTTTTTATATTATTTGTATGCCTAGATTTTCGCCAGCTGATTACTGCTCTTATTTTCCATTATACTCGTAAAAATATCATAAACTTGTAAGCGTTTAATGTGTATGTGTTTGCCGGTTGCTATATTTATTTTCTTTATTTCCCATTTTATTTGCAGTCATTTGTATTTTATTTGCCTTATTTTACATTTTAATGATTGCCGTATTGTATTTCGAAAACAAGCTTTGCTGCAGGCTAAAGAGGGAGATTTTGTGGTTGTCTGAATGCTGGCCTAGCCAGCTTGCTGACTGATTGGATAACTGGCAGCTAACGATATGCTGCTGGTATTGGGTGCCTGTCTGCCTGCCTAACAGTCGGCCCGTCTCTTAGATTACCTGCTTGCCTGCCTGGCTGCCTGCCTAGTCAGCTCCCAGCTAACTGACGGCTTGTGGCGGCACTGAAGCTTAAATTAAATAATTGGTTGATTTTTTCTCTCTTTTATTATTCACTCTATTTGTTTGCGAGCCGCGAGTTCGTTCATTGGCAGGTGGGAACTGGCTGTTGCCTTTATTGTTTGCATTGTTTGATTGTATTCAAATATTTTTGCGAATAATAAGAATAATTGGAAAATTTCAATTAGGAAATAAGCATGGCGTGCGCGAATATTGTGGTTTTGTGTTTTTTTTTTTATTTAATTCTTTTTGGTGTTTCGCTATTTTTTCCTTATTTAATTTGCATTATTAATATTAATTCGTACGCTCTGAATAGCAGATAAAAAAAAGGAAATGTGAACTAAAAATCAGTAGCTGAGAGTAAGCGTCAGTCGTTGCTAGGGGCTTAGTGCGAAAAAATAGGATTATTTGCATATATGCGCAATTATGATTAATTATTGGATTATGTAAATGGAATTGACAATAAAAAACTATTAAAATTGCTGTTATATTAACTGGATTTGACTTCGTAGGTAATGTCGTAATAAGCTATGATAAGTCTCGCATTCCTTGCTTAGATTAGGGCCAACTCTAATCATTATGTGCGCTAGTCACATTAGAATACTTTAGGTATCTACATTTCTATCATGAAAAAGCTTTCCGCAAAGGCCTCTTTATGATTTTGAGACAGCTCAAAACTGACAAGGTCCACACCAAATATCTCGAAAAAAAATCTATAGTTTTCTCACAAACAAACTCATGGTAATTGAAAATACGATATAAGAGCTCTTGTTAATTGACTAGTCGACTAATCGGTTAAAGTTGTTTCAAAAAATAGTTGACTTCACGTAATCGACTTACCATTTCCTTTCGACTTTTAAGGGTAGTGTTTTTTCAATCAATATTTTTTTTATAGCTGTTTGAATTTTTGTGCTTATTGACAAAACTCATATTCGACTATAATGAAGTTTTTATAAATGCATAGTGAGTAGCTGTCACTATTCGTTAGTCGATTTTTAGACTACTCGATGGTGAGCGATTAGTCGAAAGTGAACGCTTAATCGAATAGTTGCTATTCGACTATCAACCATCAAAAAAGTTGCTAACCGGCTAGTCAACTAGTGTCTTAACTCTGCCATCAATACCACCGAAATCTCCAAGAGCGAGAGCGTTTGCTCTGAAGAGGCGGCATGGCTTATCGAACCTCAGTATACTCTTCTGCTCTCGCATTAAGGCAGTGTCATTAACATCATCAGAGTCATCACTAAACCTAAGTAGTTGTGGCTCATGATATACAATATCTACACATACGACAATTTGAAAAGTCCATTGATGAACAGGTTGATTCTCTGCTACACTAAATAATGTATGAAGGAAAAACCGCGAAGTTACTACCCAAACCAATTTCATGATTTTTATACCCTTACCCACTGCTCCAAAATAATCCCACATTGTAAATATAAAAACGTGGAAAAGGCAATAATTTAACGCGCGTAAAATGAATATTATCCGTGTAAATACAAGCACACACACCGAGCCACGATCATGCTAGTACGAGTATGAGTTGTAATAACGGCGTGTGCTTTTACAACTTGTATGACATTTAAGTGAAAACAGGGTTGTAATATTTCGGCGTACACGATTGCCTGATGTAGACGTGTGTCAGCCTTTATGCGCGAATGCCACTCCCGCTTGCTTGACGTGGTATAGTAATTTTCCTGTTGACAGCAATTTGCTATGCTGGCGCTATAATTTCGACAAATGTACCTATGAATGTACAATTATACAAACACACATGCCTCTTTCTATACATATGCACATAATTGTACCCTTTTATGAAAGAAAAAGTATGTGTTACAATTTTTATAGCCCTTCTTTGTGTATACTAAAATTTTACCAAAGTAACAAATTTTACGCGTATGTGATGGGTTAATAAATATTTAAACAAACATTCGGTTCACAGTAGAATATTCAAGCAAGCGAAAGTATATACGTAATGTATGTAGGCAAGTTGGCAACGCCAAACAACCAACCACATGAATGCAAGCGCACGAAAGTACAAAACGGAAAAGGAATGGGGAAATGGTGTAAGTCGGGCGTGTATGTATGTATTGGTGAACTTGTGCTGTCTTTGAACTGTTTATGGGGAGCAAGAGCCATTCTAACCATTCTATCCTTTTCTTTAGTTTTTATATTAGTATGTTATGTAAGCGAAGGGCATAACAACAACAACAGCTATATACATACCACGCATTAAATCGAACTGTCTTCTGACTAGCGTCGGGTCGTATTACTTTAGAGCGTTAAGTGTCACAGCTTAATCGCCAGTTGCATGCTGTAAGTTTCTCACTTTTACTTAGCAATGCGGGACTTGTGTTCACTTGTAAAAAAGCCAGTCGGGGAATGGCTTTTGAGGTGAACTATTGAGGCCGCATTCTACTACTAATACCGGATTTCTTTTGGGCAATGAAATTATAAAATTTGTGTAGGCTAAGTAAGACATTAAATGCAACCCTGAGCCAAATAAGTTTGTTTCCATATACCATTTTTCTAAATGGAGACCATATTTTTTTATTAGTTTCATGCTTAGTAGAACTCCGTTATAAGCTGCTATGAAAGATTTAGCAGGGAAATTCTGACGAATTAGCCCCCCCAAATACTGAGACAAACTTTCATTAAGGTAGCACAATCTATCAACGGTTAGATTATTACACAGTCATAGAGAAGGGCCCAGACGCACTCTCTAGAAGCTCGTCAAGGCTGGATTTGAAAAAGGCGGATATCGTGTCGAAAAGTGGAGAGCTCTGTTCACAGTTACCGCTTGCTCTTTTCAACAAAAATTATTTCAGTAAGACAGGTTTTCTACTTCAGAAGGGTCACTCTAGGCGAGAACCTACAACCCGTATGCACAGGAAAAGTTTCCAATAAATTCTCATGCAGAGATTTACGCCATTAGTCTGCAACATGAATGCCTTAATCGGCTTATTGTATTTCAAATAACTAACAAAAAGCATTTTAGGCTTTCTTAGCATAAGATCTAAATTATTCGTTAGTTTTTGAGAATATATCGCGAGATAAATATCCCTAGCAATAGATCATGTTATCCAACTTTTTTGAATTCGGTGACATAAATAGGGGCATGGCGGAAAACGAAGAGGTCGATAGATCAGCCAATGAAAGCTACCGCAATGATATGTATCGATTGGACCTGCTCCTTGACTGCGGTGAACGCATAAAAGAAAAGAGCGACCATAAACAACTGTAAAAGAATCATTAAGCCGGAAAAGGTTAAAAAATTCATAAACCTCACAAAAGAAAATTTGACGATGTTCAAGGAAATTGTCACTGATCAGCGTAAACAAAGACACTAGGTACAAGAAAAGTTTACAAGGAGTTGAACGTAAAGTTTTTTGGGGTAAAGGTCTATATAATTTTGTGTCATTGTCATATTTTAGTTAAGGTAATCACTTTGAGCTGCGGCGTTACTGGGCTCTTCAATTATAACAGAACGTTATATTTAGAACTCTTGTGGGATCCTGGTTGATTTGGTTTTCCAAAATTTAAAAGTGGAATTCGTGGTGCCAAATTTAAGAACCGCAAAGTGTTGAGTGAATTGAGCACTTATTATCTCAATCCATTTACTTTTTGACTAGTTTGCAACCAGTCATAGCTATGCCATAGCCATAGCTAATGCTTATATGAGGCTATACCCAAATTTTTCACTGGGTTGCCATGGGAAAAGTTAACTAATGAATTTTAAAACAATTTTCCAAAGTAATAACATACTACATATATGTATATGTGTATGTTAGTTATACATATGCTATGTTATGTATTCCAGCTGTTTGTGGTTAAGGGTTGCATACGACTTGCTCCCATGTGTGAAAAGGGTAATAAAAGAATTTTCATTTCAATTTCAAAGCCTATCAAGAAAGCTATTTACATACATATGTATATGTATAGTTGGTAGGGTAAAGGTATGCGAGTGTATAATTTTATATGTTTGTAAAGGTGAGCCGTTATTTTCTAACCAATTTTTCACTAATTTGACAATGAGCTTCTAGGGCGTCAACTTGCCCATCTATGGCATCTATAGCATCTATGTAATATTCAATACACGTGTAACTAGTTGTAATAGTACATTCGAAAAAGTGAGCCTCATATATACAGTTACATGCTTAGCCCTTACAACAACATACATACACAGCTCAGCGTTAATAACTAGCCTTCTGGGCGTATATGCCTCGGTAAAGTTCTAATGGATACAATAAAAATTTAACCATTTTGTAGACCGAAAAATGACATTGCTTGTTGATGAGGCAATGAATGCTAAATTAGTAGCAGTTAAGTAAAAGGGTAGCGCAGCTACAGAAAGGTGCAAATTAAATTACCTAATTTATTACGGTTTTTATAATTGAAAAATATTTGACGTGTGGTTGTGCGTATGGGGTGAATGCGTTGCTTGGACTACAAAATGGCGACTCTGGTAGTAAATTAGAAGTTTATAAATAAAATGGATATACAAAAAATGGCGTTAACTATCACATTAAAATTTTAGCACACTCTTGTGCAGTCAAATAACATTTATACAAGGTTCCAGCTTTTGATCTATTTCTCGGGTTACTTGCATACCTTTTGTTAGGTAGTGCATTTTTCAAGTTAAAACCGAAGCGTCTAGAAACACTCAATTTTTTTTAATTTATTGGCTTCTGTATTTGTCTAGGCAATTTTGCTGAGATTAGCGCAAAGTTCAGCAGTCGTTTACTTTCTATTTTGCCATCCTCACCCAAAAGTGGTACAAAGGTCATTCGCTGGTAAAGAATTCACCCAGTGGCCCCTTAAAGCTTCAGCAGACTCCGTGGACTTCATCCGCCTTACGAGATTAGGAATCTCAGAGGTGGCTGCAATCCTATCTGTAATTTTATCTGATACTCATTTCTCGTACGCTCACACTTTGTCTCAATTCTTGAACAACCGCAATGCCTCGGGATCCAGTGGAGGTGTATAATGTGATGCTGGAGGGATTTTAGAGATATTGGACATTATTGAAGAAGTATCGTGCTCGTTCTTAGTTTTGTTTTTAATTGTGAAGATCGTTGTAGCTTAGAAACGTCTTAGATTCGCAGTTATTACTGTCGAGGAAGTCGACTTTGACGTTAGGGTCAAGTCGATCTCTGCATTTGTCTACAGCGGTCCGTGATATTAATTCGCAGCATGCTCCTGCAAAGCTGTACGATATTGGGCATCCCTAAATCCTCCGCGGCATTATCCTCTCGAATTCTTTAAGTGCTACGTATGCGATGTCATTGTGGAAGCTTTTATACCATGCATTAGCAGATGAGAGACTAGTGTAGTAGAATCTAGTTTTGATTGGCCCAAAGACGGCTTTACTACTCAACTACATGCCTAGCTAAAGTAGAATTTGTTGGCTAAAGAAATTCTCCGCTGGGTTTGAAGCCTAGGTTAGGTTATAACCGTTGTTCTCGTACCATTGCATAGGCTAGGGCAACCCAGGCTCATTTGGGACCATTGTGATACCAGTTGGGCAGTAGATACCAGCATGGGATCCCAAAAGGCAATGACCAGTTATGATACCTCAACCACAGTCTACAAGAAGACAGCGGTATTCCTACGCCATGAGAGGTATTTATACCCAGCAGAGATGAACCTGCCCTTTCCAGTCGAAAGTTGAGCTTGAGCGAGAGCTCCTGGGAATAAATCCCACTTCCAACTCTATCGTCCAACTTAGAGCCATCAGGGTAAAGTACTGTGTTGGTATAACCGCCGATAACTCCGTCTTCCTCTCAGTCAGTCCTCAGTGGAGTTCGTGTGGTGAGACGATTTGCCTGCGCTATAACTGAAGTGACGTGATCACGCGTTGCTATAGCTTGACCGCCTGTGTCCTGCAGGCGGAGGAGCAGATGGTTCATTGAGGATTCCAAAGAAGCGGGTAGGGGATTCCGCTCTACGGGGTACCTCTAGTTGCCTATCTTGTCATGGATACAGTGTTAATGCTGGTTTCCAACTCATTGATTTATTTAGAAATTGGATAGATTACGAATATTTCAATTTACGGTGAAATAATAACGCAATCAGTGCGCGGATAATATTTTTAGGGGACAATTATTTGACATTGAGCTGTTGTAATTGCTCCAGGGTGAAAGAACAGTTTTTTCTTTAAAAAATTACACTACATAATTGTGTGCTATTAATTTCATAATAGTGTATTTTTGAACGTTTTCCCCCCCGATTACTGGGCGTGTTTGAAGTAAAAAAGAAAGCAGTTTCTTTCATAAAGAATGCAAGCAGCTAAATGACTAATGGAAAAGTGTAGAGGAAATGAAATGATAGAGAAAAGAGTAGTGAAAATTTGTAGAAAGGCTGGCGGTAGAATGTGAGCATAATATGTACATATGTGGGACTGCTGACATTTAGGTAGGCTATGTTTTTTTTTGTTGGGCCCTCGAGTGTGAGTGGCGCACTTGACCATATTTTTTGTTACTTGGCAACTTTTTAATTAGAAAATTACAAGCTCAACAATAAAGTGTTTAAATAAACAGTTGATTTTCCTAGTTAAAAAAAAATATTAGCTGGAAGACTAAAGAAATTGTTTTTTTTTAATTTTTTGTGTGTGTTTTTTTTTTCTTCAAAAACGAAGCCACAGTGAAAATACGCTTGAGTAGTTAAGTAGAAAATTATAAGTGTGTAGGTACAAATGCAGGACAGTTGGCTGTGTGGCAGCGGCAAACGGTCTGCACTACTACTACTGTGTGCCTTTGCATGTTTCTCTGTGCAAGCAGTTATAGTGGCTACGATGACGATGGCAAGTGGCCCTTTTCGTAGTCACAAACAACACTTGTTGGCATTACTGGCCACTAGATAGTTGAAGCAATGATGTACACTTTTTCTTAAGGATCAGCTACATAGAAAGCTTGCTTCGCTTTATGTGACAGTTTCGCTTTGACAACTAAGTTGAAAACATAAGAATATACGAAGTTTCCAAAGTGATGCTTAAAGTTCGTCAACTCTCGTCTTTTCGTACGCGTTAGGCATCTTATTTCTTTTATTCGCCACGTTCGCTTAGAGACAGACGTTGAACTTGAATTTTCTACAAAGGAAATAAAGTAAATTTAGAATTTAACCGAAATAGATTCTCCCTGTTTTAGTTTCTTGGACTTTCACAATAAACAAATGAGTGTTGTTAAAGCGTTCTGTTTTGAGTTTTTTCTCTTTTCTGTCTTTTCTGTCAAAGTTACAAATGTCACGCAATGCAAAAGCTGTTTATGTGGCATCGGCCTTAAGCGTATCGACTTCGTCATTTAGCGTTAGCGAGCCGACGAAAGTAACGAACAAGCATATAGCATTGCTTAAACCAAATTACTGTGCTCATTGGCTAACCCAAACTGCCAAAGCAAAACGGAAATGCAGCCAAGCTGCGCGCGCATCGTAGCTTCAATGAGCGAGAGTGTATATTCTAAATGAATATTTGTATTTTATTTTTAGTTCCAACCTAAAGCAATGCACCTCCCAATCGTTTTCTAGGAAATGCGCACGCTCTCAAGTGCTTAGCAAATAAAGAAGCGCCATGCAGTGGTAACGGGCGAAACGAAGCCATCCAAGTGATGAGCTGCTGACAGCTAACTAACTATTTGCAGGCGTTGTCGAAGTGGCTTATAACCTCAAAGCGAGAGAAAAAAGAGGAAAAGAACAGTGTTGCATTTACTAGTGCTTGGTTTGTCAGAGGAGCCATATGTTACTTTTCATAATTCCTCATAATTTGACTATCAACTTACAAACACTTCTCCTGCATCTACCTACTTTACATACATACATATGTATAGTATATATGAAAATATCTTAAGCCTACATTCATGTACGTAAATATACAGCTGCTCATGTCAGCCAAATAGCCACCTTTTTAATAGTTGTTGTTAGCTTCAACTCCCGTCTGTCTGGATATTCGTATTTTGCTCTTCAACACTTCAGAAACTCATCATCGAACGTTCGTTATTATTTTTATTGTTTATTTAGTGAGTATTCAATTTTCATTTAGTTTAGATTTTTTCCCAATTATACAAAGATTCAATTTCCAGGAAGTGTGCCCCACGGATTGGCATCTTACACTGCATGTAATTACATATTCTATGTAGTTAGAGTTTCAATTAACTGACCCTAGTGGTTGTTGTCTGAGCGGGGGAAAAACAACAAAAAATATAAAAAGCGTATTTTTTTTAATAAAAAGTGAAGTGCTATCAAAACAGTAGTTACAAATTGTGGGAATATTGGCTGCTTGGCTTTGGCTAGTTTGGAGTTTGAGAAAACAGCTGTTATCACTGCACAAAGGTTGTGCAGAGTTTCGAAAAGGGCAGCAGGCTATTTCCCAGTCAACTAATGAAAAGAGCTCTTAGTTATAGCAGCCTTTAAGGGAATTTCCTGTAGGAATTTTTGAACCCTTTCTACTGTGCTCTTGAAGTCCAACGGTGACTCTTCACTTAGAGTTTGAAGGCCATTTCGACTGAGTTCCTGAAGCCTTTTTGATACGACGAGAAAGAGTTATGAATATCTTGGGTTGTCAAAAAACTTAAAATTATTTGAACTCCATATATTAAGAAATCTCAGTTAATTAAGAGGAGTTTTAAAGGAGTTTAGCAACACTGAACAAAGATAGAGAGAGAGACAGAAAGGGAGGGAGCAAAAAAAGCCAATAAGGATACCCTGAAATTTACTACCCTACAGGACTCATAAAGAAAGAATGTTAGTGCAAATCGCCCAGTGAAGATGTGACTATCAGACCACGGAACTCGAGTTTAGCGACTTCAAGTCTCACCTCTCCGACAGAAGTGACTTGGAACCTAACACGGCACGAAACTCCATGGATGACCCACAAACTTTCATTGAGGAAAGCGTACTCACTTCCAGATTACTATAGCGCGTTCCCAGCTGAGATCTCTGCCATTGAAAAAGTGGCAAAATTGTTAGGCATGTTGGACCTTGCTCCTTCAAAAATTGCCTTTGTTGTAGACACCCAGGCGGCGATTAAGGCCCTCTAACAACTAACTCACCAATTCCCACCAAGGAAGTGGACGAGTATGCGAAAAGAGAAGCTAAGGCAAGACTGGAGGAACCCGGGTAGAGTATACAACCCTCGTTGGTATTCCTGCTCTCGCAAGTTGGGGAAGGGGCCAGAACAGCTATCAAAAATCTATGAGCGAACACGCCGAACAAGGAGTCGGCCCAATGTAAGGCTCTTCGTAGAAATACGAACGGCGCATCTGCCCATCGACCACATGATGGCCAGGTCTGGAGCCCCATATAACGACTTCTTTCGGAGCTGCACGGATGAGAAAGAGCACTTTCTGAGCGAGTATCCTGCCCTAAGAGAAATGCGATTCAGATTTTGGTGGAACCATCTCCCCGAAGACTTGGACGCGGTGTTGGGATTTGCCAAAAGATCGAGATTGTTTAAGAACGTGTAAGAATATGCTGAAGGAAATCCCTTTCTGGGCATCATAATGGGCTCTGAGGCCACCGAGGGAATTCTCTATGAGAGCAGCCCGTTTAACGGAACCTAACCTAACCTATTTGACAAATAGCATAGTGTAGGCACAGTCGAGTTGAAGGGGCAAGCTGGAATGAATAAACCGCTCATGTGAGTCAAAACAGGCCTCTGTAGCAACTAAAGGCGTTCTCTAAAATCAGCTCCTAAGCTATAATTCCTCATAACTGAACTTGAGAATTTGTCACTGATACCTCAATTTCGAATTACACGCATAGAGCGTTCATCCCAAGGAAATAAAAACTCTTCCGAGTATCCCAAGGCAAATGTAGAATTGAAATCTTTAAGGCTTAAGTTTCTGGTTTCTCAGCGAAACACTTTAAATCATTTAATGATTTTAAACTGAATCAGTTATTCATTTTTCATTCGTTAATTCCTTTCTACTTCACACAATCTTCGCCTCTCATATACCAACTCACTTTCACTGTGACTTTATTTGCATGCTGACTCTTTCAACACTGTCTCCAGGGACAATGTGTGACACAAAACAATTTCAACTTCTTAAATTGCAACAGCTTTAGTCGCAGTCATAGCGCATCCTCCTACAACAAAAGGATATAATCAAATTAAGTAAGAGTACAATGTACGAGTAGCAAGGAAAGCATAGGAAGAAGGATATCCGGACTCGACGGCAAATCCATACATATGTAGGTATGTATGTTTGTGTGCGAATTCGAGTACACATACAAACACAATTGTGGTCTATAATTGTAGCGCACTCCTACGACCGCAGCGAGGCGACGCAAGAAATCCGCAAGGATATGTGCTGTAAAATGTAGAGAAAAAGTGTGAAAATTGCTTGCGCCCAAAAATAAAGGCGAACCGCAATATGAGAGATTGAATAGATATACAAACATCCATAGATATTTAGGAGTATGTAAGTGTGTAGTAAATTTCTACAAACTTATTATACACGTGAATTTTCAGGTGCCTTTGTTACCAACGCTCTTCGTTGTTATCGTTGTTTTCATTATTCGGAAAGGAAAATTGCACTTGAAAAGGGCGTTTTCCTGCTTGAGTGTCGTTCATGTGTGTGCTTGTGTGTGTGTGTGTTTATGCGTATGTATGTATGTAGGAGGGTCCGGGCAATGAGGTGTGAAAAAAGGTGGTAAACAGTAGGCGTTCACTGTCGATGATTGTAATGTAAATATACGCCACTTAATTTTTGTAATTTTACACATTTATTTCTCTAATTGCAGCAATAATAGCATGAAATTTGCTCGATCGTAGGAGGTAAACAGGGTGATGAAGACTTTCGGCTGGCGGTTTGCTGTGTGTTGAGGGTAGAAATCAGCTGGTTGGCGTGTAAACAAAGTGAATTTGTGAAAAGAAAATAAATGAAATAAAAAGAAAAAAATTTGGAAAGAGAAGAATAGAAGACACTATACAGAGATGAAATATTTGCGCCGTTGAGTGGACCGCTTTGCTTTAGCAGCTGATTATGTATATAAGAACCATATTCACTATTTATAATTGTACCCGCCTTATTTATTTTCTTGCTGCTGATCTTCTACCTTACCACTATTGAGCTATTGAGCTTATATTGATTTTTATTCTAATTAACCCTGGAAGGAATGGGTGCATGCTAGGCGTAATGCAGGTACTATATAGAATCCCACGGCAATTGGGAACTCGAGGCACTATTGTTTTATAAACTCCTGTGAGTTTGAGAGCACTACCCCGAGTTTTCGACTTTCTTCTAAAAATCATTCAATAAACACCCGGGAAAGAAATGGATGGTAAACCTTAAAAGGCTAGAGTCATTGTCCATGGCACGCTCTTCGATGATTAGAAGCTAATTCAGAGAGTTTCACAGAAGAAAATCTGTTGATTCAGAGTTAATTCATAGAAGAGCTTCTTAACATAAATCTAAGGCTGGATAACTCCTTTTGCCATATTTGAAACTGAACTGATTGCAGTGGGTATAGTTAAAGACACCAAATTCACGTCTATAGTCTCCGCAAAGATGCCTTAAATGCCATAGAAACCGCTAAAATCTAACTAAAAAATATAAGTGAAGCTAAGTTCTTCCTGAATGGAACAAAAGAGTAGCTATATTCCTTACCTAACTAACAGGGTGGTCCTCGATGAGACTGATTATGACCGCCATATACAACAAAAATTGGATGTAAGAACTGACTGATATTCGTACCATGTAAAATGGTTGCCCTAATAATCGAACTTAATGGCAGAAAATTCTATATTTAAAACCATTATGAAGCAGTAATGTATTTTTTGTATAATAGTTCTTGTATCTCGGCAGTCATTGGTTAATTCATGAGTGCACTGTAGTCTTGAAACCCCGATCCTAACAATGAGCTGGAAAGCGCGTTTTATTCAAAGTTTTCTGAACTATATCTTAGAGGCTAATCAGATTGAGTAGAGCTGACTTCAGGTTGCTCTCAAATTATTGCCTTCATTTACTACCGGTCGAACTATCACAGCTCAGCCTGCCATTTTTGAATGAAGTCGCTCGAGGATATGCTGAATACTTTTTATTTTATTGTTCAGCACGGTATTAAAATCCTTGTTAGTGCTAGAGTGTTACAAAAGACTCACATTTCTAGAAATACGGAATCATATTCAGCTCTTCTGCATTCCAAGGCACAATGGCATCGAAAGAAATTAGGAAGCAAATAAATTAGGCAGAAGGTAGGATTACGCCAAGCAAAGTGTCTATTGATCTCAAAGAACAATTTGAGGGTGGGTGCTGACAGGTTTTTTCTCAACCCACTGCAGACTGCAAAACTTTCTGCTTCTGCGACTCAGCCCCGGATACGCCAATGCAATTGCTTTTCAGGTATGATGCTATCTCGAGAAGGCGGAAGAGAGATCTTGGCTCACATAGCGCCGAGAAGGATCTAAGACACGCTCACTACCACCAACTATCCTCTTAGACTTCCTTACGACATTGGGGTTAGACAAGGTGCTATAAATAGCAGAGGGCATAGCGGATCTTTCAGGCCGATGTGCAAATCTCTACAACATTTTCTATCTATCTATGGTCTGGAACTATACTGATATTCTTAAATAAATGGAAAGCTGTGCCCAAGATGAGAATTAAGGAATTTTAAAGCCCCAATTAAGCAGTTTTCAAGTAACAGATTGTTAAGAATCGGAACAAATATGATCTATTCGGTCGGCCGGCATTCCATCGCTTAGATTAAACCAGAACCGCTTTCTGTAGATGCCTCCTAATGCCCTCCGCCATTCTGCGAACCAAATGCATAAGAAAAATGCAAGTTCGCAAAAACACGTAAGAAAGTAAGAGGGAAAAAACTCATTTCACTACAAGTAGGAAATGAAAGCAATGGGAAGTAACTTGCGTTTGAGTGGTCATTGAAGGACGCACCGCAGAGGCACAGACAGCAGCCACAGGAGCAATGTCAGTAAACAAAAAACAAAACAAAAAAAACATAACTAAATGCCACAAGCTATGTACTTTTGCAAAACAACAACAACAACTAACATGGAACACCGCTTCTACTCCACAACATTGTGTTTCTGGGTCAGCATTAACCACCTACTTTGGCTACTATTATCCTTTATTTTGCCAGCACTTTTTAACGCCAGTCTCTACTGCTGTCCCTGCTCTGCCCTAAGTGCGAATGAGATCCACTTTTTACACCTTTTTCTTTTTTTTTGTTTTTTTGCGCGTAGTGTTAAAAAAAGGAGCATACCAACAAGCGTTTGAGTTTTCTTCAGAGAATAACGCTTCCTACATACCCCAATACAAATTATTGTTGCTGGCGTGCGGCGCTTACATTATCCTTGCTTTTTGTTGCTATTTACTCAACAGTTTCCTTGCACTCAAGTGTCTACCGCTACCGTATGAAGGGCGCACAAGTAAACCTTGTAATGGTCATGCTTCAATGTATTGGGAAAGTTGTATTTCGATTTTTTTTTTCTTACCTTTTCAACAGAATTGCTATCTACTTTCTATACGTTGCTTTCCTTTATGATGTCGGAAAAGTCAATATTATTATAGCACAATTTTGTGGCTAGCATATGTTGCAAATAGTTAAAAGTGCAGCTCTAGCTAACCCCTATTAGTGGCCCATTATACTGTCTATAGTTCACACTTAAGTGCGGCCCAGGGAAAATTGAAAGGTGTGAATATTAGTTTGTTTGTGTGTCGGTAGGCAGTGACTGTCTTTTTCGCAGTTCACTTTTTTTTTTTGTTGGAATTCCTTGCCTTTCAAGTGTTGTATTTTCACACCATATTGTTGTTATTCAATGCTTGTGAATTTGGTAAATTGACCAATTGACTCTTTGAGCGCGCTGGTGTCAATTCGTAAACGTTGGTTATGTAGGTACAGCTATCATTTTTCACGCTAGCATTTGAGTAGCATTAGCGGGTAGTTAACACATCATTAGTTCAAGTTTATGGTCTGTTGGCGGTGATGTCCAAAATGGTTGGCTAGCTTCTTTTTTTTTTGGAGAACTTAGGTTTACATACCGCAATAAAATGAGTGGGTTGTGGAAAACATTTGCCGTCACTTTTTTATTAATAGTTATTACATTTGCTTTTTTTTTGTGCAGTCTCTTAAAGTGAAATTTTACCCAAAATACCTTTCCCATACACACTAACCTCCCAAAGTCTGGTTTTATGGAATATTTTAGCACGAATTTTAAATAAGTACGAAATTAACCCTTAAACATATCCTCAGTTTTTATTTATTTCTGGCGTTCAAGTTTAATTTTGAGCTTTGGTGTGTTCTGAGACTTATTGTAGAATTGTATGACAAATATTTTTTTGTATATTGTTACCCGTTATGCCCCTGTTTTATGAGTGTTTTTTTTTTTGCCCTATTCCATAAAATAGACAAAAGGACCGCTGTGTTGAGGAGTTAGAGGGTTAAAATGTTCCGCAAAATGTTTGGCGCCGCATTTTGCACGGAACTTCTGAGCACATCATTTATTTAAAGTGTAGGGATCACAAAGTACCCTTGGTGCACCCCAAGGCGGGGTTTTTGTGTTCAAACACTTCCCAAAATCTTAAAACTGTAATACTTTCATGAAATTCATTTTCGTTCTTTTTTATAAAATAGCCTAAAACTTTCTCAAAAATACTTTTCTGTGTGTACCTCTGCAAAGCTTCCTAGGTGGAAAAATTTGACTTCCTGTCTTTAATTAACAATATACGAAAAAAAAATATATCGAATTTCTACCAATATTAAATAAAAGAAATTTCTTTTTTTAATTTTTTATAAATACATAGCTTGCATTGAAACACAAAATATGTAAATTAAAGTTTTAACTTTTTTATAGAATTTAGAAAAATTGCTTAAAACCGAAATTTAAGTTTTAATTTTTTTTTGTGAAAAAAGCTCATTTTTAGCGGCTCTAACTTATTTTATCATAACTATATTGACACTGCATGGACTACAAAATTACATAACCAGAATTTTTTTTTAAATTCTAGATTTAAAGTTGAAAATTTTTTTTTTTGGAAATCTGCAAGTTTAATTTTTCAAAGTTCGGTAAAAAGTATAAAGTAGTTTAATCTTTGATTTATATATTTTTTTGTGTGTTTTATAAAAAATTACAACAACAAAAAAAGTTGGAAAAAAATTAAAAAAAAATTCGCTGAACGATTTTTATTGGCAATCACTGTATGTAAATACTTAGCTTAAGTGCGTGCTTTCAAATGCGACTCCTGCTTCAATCCGTTGTTTGGCGATTCTAGAAAGATAAGATTTCCCACGTCCTTCATCTATCTTTATCTATCCCGATGGGGCACTGCGTTTTGGAAGATCATCTGACAATTCGTATTCTAAAAAGAAGTAGACTCAGTCAAAGCCTAAATCTCATACAAACTGCAAAGAGCCTATTCCTGGCATTTCGGCATTCAATGGAGTCGTGAACGTAATCTCTCGTTCAGGGAACCTGCGAGTAATTTTTAGTCCTCCCTGCTCAATCGGTTCACGTCATTGTAATTAAAAGGCTGTCAAAAAAGAGAAATCAAAAGTTTCCGGAGAGGAAATCAAACCATACCAGGGATATCCAATCGCAATCTGAGCTTCGAATGTTAGATACTAAGAAATCACATCTTCCACACTCACTGAATAACTTGAAGCTCATTTTGTTCTATACTCTGTGACAACCATACCTTGATCCTACCTACACTCAATATCAGAGAAGATTCTTAAGTTGATGGGTACCAAATTTATTTCCATTCATCGTGGCGCTACGAAGAATAACAAAATATTAGTTGTAAAGGACGAAAGGCAAAAGAAGTTTTGCCTCTTAGTTATATGAAGAAGCAGTACAGAAAAAAAACCCAGAAAGGATGAGTCTCCCAGTTGATCAGGTAGCTTGCCGTTATTATGGAATAAAACTTTTAAACTGGAAGGATGCGTAAAATTCGTTCCCACCATTTGGGATGTCTAAACGGATTCGATGCGCAACTGATGGCTTGTTGATTCTCGTGTCTACTTAAGTTTTATGCCCGTAAAGAGAATGGCAGAAAAACTGGGGTGGTATAGCAAATGCCACTACAAAACTGATCAAATCAATTGCCCTAACTCTCCGTATAAGGCAACAGCTGTACTCAATGGATGAGCTCAACTACATAAGTTTGATTGACCCGAGGCCGGAGAGATAATAGGACATTGGATCAATAGAATGTAAGTTCCTTATTTCCACAATGAGTCGATAAAAGCCTCGAACAGCAGAGCTCAGTTACCTCTAAATCAAAAATATAGCTCTAGAGCGAGTAAAATCAGATGAAAACCTCTTCCATCTTTCAGCCTGGAATGGAAAGTTAGAAAGTTTGGTATAAAGGAATCATTAGAGTGCTGAACTTCCCAAGTTGTGGAAACTTGTTGGATTTTTCGACAATTAATATCCAGCGGGAATGCAGTTTGTTCTAATTGCCTATGATTGCGCGTCGTAGAATCTTGTCTCTAATTCTAGAAAACCTAGCCAAATGAACTCACAAAACGTCGTCACTGGCTTACCACGATTCTAGCTCAAATAGCTCTCCCAATCGGTAAAAACTGAAGTACATTGAATTACCACCTCCCTACTCAATTTCATAAATTTCATATTTACTTCAAAATTCCCTACAGAGGTCGTTGTACTCACAATTTATTTTACTCATTAGCCGAAGCCATCACACATGAATCGCCATGTTTGCTTTCAGCTGGCTGCTATTTTGTGACTATTTTTCACGCTTCACATTTACGCTTTACGTTTAGGCGCCTCCCCTCTGTCAATCCAGTTGCTTTGCAGCAGCGGCAGAATCATAACCTGGCAAATTACCTAGCGTACATATATGCTTATTTCACATACGAGTTCACACATTACCCATTTCACACCTTTCTGAGCAACAGCCGCTGAGGGGTGATGACATTGTACTGCTACTTTACCTATCTAGTTATGTAGTGGCTGTTTCCAAAAGCTTACCCATAGCTAAAGTTAGCGAACAAAAAGGCAGGTAATTTGGGAAATAGTGAGAAATTGTGATATTAATTGACGCAGCGACGTAGTTAATTTTAGCGCGGATGGCAGGAAAAAATGCACATATTGAGTTTTCAAAAATCCCAGCTGGTTTATTAAACAGCTAAAAAAAAAAAGCTCTGAGCTATTTTTAATAGACTCTGCAGCAATAGCTGATTAACCGCTCCGTTGGGGATAGTTGGGGAGACAAGACTTGTGTACCTGTCCCATTGGCCCCAGAGTCTATCGACATAGCGGCTGCCTAGCTATGTATGTCGGTTTGCACAACACGTCTCAGCGCAACACTCTGACATATTAATTTGTTTAATTAGCGGCAAACTGACACATGCCAGCGCTGGAAATGGAAATGGAATAGATTAATAAGCTGTGTGCTAGTACAAATGACAGTAAACCCGCGGCTGGTGAAAAATAGGCGGCAGACGATGTTGGTTGGAGTCACATTAGTCTCATTTTGATGACACATTCGTTTTGATTGCCTATACTTTGCTATTTTTAAAACACTCGATGACGGCAATTGTATTTAGCAAATCCAGCGTAAGTTCATAGCAAGAACCAGTAAATAATAGCCGAGCCTTAGATTAAACACAAACTGCTCATAGTTCTCACTAAGCTGATTTACGGAAGGAGAGTCCTTTTTTGTTCGAAAAATTACTAGGTAGAGCTAGATTACGTTTCGATACACTTAGGCCTTATATGTGGAATTTGTGCGTCATAACTCCTGGCTATTTTGAAGCGGTCACTTCCCATAACTTCCAAAAGCTTTTATCCACCTTAGCAAGATCCTCATCGTTCGTTGAAATGATAGACTTAGCTTAGTGAAATATCAAGCATTTTAGAACAAACTCACTGCAAAGACTCCGGTCTAATAGTTTAACAATATCGATAGTTCTAGCTGTCTAAGTCTATGAAGTTATCTTGACCGCCGTTAGTTCAACCGGCCAGAAATTGACGTATAGTTTTCATCCGGTAGTGTTTCGACGTGAGCTTCAACTCTTACTAACAATCCATAGGTGTCGAAAAACTCTCCACAATTTTCTTTTCAGAAGAACCACTTTTCCGTCAGTGATATGTTTCGAACTCGTATCAGAGTAATAAGGAAGTTTTCAAAAGTAAACGCTGTGACAGTGTAGATTCAGGGCGCTAGTAGGACTCAGTGAACGAAGCTTCAGGCCTGTTAGAACAAATAATTTCAGACCCGTACGCGGGATGTATGCAAATAACCCGGATGATCCCCATCAGGGAATATAACAACGAGCTAAGTAAGCAGTTTCTACTGGGGGTATTACGGTAGAGATAACCCTGCTGACACCAATTAGAGGCTGAGCCGCCTCCCAGGGGCATCAGGAGACATCTCAGGGTGATGAATGACCAGGTCCACCTTCAAAGAGGCGTTAAATTACATTCTTTGGAACTGAAGTAACACCTTCACCACCATTGTGAGGGAATTTTTCACAAAATACACTAGAAATTTGTTCGGGAAGATTAATGCATTAGTCGATCGTAGTGCCCTTTCACCCAGAGTAGATAAATAACTGGGTTATCATAATCATTATCATTATCACTATCATTATCATTATCATTATCATTATCATTATCATTATAATTATCATTATCATTATCATTATCATTATCATTATCATTATCATTATCATTATCATTAACATTATCATTATCATTATCATTATCATTATCATTATCATTATCATTATCATTATCATTATCATTATCATTATCATTAACATTATCATTATCATTATCATTATCATTATCATCATCATTATCATTATCATTATCATTATCATTATCATTAACATTATCATTATCATTATCACTATCATTATCATTATCATTATCATTATCATTATCATTATCATTATCATTATCATTATCATTATCATTATCATTATCATTAACATTATCATTATCATGTAAACACATACACACGTAGTTTGCCCCCTCGGCTAGACTAGTTTCAGCCAGAAAAATTTAAACCAGTTATAAATTTTTTTATTTATGTATTCATAAAATTTGAGCTAAGCTTCCTTCCAACCAATTTCACGCCTACCAAATGCAACATAAGTATGGAAAAAAAAAAATGTATGAGGCTTATTAGAGGCACTGCTCACGCGAGTTACGCCAGCGTCATTACCACTTGGCTGGTTGCGTGCAACACAGCAACACCCCCACATGCTATGGTGGTATAGTACAATCTGAATTTTGATTTTTTTTTTGTTGCCAGCCACCTACTATGCGCCTCAACTCATATTCATAAGCTCTCTCATGCGAGTTTTTCATAAGCTGCTTTTATGCTTTGTATCTCAAATTCTATGCCAACTTTTGACGCTGTTTCTGCTTTTACTTCTTCTTCTTCTTTTTCTTGCTTTGCAGTTGGCACGCCAATTTTTTTGTTGTCGTCTTTTTTGTTTACTGCGTTGCACTTTCCCTATTGTTTTTATTGTTGTGGTTTTCTACTAAGTTAGCCCACTTCAGTGTCTACCAAAAACAACAACAACCTCAAAGGCGAACCTCTTATTGTACTTAGTATATAGTAGATATCGCTCTGCAGCTCCTTCTAAGCCTCGCCAAGCATCGCCTTGTTCCTACTATAAAGACATAGACATTGAGGTTCCTTTCAAGTGCACCCAATGGATCTTATGTGGCTGCTAAAACAATAAAAACCATATTGTGAAAGATGAGAGCTGGATGAGAAAAAATGCTACAAATATGCTACAAAAAAAAATCAACAACAACAAAAGTATCCCATCACAATGCTCATATATTCTGTGCCCAAGACTTTGCTGCATGCCTGCTGGGGCTGAGTAGTAGTAGTAGTAGTTAATAACCACTGCCTGCTCCTCCAGTCCAGCTCTACCCAACTCAATGTTCTTTTAAGATTTCTAATTAGCTGCGTTTGCACTTTGGTCATGCTGCCCCTCCTCCCCTGCCGTCACTTTGACTTGACTTGCATGCAAATTTCCAAGCCTTTTGCACTGTTGCTGTGACTTTCACAAGAAAGGCATTCGTGTGACCGATTGTGGAAGAGATAGTGAAAGAGAGCGTGGTGGGGTTGGTTCGGTGGAAATTAGGCTGCTTGAGCAGTGCCAATGTTGAGCTAATATAGAGCACAGTGTGTCGAATGTATAGATATTTTTCGAAAAATAATATTTAGTGAAACTTATTTAGAAAAAAGTGGAAAAGTAAATAAAATTGTGCATTGAATGGGTAGTGAGCAGAAACTGGGTTTTCCAAAAGTAATAGTTATTTAAAAGAAATGTTATTTTGAAAAAAATGGGGGAAAACCATATTTTGAAAACATAGTAAATTTTGAACTGAAGTGATTTATATACATACATATATGTATGATGAATGAGTTTTTTTTCAGAAAATAATATTTAGCGAAAGTAGTAGAAAAATTAGCAAAAAAAGACGAGACCAAAAATTTTTATGGAAAAAGTAAAAAAAAAAAGATTTTGAAAAGAGCGAAAATTTTGAATTGCAGATGTTTATTTAGTGTACAGGGATCTGTTTTCAGAAAGTAGTATTTAGCGGAATCATTTTAAACAATATGTAAAAAAAAACTTATTTAGAAAAAAAGTAAAAAATAAGCAAATTGGGTACTGAAAGTACAATGGGCAGAATTTAAAAAAAAAAAAAAATTTTCAAAAAGAAAAAAATAAACAAATAAAAAAATTAAATATTTTGGAAACGAACCAAGAACTCGAGAAGTTTGAATAGAACACTGTGTTTTGAATTAATTTCTTTTAAAATAAGTAATTTTTTTCGAAATCAGTGGGAAAAATAAACAAAAAATTTATTTAATAAAGTGAAAAATGTAAATTAATTGAGTATTGATAGTGCTGTGTAAAGAAAATATTTTTTCAAGTAGTTATACAAACATATGTATGAAAAAATGTACAATAACCAAAAAATAAAAGAGCAAAAAAATTTTAAGAAAGTTGAAAAAAAAATATTTTGAAACCAAACGAAAATTTAGACATTGAGGAGATTAGTCCATAACTTACTTTAATTTTTAGGAACATATTTTCTCATTTTTGTGTACAATATATATAGTCCTTACCACAAAAAAAGCGTAAGGGAAATTTTTTCCAAAATTTTCTTTTTCAAGCTGAAATATATCTAAATGCTGTAGGAGCATTTCTGCGTCAAAAAAAAATTTAATTTCGCTTGCGCTTTTTTTGAGGTTAGGACTGGCTTAGGCGTAGGTTAAATGAAATAAAATAAATTTATAAAAAAAGACAATATCGAAATGATGTGTGCTTCATGGTTGATTGATTTGATCAATAAAGTTTTCAGTTCGAGAGGGAAAGTAAAATAATTGTGCAAGAAATAAAATATTTTGAGTTAGACGGTATCGAAATATCCACTTTTTGAAGTCTTAAAAGAGATCGCTGGTTGATTATCTTTAAATAAACTTTTGTTTTATATAGACTTCCATTACCATTGAATTTATGTGATAATACTAACTAACTAAAATTCTCGGAAAAATTAATTTTACAGAAAATTTGATTCCTTACCAAGAAATGACTTTTTTGAGGGTTAAAATATTCTGCCGGTTTTTTGCTTTGCGCAATAGTAGCATAAATGACTTATTTAATGATTTAGTTGTTCGAAAATATATGGTTTCCTGTTCCTTGGCATCAGAAAGATAATAAAAACTAAAAAAATCAAATTATTTGCCAAAAAAAGGAAAATTAAAAAATATTTAGAAACAAATTTTGATTGTAAACTATTTTTGATTATTTGATTATATACATTTTTTTTTTATTACTTGATTTGTTTTGGGATTATTTCAGATTTTTCTTCATGGTTTGTAAACCAGAGGTTAAGCCACATTATTTCTATATTTTTGGGGCCGCTGAAAACGAATATGGCGATAAAAATAATTTCAATTACCGCTATCACCCCGCTATCACCACTTATATCCAATGTAGGGGATTGAAATTTTATTCCTAGTGGAAATTTAGATGAACCCCCATATTTTTGGGCCACTGAACACCCTAAAGGGGTGGGATTTTTAATTTTCTTACAAAATAAATAGCAAAATATTTTCACAATGTTTGACGGCTTCTTATTTCCTTTTAACTGTTTAAGTTTAAAAAAAAAATATAGCAAATTGTATAACAAAAATCATGTAAGACAAAGTTTTCAACTTTCTAGAAATTTATGAAAATTTAACAAATAAGAAAAATTTTCATAAAAATTTCTAACTTTCAATCCGAATTCTTAGAAAATTCTCGAGTAAACAGTTTTATGGAACATTAAATTTTATTTTAATAAGCAAGTTTTAGGCAGGTAGAATTTCTTATAGATTTTTGCTATTTTTTGATGCTTGTTTCTTATATTAATTTTTCTGCGCTTGACTACAATTTATTTATTTGCATCGAAAAGATAACAAAAATAAAAAAATATGTAATTTAAAATTAATATTTACAATTTAAACATTTGATAAAAATATACGAAAACAGGTGAAAAAAATAATCAACTTTAAAATTATTTTTGCGATTATTATTATTTTTCTTTTTTGATTATTTTCAGATTTTTTGTTTTTTAAATAATCACAATTGAGACCAAATAGTAATAATTTCTAAATTCAATTCATCTCCATTATGTTGAAAAAATAATTAGTCATTATAATTAATAAAAGTAATTAGTCGTTCCGATTAGTAATCACGATCTAATTTAATAACTCTAGTTGAATTCAAATTCAAACTCTTTGATTTCGGTATTTTTATATCTTAGTATACCCTAAAATTCACCCCCAACGCAAAAAAATAAATATTAAAAACTAGTCCCACTCACCCGCAAATTGGTTGCCAAAGTGCTGTTGAAAATGTCCGCGAAACTCGTGTGGCGTACTAAATCCCGGCGGCAAAAAGCCACGCAAGTACGCCGCCGCTGCCAGCGTCGTCATGTGATGATGATGTGCTGCATTCAATTGCCCCGCATGATCCGCATAGCCGGCTGCAGCGTAAAAATTCGCTGGATTGAAAATTGGCAGCTGACAGTGTGCTGTGGCGGCCGCAGCAGCCGCCGCCGCCGATAGCCGCGTTACATCGGGCGATATGGAACGCGAATCGCGTGTTGGACGTCCGTGTGAGGAGGCAGGTGAAAGCGGTGCATTATTACAATCGGTTGCAGTGGGTGTAGCGGCGGGGGGAGGCGTTGAACAGGTTGAGTTGGCGCTGTTATGCTGCTGCAGCTGCTGCTGTTGTTGCGGCTGCTGCTGCGTTTGCGAACTAGGCGATTGCTGTTGCAATTGTAGCGGCTGTTGTTGTTGTTGTTGTTGTTGCTGCTGCTGTTGCGGTTGGCTGTGTTGCAGCGGCAGCGCCAGTTGTTGCTGTTGTTGTTGTTGTTGTTGCTGCTGCTGCTGCTGTTGTTGACTAAGCTGTTGCGCCTGCTGGTAGTTGGCCGCAGCGGCTGCAGCGGCAGAGCCCACACCCAAGCCGAGTATCTCCTGGATGGCGAAGGGGGTGCGCATTTTCGTTGCTTGCATTTTTGCCGACGGCAAATTTGTTGCGCGTGTGATTTTGTTGGAGTGAGTATTGACGTTTTGCTTTTTTAGGTTTTGTTGTAGCACTGGTTGTGTGGTTTAATTTGTTATTTTTTATTCTGACTGTTCTTTGACGATTTGGAGTTTCAAAGTTTTTGCAATATTTTTGTTAACATATTTGCTCGATTTGAATATTTTGTGAATTTCACTTGGTAAAGATAATCTAAAAAATATATATATTATTAGTTAAAAAATCTGGCATTAATTTTAGGCACTTTCGTTGAGGATTTTAAATTTTATTTCGAAATTAAGTTTTTTGGAGGGCCGAAAAAAATTATAAATTTATTTAAATTGATTTTTGCATATTGGAAAGTTCAAATTGCATTAAGTTTTTGTTCTCTATAGTAAGAACTTTGAAGGTTAATATTTTCTTCTTGTTGGGGGTTCGCTTAAGTTTTCAATCGCAACAATTTTGAATTGGAATATTCACGTTTTGGACAGCCAATTGTTGGATTGGTTTTGGTGAAAAAATTAGGAACCTTCAGAATTTTCTCTAAGCCAAAGATTTATTTATTATTTTTTAAAATTATTTTCGTTTAAATTAAAAAGTCGATAAAATATAAGTTATTTATGATTTAAATTTATAATACAGTATGCTAAAAAAAATTTTAACATTCCCTATATGTACATACATACATAAATATATCCCGAGCAAGTAAAAAAACTGAAAAAAAATCGAAAACTCATTCATTAAATTTCCGATAAAAGTACTTTCTAAAATAACAAAGTAAAATTTTTATCCGCGGCGTGATTTTAGAAAAAAAGAATATGATATATTTTGTACTTAAAATTTCAAGTGGATGCTAAAAATATTTTTTTACGTACTATATATTAAATTATTATTATTGATCTAAATTTTTTGCGCAAATATGTGAAGAACTTTTTTCTCACAATTTTTTCCTCAAATATTTATGTATATTTAATGTGGTCTTTAGATAATTTATATTCATATTTATGCATCAAGGAAAAAAAATTCGTGGAATGACAAATTTGAAAAATTTTTTTTTAAATTTTCTGCATTTGTTTTTTGAGTTTTTTCGTGAGCAAAATGTGAAATGCACAACAATTTTTTGATCAAAAATGTTAGTATTTTATTATGCCTTTTTATTCAGCTTCAATTGTTATTAAACATGTTTCTAATTTCCTAGTAAAATTTGTATAACATAAATATTTTTAAGATTTTTAATTGCATATTTCAGTTCGTCTTTTTATATCATTTTTTTTTTCTTTTTTTACTTGTTTCAATAAAAAGTGTTTCTGACACTCATGCTATTAAAGGGTTAATGCACCTTTCACATTACACTTGTTTAACTTGCTTTCATTCCGCGCTGAAGAAAGTCAGTGATTTATGTAATAAAATATGTGATTATAAAATCCGTTTTTTTTAAATCTTGTTTTAATTTTCCAATTTATGTGCCCAACTAATTATAACACTTTGCTCTCATTTCGAGTTTGGGCGCCCATTGTTTTGCGTTTATTTTAAATATTAGTTCTAATTAAAATGTCCATGATGTTTGTTTTTATTAAAATTTTAGTTTCATTTAATTATTCGGTCATCAAATTCTGTTTCTAAGCAGAGTTCAAATTTTAATCGCAATTTTGACGCCCTCTGTTTGTTTGAAAGTTGTTATAGTAGAAATTTCTAAATTTTTATTTCGCGTCATAAGAATACGTTAATTTTATTAGTTTTTTAATAATTTTATTTTAATTTCAATTTACACCCAATTTTAGAATGCGTAATTTTCAAATACATATTCGAAATTTAGATTTTTACCACCCATTTCAAATTGGAGTGATTTTGCTTCCATTTTAAAATTTTAAGCATAATATATTTTTAGTTCAGTTAAAATTTATAAATATTTGTTTTAAATTCAAGTTGGCATTTTACTTTTTATGCCCATCAGCTCATTTAAATAAAAATTCGTAACTGAAAAAAATTCCTAGCTGAGTTTTTTTTTAATTTTCCAGCATACAAGTGGCGCTGTTTTGAAACTTAGTGCAAATTTAAATTCTAAATCTTTAAATTAAATCTCAAAATTGAACTACGTTGCTTTATAGAAATTCGAATTAGATTTTCTTTTAAATTATTTAAATGATTTTCAAACCTGAGCATATTCAAATTTTCAATATATAAATTGCGTTAGCTTTAAACATAATTCAAGCCTAAATCTAAAATTGAAAATTTGAACTACGATGTTTTTTTTTTTTTTTTTTTTGAAATTTTATTTCGGTTTGCGAAATAGTCTTTAAAATGCATATATTTTGTGCTCCTTTTTAGCTAGTTTTTTAAATTCAATTTGTATACTAATTTTAATTCCATGGGGTTTTTTTAATAAAAAAAATTTTGATCTAATTCTCCAATATAGAGACTGCTTTGTTTTTAAGCATAATTCAAACTTAATCTAAAATTTAAAATTTACAATTTGAATTATGTGGTGTTATTGAATTTTTTTTTCGATTTTTTTTTTGAATATTTCAATGTAACAAAATTTATATTGTGTTTCTGGTCATAGCATGTCTTTAGTTTTTATTTGTTCCATTTTTGCACTTTTATTTTTATTTAAATCGTATCTTGATTTTGGTTTTCGTAGTAAAATTTATGTGTTTTATTTACTTTTCTTAATCCATACTCTAATTTTTAGAGTTGCATGCATTCGTAGTTGTAATTTCCTTTCAAGTCTCGAAACGTTTATTTTTTTATTTATTTTTTAAATAAATTTCATATAAATTTTAAAATTTGTACGCAATAATTTGTAAAAATATTTTTTTTCTTTTCATTCCGTTCCCGATTCTAAACACCTTTCTTTTACCTCGTGCGATTATTTTCAGCAAAACAGTCACTTTCCGCAAATTTTCATCACTCTAGCACGACTTTTTATTTAATCTGCTTCTTCTTCCACAATTACACTAATCCACTTGTCTATAGCAGCCAGTGAAAACAAAAAAACTGAGTTGTTGCTGTCTTTTACATGTGTGTTGTAGGTTTGTACATAATTTCGACGGTAACTCGTCTCACTTGGTGCGCGTCACACGTGCGTTGTGGTTGGTGTCTTTTTCCAACTGCGACAGCGACGGCTGTTGGTTGCCTCAACGCCACACAGCACAACACGAATTCGAATTAACGCGCACAGCCAAGTACCAAATGGAACTGAGCGGAGGCTGACACAGTGCCATCGAGCAGCTGCCGTCGACACCAGCAACAACATGCTGCTACTCATATCCACAAAACAACAACAACAGTCACACACCCTATGCCAGAGCGAATACGTTGCTTCTTTGCACTGCGCCGGATGCGCCATCTTTGGCGGTGCGCAATGTTAAGGTGTGAGTGAAGTGGACTGCAAATAACTTGCCATCTCTCTTTTACATATCATGGTAGAAAATTCCAATTTGAGGGGCTACATTTCCAATAAGTTTTGTTTCCCAAGTGCGCGCCTTTGGAATTTTCCATTCTCAACGTTTGTTTCGCTCGCACTTCTGCTAACGCGTGCGTGCAGCTTTCTCGCTTACTCTTTGGAAGGTCACACCGTTACACCGATACTATGCGTGTGAACTGGCTGTCATCCATGGATGCTTTGGATTATTTAGTGTACGTATGTGTGTATGGACGTTTGTGCGCCAATTTCGGGCTGATTTGGTTTTGCCTTTTGTTTGCTTTTAATTACTGACCGAAAAGTTGCTGCCAGGATATGGCAGGCCAACAACGCCACAGCCGCCGTCGCGTCTCCAATGCAACCATAGTCTGGCCTGTGACGTGGAGTAATTTCTTATAAATAGCAGCAACAACAAATTACCTACCGACAAGTTAAAGGAATGATTTTTCGCAAAGTGGAAAATTAACTCATCGTACGAGTAGTGGCAGTGGCAGTGGTTTTGTAGTTGAGGTTCGCTTCTAGTTGAATGTTTAGCAAATGTTCGGTTGTTGTTGTTGTTGTTGTGCGCATTTTGTTGCATTTTGTTGCTGCACAGCTACGCTTGCTCCTTTTTTGAATCAATAAATTACTTTATTTTAGGTTAATTTGCGAGTATGTAGATTTTGGCTTAATTTACTGTCAGATATTTCATTACAAAATTAGCTTTGAATTATTTTCATTTAAGGTGAACAGTTTCGCCAATAATTTGCTAAATTTCGACTACAATATAACTATTACAAAAGTAGAATATGTGCATTGTCGTTATAATTTTTATTAAAAATAATATTTAGTTTAAAATCTGCAATTTTGACATAATAAAAAAAAAGTTAAATATAAAACCAAAATTAATGTTAAGGCTAGAATTGAACTTAAATTCTAACAGTAATAATATGAATATATATTTTGAAAGGAAAAACTTAATATCGGGTGCAGTAATAGTAAGATTTTTTTTTTAAAAAAACTAAATTTTTATGTTGTCTGTACTTTTTCAACCAAAAATAACAGCTCAATTTTGCATTTTAAAATAAAGATTAATTTTTGAAAAAAAAAAAAATTATATTGAAACATTTAAGACTGATATTTCTTAGCAAACAAGCATTACGCTGTTATTCAAAAAAAGTGAATTGTTATGTTTCGATTAGAGAAACAAATTACTTAAATTTGTTTGATAAAAAATAAAAGTTAAAATTTGAGTTTAATTTTTTCGATAAAAAATGACAGTTAAATTTTGACTTCTATTTGCTCAGTCAAAAATTTAGAAAACTTCGGTAAAAAATAGTGACAGTTGACTTTTTTAAAAATAATAAAATAAAATCAAAAAAGTTAAGATTTACATATATTCCTTAACTAATAAACGTCACACTGTTAAAAATGTGCGTGTGTACATATGTATGTATGTATATTCGAAAAAGTCAATCTTTATTACTTTAATTCAATCAATAAAAAATAACAGTTAAAATTTGCCTTTAATTTTTATGATCGAAGAGAAAATAGAAGTCAAAATTAGGCTTTTATTATTATTCGATCGAAAATTGTTGACACATTTGAAAGAAACGAAAAAAGTTAAGTCATATTCCGAAAGCTCAAAAATTAAGTTTTCAATAAAAAAAAAAAAAATTTTCGAACAAAATATAATTATAAAAATTTGACATTAAATTTTGAAAGAAGACTGTCTTAAGTTTTTTGAATAAAAAATAAAATAAAAAGTTATAGTTTAAAAAATAAATATTAATTATTGACTTTTCGAAAAAATTTAAAACATTTAATTTTAATATGCCTTAGCTAACAGGTTTAACAAATATACATTTTCTTTTTTCGTTTGACTTCTTTAGTGGAAATAACTTTGTGATCATATGCAATAGCCGCTTAAGTCGAGATAAGCTTTTGAGTTGAGGTTTCAAATGCATATCAGAAAAAAGAAAATAGTTACTGAAACAAACTTTCATGAAAATATTTGATTATTTTTGAACTCTATTTTTATCAGTAGCTGCTTTATCCATTCCCAATTTTCAATATTTTTATCCGAAAATTCGTTCAAATGATGGGTATAAAAAATGTTTATACTGCAACTGAAAAGTGAACACTGACCATGAACCTCGTATAATAAAAATGCTTCAAGATATTATGAATTTTATTTGAATTTTTTCAAATACTTCTTTTGTTAAAAAAAAAAAACTCAAAAAAATCTTAATCAGATTTTGTACATCAATGAAAATAATTTAAAAATATTTTTGAAAGAAAAATTTTCGAAATATGTTTTTTATATTTTTTTACATAATATGAATCTCATCATAATTAAAATCACTTTTTCAGTTTTGTATGGACGTGTGGACCCTTTGAACACTAAGCAAAAAAAAAAACAAAAAAAAAAAAAAATTTTTCGAAATATTTTGTCCTAAAATTTGAAATCGACTCGATTTAGAAAACCTTTGGCATTGAAAAATATTTATATTTCATAGCAGATGCTTATTTTATTGTTTTCATATAAAATATTCAGCAATTTCAATAGATGTAGTTACAATTTTTTGACAAATCGTACGATTTGAAATCATTCGATTTTCAGAACGTGGCCGCATATTTTTACATGATACAAATTTCACCCTAATGTAAATAACTTACCCGTTTTTTTGCAGTTTTTTGGGCAATAAGTGGAAGAAAAATTTTCAAAATATGTTTTAAATATTTTTTTTTTACATATTTAGTGGGTTCACAATTTGGGGATTCATTAGATGTCGTAACGTGGCAACCTTAAAATTTTATGATTTTATGAGTTTACTATACGTTATGACATCTTTTGGGTCTTCAAATTTTAGATTTTTTTTTATTATTTTGTATAAAAAAGAACTGTATTTTAGGAGCAAAATGCGTAAGATATGTTATTGTATCGATTTCTTGGGTTCACTCATATTCTAGTGGCATTTGGGTAAATTATAAATCCGTTATAAAATAATATATATAATTAATAATATTACTAATTTTTAGGAGGAGGGAATTATGCCACTTTGAAAGCAAAAATGCATTTAAAGTTTACAGCTAATGCTTTGCCATCTCTTCGCTTTGCTGGAATCTAAAATAGGAATGTAAATGCAAACAACAGTTACTGGGAAAATCAGGTCCATAGATATTTTTCCCCCTTTTTTTCTTTACTTGTAACGAGTGTGCGTTTTTTTAGTGAGTGGTAATATTTTTTATAATGCTTGCATTTCATTCCAAGTACTATATTTTTTTTTTAACGTAAAGGTAGCAGCCGCACACAAACACGTACACTTAATTTCACTCTATATAATCCATTTTAATATTTTTTCCGCTTCTTCTTTGCTAAAATAATTATGAAAACAAAGCACGGCAACAAAAACATTGCCTAAGTGGTAAACATTATCATGAGTTATTAAAATGCATCCTTTACATACATACCTACATTTTATATACATATATTTCACATATACTTGTGCATAGAATGGGTCTATGGATATTGTCAAAGGCAAATGCTATAAAATGAAATGCATACGAATTGAGTTATGCTCGCTTTGGAACAGAGCAGAGCTATTGCTTTTTGTTATCTACCTGAATGTGAATAAAAAATGATGAGAACTTAAGTAAGTGCCTTTGAATGTTGATATAAATGGAGTTTCGACACGACACATTTGTATGCGATTATTATATATGTAGATTGATGTATGTGTGTGTGTATGTATGTACTGAATATATTACACTGCGTAACAAAAATTAAAAAAAAACCTGCGGTCATGATTTTGTTAATAGTTTTTATTAACATTAGTAGCAGGCTTACGAACTGTGTTTTTTTTATTTATTTTTTTTTGGATTGGCTCTAGTTCTTGAGATAAACGAAACTTAAGAAGTTCCAGTTGTATTAATTTAATTATTCCTCAATAAGTTTTGTTATATAAATTATTAAAACAAGTAGTTCGTTGGTTTAAATATTTTTTAGTTAATATAACTAAAGCTTCGCCTAAATACCTGAAAACTCTAGCAGTCCCTGTCAGCCGCTGCACGTTATCGACCGCGTGCCTTATAAATGCAATTCGACAATTTTCCCTGTTTTATTTGCTTATGGGACGGTCGTGCAAGAAATGAACATTGAATTAGAAAGGACCGGTCGGTGAGAGAAAATATGGCGGTAGGAACAGCAAATGTGGTACATGACCAAGTGATAAGTCGAGAACAAATCATTCTTCCACCACTTCACATCAAGCTTGCGCTAATGAAACAGTTCATCAAAGCTCTTGATAAGACATGGGACTGTTTCGAATATGTGTGCGAAAAATTTCCAGCCCTTAGTATGGAAAAATTAAAAGCAGGAGTCTTCGATGATCCTCAAATTCGTACCCATCTAAAAAGCCACTGAATTATTAAACCCTATGCGACAAATTGAATCTGAAGCCTGGCTAAACTTTGCTAATGTAGTCAAAAATTTTTTTGGGAAATCATAAATCACCAGACTATACAAAACTATCTGCTGATATGCTTCTCAATTTTCGCAAACTAGGAGCTAAAATGAGCAATAAATTACATTATTTACATAGTCATTTGGACAAATTCCCGGACAACATAGGCGATTACAGCGAGGAACAAGGTGAACGGTTCCACCAGGACATAAAAGTAATGGAAGAAAGATACTAAGGTCGATGGGATGACCACATGATGGCAGACTACTGCTGGAACTTAATACGGGATTGTCCTGAGCAACGAAATCATAGGAGGTCCTACAGAAAATTTTTTTTGTAATTTTTTTTTGAAATTAATTAATGAAAAGAATATATTTTTTTTATTTTTGTATTATTTTTATACAGGCGCGCAATAAAAATATAATTTAAATCCATATTGGTATTTTTAATTAGGTTTTTTCGTGAAATATTTAAAAGTCTTTATCTGAAAAACTAGAGCTAATTCGACAAAACTGATATTATTTTCGTAATCAGCGCCCCCAAATTACCCTAAATCGACTTAAAAATCTCCGACCGCAAAATTTTGTTCCACAGTGTTATCTATATATTAAAATGCATTAATAATATCATAAAAACTTGTTTTAATACCAACAAACAAACAAACATATAAATTACGTGCTTATGTGTTGCATATTTACTTTGAAATTTTGACGGAGAGAATAATGGATATTAAAATTGTGAAAGAAAATTAAAATAAGTAAATCTAAAAAAAAAGTAAGTAATGTAAAATAGCAGACCAATATGAAGACAATTTTGTCTTTTCTTATTTAATTTCAATCCATTTTTTTATTATAGTTAAATTTTTATTAAATATCATGTAAATCAACATTTCAAACTTTCTAGAAAATTTATAAAAATTCGACAAACTTAAAAAAGCATGAACAAAATAATGTTGAACCTGGCCTGCAAAAAAAAAAAAAAATTATCAAAAATCCACCATAACTTTTGTTTACTCGAAATTTCCGCTTTAAAATAGTAAAATTGCATGAATTGCAAAACTGTATACCTGAAAATTATCTAAAAATTTGGTTTAAAAGCTAGAAAAATTATCTAAAAATTCGGCTAGAAATTTTTATGATAATTTTTATATATTTTTTTTTACGTGGTTTTTATTATGAAACTAACTAAATTCAAAACAAAAAACAAAAAACAAATTAAATTAAATAAGGAAGAAAATAAGGAAGTAATTACAAAAATTTATCAATACAGTTCGCTGCAATTTTTGTGATTACAGGCTACAGTTATGTGAAAAAATTAGTGACACGACATTTTGACCAATTTTGGTTATTCTACTTTTATTTGTTTTATGTTTGTTATTTTTTTTATAAGAGTCGAGCTGCCTCTAACAAACACCATAAAAATTAAAGCCGAAATGTGTTTGTAGAATTTTCCGATAAACTTTTATCGAACTTGCAGTCCTTTTAATTAGAATTTCTATAAAAATTCTAGGTATGCAGTTTTATAGCACATTAAATTTTAGTAAAATAAGACGCAAGTTAAAAGTAGCTGGAAATTTTGCTTGATTTTTGATAATTTTCTTTTTTTGCTGATGTTGTCCATACAAAAATAAATTAATGAACGTATTTTTTTTTGTACATAGCTATAGGTTTGTACGATGCTTATGAGGTTGGTTAGATCCGCTAGGTGGCGCTGTCGTCGTTATACTCTTAATATCCGTATTTATAGTCCGATTTTTTGAATTTTTAGAACTCACATACATATACAGTATAATATTAGTTAGGGTGAAAGAAATTTTTTAGAAATAATACCCACGAGATATTTCGAAAAATCGTATTTACAGTTAATGGTTAAAGTTAAAAATATGTGTTAACAAAAAATAAAAGATATTTTATTATATTTATAACCATTGAGCTGCGGTCTCGGTTTTCCGAGTAAACATATTTTTCGTTTAGCTGTGTTAATAAATAAATCGAGCCGATATCGATTACTTCGAATCACAACTGTCGAACTCGACTTTATCAGCGAAACGGTCATAACTTACTTGTCGAGTTACCGTTTGAATGTCGAAAATAATGGAAAATAATTGTCGAGTAATTTTTCTTGATCCGAAGATAGAGAAGCAGAGCATAAAAGTTAAAAATTTGAATCGGTTTGAAGCCAAGCTTCCCAAAATAATTTAGCAAAAGTGTGACTAAAATTCATGTCAAACAAAAAATGAACGCGCTCGCTTTGACTCTGGATAGCATTGGGCCACGACGGCGCTGGATAGCAGTATGCAATGTAAAAATTTCAACGAGATTCTAGCTGACATGAAATATAAAATTCTAGTTGCGGATCGACTTAAGAGAGAAAGAAAAAAGGAATTAGAGCAAAATAAACGCGAAGTAAACTGCAAGCTACTGGAGGTGACGCTTTAAACCAAAAGTCTCTTTCGCCATTAGAAACAGCGAATATAATGTGCTCGCTCGAGATGTTGAATCTAATCGGCCTAGTTTTAAGTACACCAGATTTTGCACCAACAATTGCGGCTACATCCTTCCGATAGCATCATTGGAAGTAATTATGTCAGCGGAAGAGGAAACAGAAGATAATATGGTTGGCTTAGATTTCTTACCAAGAGGTGCAAAAAAAGAATAGTAAAGAAAAAGAAAAACAAAATTGAACCGATTTACAAAGAAATTTGTACCACGAAGTCTAAAAAGTCTGAAAAATATTGGGGAATAGTTTTTTATGTAGTTTTACTAAATTTATGTAGTAAAAGAACTTTTAGGCAGTTTCGTAAGTTTTTCTTTGGTTAAATTCCTCTTCTTTGCACGTCTGCAGTTCACAATTGAATATAACATATGACATTTTGTCGAGTAGGCGTCGACTTTATTTTATGATTGGAATTTTGAGTCGTTTCGACAGACAGGTCGACAGTCAATGAAATCGAGGGGATTTACTTAATTAACGATGTCGATAGCGAAATAATAAGTTGCTTTTCTTTAGGAAAGCGAATGATTTTTTTTCTCGACATGGTACTAGTACTCACTTCTGAGATTTGGCGAAGTGGTTAGTGATGCGCCAGGGGAGTCGAATTACAGGCAAACGTTGAGATATTTTTTGCTCGAATTCACGTCAAACCAGGCATTTAAGATTCGAAAAGTGGCTCTAAGGAAGGTTTAAAACGAAAGCGAAACATTAAAAGAAAATCTAAGAAAACCTCCTAGACAAAATAATTTAAAGCAGTTTAAAAATGCCGCGTAAAATAATAACGTACCTACAAAAAATCCACGCAAAAAGAGGACCTAGTGTATTGGCGTTCTGTCTTTTCGTATTGGTTTATCTTGGTAAGCTTTCAATTCGAGGTTTTAGTCTCGGCTCCAAGGTTGTGTCTGATTTGAAATTCAAATTGATTTTCAAAATTTATTTGTCTTTCTCAGAAATTATTAAAGGCTGAAAATTCGCTGAAATATATCGAAGGTTTTGAAAAAACTGGCGGTGCCAAAAAGGGTGGTAAAATTTTGAATAAAAAAATCGCATGCGCTGGAAACTAGTTATTTGCTGCTTTCGAAGTTTCTGATTACAGAATTGATGCCTATTTTTGAAAAGTTAAAAAATTGGTATCCAATTTTCAAATAAGTAAAGTAGGCGAGTTATTAGAAACATTTTTTTTCAATTTTCATTTGTCACTATTTAGTTATTCAAGCATAAATTGGTTTACAGAAAAGAAAGCCTTAAATTCCTAGTGGAATATTTGATGCAGCAATTTCCAAAAATATCACTACTCAAAAATTTCAATTCATATTCACAATAAATACACATCCACATCAGACAGAGCGCCGCATAGCCTCCATTAATGCTACATACATACTTGCTTTGGCTTTTATCCTATGGCCCATCCTCCAATTCACTCCTTCAGAGTGTAAATCTACTCTCTTCTGCTCGCTCCCTTTATCTACCAAACATCCACCCACCCATCCACTCTCGCATGAAACACTCGTGGCGCCATTGGGGAGCTTGGGAAGAGCTAATCGATAAAACTTGACTAATTGGCAGGGCCAAAAGTGAAAATTTCTTAATTAACATGTTTCCTAGACAACAACAACAACAAAAACAAATTCAAAAAAGACAACAGCTACAGAAACACAACGCGTACGATTCGCCTCGAGCTACAGCAACAAAATGATAACAACAAAAAATCTTAGAAAACTTGATGAAAAAACAACAAATTCTCCTACGTTGTATTTAAGCGATGAACGAACTGTGTCGTATTTGTGTGTGTGTGTGTGTGGAAAATCGGAAGCAATCATATAGCCTTGGAAATGTGTAAATGCAAGAACAATAGCAACAAGTATAGCATAACCAGCATTATTGGATGAGCGGAACTGTAGACAAAAGCAAAATTTAAAACAGCAAAAACAATTGACTGGAAGTGATTTTGTGCGGATGTAGATTGGCATGGGAAAGCAGCAAAGCGCAAAGCGCCAGGCAGCAGGTAGTGGGGTGCACTACACGAAAAACAAAAGTAGTTAATGGAATAATTATTGGAATTGTACCATTATATTTATTTCGTATGCAATAATAGAAAATCGGTCGCTTTTGTGAGAGCATCAACGCGTAGCGTATTTGAGCAGAGAAAGTTTATTTGGGAAATTGTTTTGTGAGCGTAGAATTCGAAAATGAGTAGAACTGTGGGTTGCTGTGTGGTTACAGTGGTGCAATTTCGAAAGAAGTCGAATGGAGAGGAATTGTTGGAAAAATAAATAAATAAAAATTAAATCGCATACAAATTCAGAAAAAAATAGAACAACAACTAGAGAAAAAAATAAAATAAAAGAAATAACAAAATTAATAAATAAATGAGGTAAAAATTTGTTTCTGATTTTTTGATGCACCTCTCCTTCTCATTTTTAGAATTCATTTTTCTACTTTTTGTTTGTAAAATTTGGTTTGGAAAGATATCAAACTAAATGAATTTAAATAAAATTAAATGAAATAAAACAGAAAAGAAGTAAAAGAACGTAACAAAAAAGAGCGTAAAGTGAAATAAAACGACATAGAACAAAATAAATGAAACTAAAATTAAATATAATTTCATTAAACAAAACAAAATTTAAAAAAAAATTATATAAAATAGAATAAAAACAATACATAGGTAGATTAAAATAAAATAAAATAACTTGACTATAAATAAAAATAAAATAAAACAAATACAAAAAAAAACATCAAAAAATATCAAAAAATAAAAAAATTAAATTGTATATTAATATTAAAGTAGGTTAGAAAATTAAATGATTAAAAATAAAGTAAGTAAACAAAAGAAACACAATACAGCGAAGAAAAGAGAAAAAAATTTAATAGAATGAAATAAAATGAAAAGGGCAAACAAAAGTGTGTAGAAATTAATACAATAATTAAGAACGGGGAAATAACATCTAATAAAACGAATAAGATAAAATAGGATATGTATTTTACAAGTAAAGCAAAAGAAATTTAAATAAATAATAAACGTAGAAATATAAAGTAAAAGATAATGAAATAAGTAAAATAAAATAAAATTATTATAAAAAAAATAGTCTAATAAATGAAATATAATAAAAAGTAAAAATTACTAATATAATAGAATCAATTATAAGATACAATGAAATGTAATAAAATATGTTAAAGGTAAAAAAGAAGAAATATATGAAAAGTTAACAAAATGAAATATAAAATAAAAATAAAAAAATAAGTAAAAAAATAAAAAATAACCGATAACTTAAAATAAATTAATTTAGAAAGAAAATTAAATAAAACGAAATAAATAAAATAATTTAAAAAACTAAAAGTAAAACAAAGATAAAATAGATTAAAAAATATAAAGTAAAACAAAATAAAGTTTAATTTAATAAAGAAATAAAATAAATGAAAAAAAAAATTAAAAAAATAAAGTTTTATTTAGATTAAAATAATGTAATAGTAAAATAAAACAAAATATAACTTAATACAGTATTATTAAAATAACAATAATAACGAAACAAATAATAGATAAAGTAACACAAAATAGATTTGAATAAAGTATACTTTTAAAATAAAATAAAATAATCTTAAACAATATAGAATAAAATAAAATTAAATAAAAAGAAAACAAAATTAAATTAAAAATAACATTCAACTAAAATAAATTGAATTAAATTAAATTAGTAAAAAAAATAAAGAAATTTAAAATGAAACCAAATAAGAAAAATAAGGCAATCAAAATAAACTGAAATGGCGTAAATAAAAAAATAAAATAAATTGAAATAAGTAGGATAAAATAAGCAAAATGGAATAAAATAAAACATTATTAAATTAATTAAATAAAAATAATAAATTGATAAATTCAAGAAATTATAAAACTAAAAATAAAGTAAAATAAAATATTTAAAACTAAAACAAAGTGAAAGAAAATTAATAAAATCGAACAGTAAATAAACTAAAAAACACATGACATAAAATAAAATATTTATTTATTTATTTATTTATTTATTTTTTTTTTAATTTTTTTTTTTTTTTTTTATAATAAGAAATGAAATAGAACTGAAGAAATGCGATAAATTAAAAAATGCAAAAAAGATGAAATGTGCATTAAAATAATGTTAAGTAATAAAATAAAATAAAATGTAATTTAATAAATTATCATAAAATAAAATAAAATGAAAAAAGAAAAATAAGACATATATAAAGAGCAAAGTGAAATGAAATAAAGAGCAAATAATGCAAAATAAAAGAAAAATTAAAAATAAAATGCAATAAAATAAATTACATTAAAATAAATGAATAAAACGAAATAAGAGATTGTGAAAAAAGATAAAGTAAAATGAAATGCAATAAAAATTAAGTAAAAAGTTAATTATAAAATAATAATATTAATAGAATACAAAATGAAATTTCATTACATTGCATACAAAAAAAAACGAGTACTTTCAGTTTGCATTACGTAAAAACGGTAATCGAAAATAAAAAAGAAAAAATGCATAAAAAATTGAAGAACTTTCGCCAAAAACGCTTACTCCGAAATTGGAAAGGCAAACAAAATGCAGTTGCCAAATTTGCCAATATTGAAATGTTGTAGGAGGAGACTATTTTTTATTTTCGCCAACTTTAATTCTTTTTGAAAATATAAATGCACCTCAGTTTTGCTGGCAGCTAGTGAAAATCAAAAGCTTGGCAGGCTTTGGCGATGCCAGAATTAAAACAAATAATGATAAACTATTTCATGTAAAAAATGCTAAAAAAACGTTGTAAAGAAAAATAAAAGTGCAGTATGCAAACAAAAAAATAAGAGTACTGAGAATTTACCAGCATAAATCATCTCACAGTTATTATAAATCTAAAAATATCGATATTGTTTGTTTTTTTCGGGAATTTAAAAACAGGAGCAGAAGAGCAGCTTGGCGTCAGAAAATTACTAACACATCAAATTTCCAAACCAGACTGCACTGAAAGAAAAACTTAGTATTCAAAGTGATGCAAGTCAGAGTTGTGAGGAAATTTCGTACATGGCTGGGTTTCCGGAACTATTAATATTGAACCTTACCTAATCTGCTGGTGGAAAAGAAACGCACTAAACAATTTTTTTATAATAATGATTTTTTCGCGCCGTTTCCAATTTTTTTTTTCCAATTCAATTTTTTTTATAGCACTTAGAGTGTCTAATTTTTTGGCAAGTGCTGTAGTTGGCAACTAATAGAAAGAAAGTGGGTTTTTTGTTGATTGTTTAACTGTGGCGCCTTAACAAAAAAATCCAAGAGAAAAATTTGAGACTAAATTTTCTGGGTGGAGCCAGAAAAAATGGCACGCAGTAGTTCGGGCACTATAAATCTTAGGCAATTTATTGAAAATTACGAAGAATTGTATTTTACTTACATTTATTTCGAAAAATTTTGCATACAATATTATTATATTTTTTTGCTTCATCTCTGCTTCTTCTTATCTGCTCTTTTTGCTTGCGATATTCCCAAATTCCGCGCAATATTTTTTGCTAGCGTAATTTTGCACTGAAGGCATATCCCCCCTCCCCCCCTCATTTACCCCTTCCACTTCCATTAGCGGCTGCTTTGCTGCTCTTTCACTTCAAGTACGATATTTTCTTTAGCTTTGTTCTTCGTTTAATGCATTTCCGTTATTTATCGACGCTTCACACCTGCCAAATGGTCTCAAGCGGTACTCTTACTTGTTTGTTGTGGCAAAAGAATACTAAGAGTACATAATAAAAAAAAAAAAATAGAAATATTGAAAAATATTTTCCACACATGCGCGAGTATGAATTTATCGGTGTATGTGTATGGATGCTAGGTGACACTTCAGATCAAAGCGCGTCGACGACTAAGTGCCAAATGCAGTTAAAACTCATTTCCGTGTTTTGAGTGGAAAACAATTTAAATACCTATTCTATGATTTTCAATATTTATACTGTACTTGGAAGCGGATATTGTAATAATTTTTCACACTCTTTTGTTTAATACATTTATTTCTAAATATATTAATTGAGTTGGTTGCTTATTTCCTTCTACTGCAAAATTACATTTTTAATTTTTTTTTATATATAATTTGGAGTCCACATTTTGTGTTGCTAGAAAAATATAAACGACATTTCCACTCACTGTTGTTGCAAAACAGACAATGTGAGCATCTCAGAGCTACTTCATTGTATCTACTAGCTATATCCCATTTTATAGTTAAAATGCGTCCATGTACTAAAAAATTTTGGCAATTTATTTTTCTAAGTTTAATTTTTAATTTTAAATATTAATTTTTAGCAAAAATACAGCTCATTTTCAAAAAAAACGATTTCAATTCAATTTTTAAACATTTTGCGAAATTAAAGAAAATTTAAAAAAAATTAAAAAAAATTAAAAAATTTACTTAAAATTTAAAATTTTTTTTTTTAGAAAACATATGCTCGAATTTTTGTTTTAGTTTATTCTTTAGACAATTTTTTAAGGATCTTCTCAGGCAAAATCTTTACACAAAGAGCATAAAAGAGCAGAGAAAATAAAAATTAAATTCATTAAACATTAAAATTAAAATTATGTATGTGTTCCAACTTAGCATTAACATTGCATGTTAACAGAACTGTTATATAATTTTTATATGAAATTTTTTTTTATTTTTTTCATGTAGAACTCAACCTTATTTGCATACAGATTTTGTCTGAAAAGATTCTAGTAAAATTTTCTAAAGAATTTAATTCCAGAACATTTTAATCCTCTAACTACTTCCCAAATTTGTTTTTGAGGGTTTCCTTGAAGTAAGGGTTAAATCGATGCATTTAGGTGGGAGCTAATGGGTTAAAATGTGCTATGAAAATATTTCGCATGAAATTTTACTGTATACATTTTTACCATATTTTAACTTTTTTGAAAGCAGCATACATAGGTATGGACAAAATTAATAAATAAATGAGGTAAAGATTTTTTTCTAATTTTTTGATGCACCTCTCCTTCTCACAGTGTATGATTTTTTAGAATTCATTTTTCGACTTTTTGTTTGTAAAATTTGGTTTGGAAAGATATCAAACTAAATGAATTTAAATAGAATTAAATAATATAAAACTGAAAAGAAGTTAAAGAACGTAACAAAAAAGAGAGTAAAGTGAAATAAAATGATATAAAACAAAATAAACTACAATAAACTAAAATTAAATTTAATAAAATAAAAAAATAAAATAAAAAATAGAATAAAAACTTAATAAAAATAACTTTTTTGAAAGCAGCATACATAGGTATGAACATAAAACAAAAAAAGAGTGTATGCTATCGTTTGCAAATCTATCGAGATTGGTATACATTTAGAATATCTATATATTCATATTTTCAAATAACATTAACAAAGTCTGGGATGGTTTAAATTGCCATAAAATTATCGCATAGTGTAATTCGACGCAAAATTTTTCTTCTTTAGGGAGAAGTGAGTTCACCTTTTTCTTATGTTTATCTAGAGAATCACGAATCTAGATAATAGATAGGCAGTAAAATGACCCATGTCGCCCAAGGAGTAAAAGCATTGCCTTTTTGTTGTCATAAACTCGACAAACACCTATTGAGTGATGGAAGGATGTGCGTTAACACCAGCCAGAGTTGCTAATGTAGTCTACTATATTGGAGGTTTCGATCCTAGATATCTGCCCTAGATTATCCAGAAATGGATGTTAGACGTATGCGAGCTAGAGCCGGGCATTTGCATAGGAACCATTTCCTTCGCAGCTACATCTCTGCAGCTTCTGTAGTATTCATTACGCCGAATGCTCTTTTTCCCGTATGCGTACCCAAAGTCCAGTGATCCATGTATACTGCGTTAAGATTATGGCCAACAGCCTTAGCCCTACAAAGAAGACCTCTGGCCATATACTCATTGTAGCCCGGTCAGGTGGTTCTTGATTTACTTCAAGTAGTGTTGGCTTTCCCCTTTCGTTGCGCCTTGTTGAGATAGAAGATGAGCATATTTGTATCCGTTACGGCAAGGGTATTGGTTGATACTTCACCTTCTGCTGGGCCACACCATGCTAGCTTTCTCATCACCTTCTATTCCTTTATGCCCGCGAACCCAGATGACAGAAATTTCCAAATGGGTGGTTAGGGAGGCAATCAGTTATTTACAACCACCGACCAAGTACATTTGATCCTATATTTAATGTCGCTAGCGTCTTGGTTGCTATCTGACTGCCCCAGAAAATGGCTGTCTTATCCGTTACATTTTCCTCTGTTCAAGCGATTTGTAGTCCTAGAAAATACTGTAGTATGAGGTTACTCTGACTGATTTGGATAGTACCAAGTATTCGGAGTAGATGCCGGCTTTAACTCCAGAATCCATCGTGGATCCGTTGGTCAATATTTTGATGCCGCCATCGGCTAGGAACTCATCTCCCTTCCCTGCATTTCTGCTTGGAAACACAGCCTTAATTCTGACCAAATTTTAACAATGTCTGAAGGTAGTTGAATAGGGATAATACTCCGCCCTTTATGTGTATCCCTCCAGCTCCCAAATTCTCTGCGCCAAAGCTTTGTTTGTGAAGATGAGCGTAGGATGTGCAAGTCAATTGGAAGCAGGTTGTAAATGGGATCCAAAGCCACCATAGGACATGTGCGATAGGCTCCTGTGGCGCTAACACAAGCAGTGCGCTGAACTTCCAGGTAGACTGGTGAAGTTGTAGGTATTCCGAAGAGATTCGCACCAGACTACAGAGCCCCAGCTCAGCAAAGGTCGCGCCACCGCTGGATGTATATACATCTTCGGCTTGAGATCGCATTTCTGGCCATACATTGATTTGCAAGCCTATGAAGAAATACAGACTTTCCGAACTCACCCCTTAATGCACCTTTTCTAATTTAATCTACAACCGTTGGTCAGCCCCAGATACGTGGTATTGGAAGATAACTAAACTAATTGGTAGTTTAATTCCACTCCTGCTAGTTCCGCTGATAATGCTCTAATTTCATGCGAAGAGATCTGGCTAGCATTGGCTGCTCTGAATGAAACTCCTTTAGCAGTTGCCAGCGACTCACACTTTGTGCAAATTATTACATATGCAGGTCGAGAATTGCAAATACATGCTATGTAGGAGAATGAAAAAAGTATGCTGCATTTAAACACAGGCACACTTGTTATACAAAATGTAGGCGCAAATGGCTTAGACACTTCGATTAAAGTGCTCTGCATCCTCTCCACAGAGGGGCTCTACCACGGTTGCTATCATATAAATTACCTTCCAACCTAACCCAAATTAATTTTGAATACTTACACATGCCAAACAATTCGCTAGCCGTTATGTTTGTGCATTTTCAATGGATTTCCTGCTATCGAGGACTACTTACCTGTATCAACCGCCAGTCATTTAACTAATTAACCAAAATGACTAATTAAGCTAAAAGCTTTGCAAATTTTAATACAACCACAAGTCAAAATTCGCTAGGGGCCACCATCATAAATTGACTGATTATTATTTTTTCGCACTCAAACGCAAAACTCAATGGGCAAATGCCACTGTGGCAAGCGCAAAACCCCATAGAAGAAGGCGCTTGTTTTCGCCCTAAGGATGAGCAAAAATATACAATATATGCAAATATGTGTGGCCTCTCATTGTTTGTGACCATACAAAGGCCAGAGTCCCTGGGGACCATTTTTAGAAATGCAACTAATTTTTTTCTTACCATTTTTTTTCTCAATTTACACGCGCTCGCATATTAGCCTCCCACTCGATGTCAATTTTCGACGCCAAGCATAAACCGCGATTTTACAAATGCGGCTTTGTGGTTTGACTTCGAAGCGCTAGGTGTGTAGGTGTGTGTTATATCTAGATATGTACATATATTTGTTTGTGTTGTTGTTTATTAGCTTTATATTTAACGTGCAACGTGTAGGTGTTATTTTTGTGCAGCCAATTGTCACTTTGCATTAGAATAACACACCTCAAATTTTAGCAACGCCGTCTGCATTTCGAATGACAATTTCAAGAAAGTTGCTGTGCAATCTGAATGCTTTTTAATTTTCCCCAGCAGTTCACAGTTCATTGCACTTGTTTGGCATTTTATGTTGATTCTGCTTTTATATGCGAGGTAATTAAAAATATTAAAAAAAATACTGCTTGCCCATTTGTGTTATGCGAAATTTGCTTTTAGAAATAAAGTAATTTTTTAGCAATGACTTTATAGAGTATCCGTAAAACGTGTGGCGTTGAAGGGTTATTTAGAAATTGTGCACATTTTTTGCATGCTCCAGTAACCTCCTTATTTTTTACACCATTGGCAATCACAAAATTTCATGCTCCAGCACTTTTCGTTTAGACTTTATTCATTGAAAAAGAGTGCAAAACGTTTGCCAGTTTTTTTTTTTAGCTGGGGCGCGCCATTTGAATTTTCCAAAAGTGGGGAAAGCTTAATTAATATTTTTATAAAACCAGCTGTATTCACACAAATATATTCATGTAAAAATAAACCTGCAATTTAACCAATTCCTTTTGCCATTGCTTAGTACTTGCCAGCCTATTTTCAATTACAGCCATAGCCTATTCAACATTAGTTATTTGAATGGGCAGTTACTAAAATTCAATTTCTAGTGAGTTTTTCTCTTATATGGATACCAGATCCTAACCTAACTTTCTCTACAAAATCTTATAAATTAAAGTGGTAGACTACAGAGTTGAAAAGTCTTAAAAATCTGAAAAATATATACCTCAAAGAATACAACAAATTTTTTGAGTAGTATCAACATTACCTTTAAAGGTTTAATGACCTCGATTTGCTTCTTTATAATAGATACATTTAAAATTACTATAGTAACATTAAAAATTAGCCCTAAAGCCTTTTGAGGTTATATCAAATGTAAAAACTCAAATTCGAACATACGTTATTCGGTCTTTTTTAATGATAAGATTGTCTCTCCTGAGGATGCCGATAATATTTTTGCTGAGTTTATTTTATTTTTTTTACGAATTTTGTGTCTCACCTTTCTATAGTTGTTTCAACTCCAAATCTTCACTGGATTTCGGTCACCTATTGTTACTAATTAAGTTGAAAATGGATGCGGTTGGGCTTTCGGCATTTATTTTCAAATATTGGTCCTATTTTATTGAACTTATTTTCAATAAATCTATATCATCTAGAATTTTTATAGACGATTGAAAAACAACGTCTAGAGTTCTAATTTTTAAAAGTGGCAGCAAGAATGTTGTTTCGATTCTGAAATTAGCTATGGTCTCTAAAATTTTCGAGTGCGTTATTAAGGAGAAACTCCCATTATGAATTAGTGGTCTTATTTGCTTTAACCAACTTGCTTAGGTCAAATATCAGATTGACAATGACAAGCCTTGCTATTTTTTCTGAGGACAGCTTTGTGACTTTTCGTGGAGGGGCTCAAGTCGACAGACTTTTCGAAGCCATTCGCTTGGAGTTTCGCATTGAATTTTAACAACCAAACTTTTAGCATTCCAATTTCTTACCACTTTTCTTGACTGAATTAAATCTTATTTGCTTGAACCGTTAAGAATTTTTTATTAAATACGCTCAAAGCTCACATTATTAAATAACTGTTTTTCTTATAAATAGTTCTATTGATTTCCTCGACCTCTTAGAAAATTTAACTTTCAATGTCCCGCCTCGGAACCTATAGCGTGTACAGTTGTTCTAAGTGGGGGTATCCAAGGTTAATTTCGCTAAATTTGTTCCTCTATCAAGAGCCCTCTTAGAGCTTATACTAATCTTGATCTAACACTATCCTATGGAACAGTTCATACTATTTTACTAAATTACTTTAATGCAACAATTCTGAAATTCTCGAATTCTACAATTAAACAGTGCTACAATTATACTATCTGGCTATTCGACTAGTCGACTAACTTCTATTTTAGTGTTTGCTAATCGCATAGCAAGTATGCGACTAGCCGTTCACTTTCGACTTTCAAGTAATCTGAAAATTATTCTAATAGTGGCAAGTACTCACAATAAATTCAGAAAAACTTCAGTCAATAAGCATAAACATTCAAACACATATAAAAAACAATTATTTTTGAAAGAAAACTAAAAGTCGAAAAATCGAAAATTAACGTTTAGTCGACTAGTTGCTTATGGGCGGTTATTCGAAAAAGTCGAAAGGAAGCGTCAAGTCGATTATGTGAAGTCGACTATTTGATGAAACAACATTTGCTAATCGATTAACCGACTAATCGACTAATCGGAGCTCCCTTAATTTATTAAACAGACTAGAGATATTAGTTCAGTTGTTAATGAGGCTTTAAGCAAACTTGTTCAGTAGTCAGTAAGAATGCTGTTCATTTGTCGAATATTTAATATGTGTGTTTCTCTACCCTTTCGCTGTTAAATAAAAAAATAAAAACCGACCAGCCGTAAGGCAGAATATACTTTGTTCACTTTGTATCTGCCTAAGCCTTGCCAACACTTACAACACTCTCCCTAATTTCTGCTATTCACTGTTCACCCATTTGCGTGTTAAAAACATTTCAATTGTCTAAAAAAAAAACCTTGCCGATTTATTGCTTTGCTTTGTAATCTAATATGCCAGCAATAATTGCCTTTTCAACGCCATAATTAACAATTCAGCAATTAAGTGATTATTAAATAATTGCACTGAAGCAAAAAGTGACATAAATTACTATAAAATTATATAACTATGTCTGTGTATTAGGATGCTTCCAAAGTATAGAAGTTTAAATTTTTTTTCGGGGTATTGCCTTAAAATACTCCCAACAGCAGAAAGAAGAAAATGTCAATTTTGTTTTAATTTTTCATTAAAACAAATGTTAAAGGCCGCCAGTCAAGTTTTCGAAAAATAGTAACGGTTTGTTGAGCCTATCACCACGTGGTACAGAAATAAGGCACAGGGTTGCATGCGCTTCACTCTCTGCTTCGGCAATGCTTTAAGCAATCTTCGGCAAACTTTCCGAACAAAAACGAAGATAAAAAAATATTTTTGATGTCAAAACTGGAAAAACTCATAGTAAATAACAAAAAAAAAAGAGTAATAAATGGACACCCAGCCCCAAGAGTTTTTTTTTTTTTACAATACTGACAAGGTTTCTCATGCTAAATCTCGTTCGGTAATTTTTTTTAAATGAAAATACGGTTGATTATGTAATATAACCCATATAATTGACAGTTTTCAACTTTGTACCAAATTGCGAAATTTTAAAAAATTTCAAAAATTTTAAAAAAGTTTTCAAAATTTTTAATGATAATTTTTGGAAACTTTTCGGAAGTTGTAGGCAACTAAATTTCAGTATGAAAGAGTTTAAGTGTTAAATGACTACTTCCTTGCATATAACGCACGACAAAAATTTATTTTTATATGGACAATAAAAAAAAATTTAAAAAAAAATCAACGGAAAGTTTTTGAAACAGAATTAGCTACAAAATTGCATACCTAAAAAGTTTCTAAAACTACTATAAATATATTTTGAGGTTTTTCATTTCACTTGTTTTGCAAAATCAATATATGCAAAGGATTTAAGCTGTAACTGAAAGAATTCTACAAATATGTAGATGAAAAACTAATTTAAATTATATTAAAAATGCTCACTTTATCACAGTACATTTCTAAAGAAGTAAGCCACAGAGGGGATATAGAATTTTGTTTACCAATTTGCATTGGAGAAAACATAATCCGTTCATGCGATTTCGACAAAACTTTCAGGGGCTCATAACACTCTGCAACGGTTTATATTTTGTTAGAGTATGGAAACATTAAATCCGATATTAACAATCCGATTTCACTCATAGTCAGCATGCAACGACTTCTAGAAACAAGAAAAAAATAATTAGGTGATTCACACGGTGCCGTAAGTTGTCATAAATTATAGAGTTAAAAAATTTCAAATTTCAAATGTTATGTTGTTGGATTACGAAGAAATACATTAATTTAAATGAACCAATTATATACTTTTGAAATTTTACGACTTTATGACTTACGACACATTAGGACACACATTTGGAAATTTCATATCTACTGCAAAATTTAGGTGAGCTGATACGGATATTTCTAGCACCTTAGCCTGAAACAAAATGTACTATAAGTCCAACACTTAGCTCTATTCCATCTTAATTTTCCTATTGAAAATCGAAGCTAAAGAGCTGGGCCGCGAATTCTCATACCTTCTTGGGCTAGATGAAATTTTTTTACCACAAAGAATTTGTATTTTTGAAGTTTGACGACTTTTTGACTTTCGACACATTAGGACACACATTGTGAATCACCTCTTGGCTTTCATTTTTGTGCCATTGGGAAATTTATGACTTTACCAACCCCAAACGTAATTAAAATTAATTTCCCAAATTTTGAAGCTGCCTAATGTACATACATACACACAAAAAACTAATTGCAATGTGTACTTATAAAAAAAAATACCCGCACACTTGTAGGCACACATCTAAAAACCCAATAAAGTGCCATCTATATTTTTTTAAATGCAATTTAAATTGCAACACAACAAATCATTTTTAATTAACCAGCTTAGTTGACAAATTTATGGCATAATTATTTAAAATTGAATTGAAAATTTGTTGATTTTCCTAAAATATACATATTTAGTTTCCAAATTGTTAATTTTGAAGGCAATCACAAAGATGTGTGGAAAAATAAGACATAATTTAATTAAAACATAAATATTCGCTCTTTATTTTAACATACCAAAATAAATCTAAAGTTCTCGGATTGATATTAGAAGCTCAATTGAGTTATGTTGTGGTAAAATAAGCGGATATTTCTTCCCGCAAGAAACGAAATGTAACTTTTCTGTAGTCTACCTTTGTTTTTTTGTGACAGCGTTACAACGGTGGCAAGGCGAATCTATTTAAGATTGTGTCGACCAAGGCGAATTCATATAAGGTGGTGTTATACATAAGTACAAAAACAAAATTTTACATTAATAAAATATACGCACAATAACAGAATGATTTACAAAAAAAACCATCATTCTGACTTAACGCTCACCAAGCGAATTCAATCAGCTGCTTGATCAACTTCATCTTGTATGAATTCGCCTTGGTAGCTGATTGGTTTTTTTCTCATATAAACTCACCTTGCCTTTGTGTAGCTATTGTAAGAATGAATATTTGTTTACAATACAATTTTCGATTTTGTTATAAAATTTTTGTTTGCATTGGCGAGCAAAACCGGACGAATGGTGACTTTTTATTAGCAAGCGTTTTCATTATAAATTTTTTTCGTTAATTTAATATAAAACTATTGTTGATAATTTAACAAAAACTATGTAAATTGAATTTTCAAACCTCATACACAATTTATAAAAACCTAAGAAATGTTTGCCATAATTTTTCAATTTTTTAGAATAATGTTTAGAAATTTTTTGGGTGTGGAGTTTTATAGCCTATTTAATTTTAGTACAATAAAGTGCATGTTTGAAGTTTTATACATATTTAATTTTGACCTTGGAAACTTTTTATCAATAAAATCAATAAAGCTATGAAACTGCATGCTTGGAAAATTTCTAAACAAAATGTAAATTTTGATGCAAATTTTTTTGAGTTTTAATAAATTTTTTTTCAAGTTTCGCGGTTGCTATTGCCACCACCTTGCTGAATACACCTACAGCTATGAGGTGACCTACGTTCGCGGCTACAGATGTCAAAGTTGAGATATTTTTTAATTTGACATTTCTAGCCCTGAAAGAAAACTCTAAATCACCGATATATATTTCATATTTCATTTAGTTATTAGAAGACATTCATATCAGTAATACAAATTGAAATAACAACCAAAAATGTGTAAATATTAAATAAGCGGAATATTTTTATGCAAATTTTAGTATTTTGTATTCCGTTAAGATGCTCTCTCTCTCTCTCTTTCTGCCTCGCACACTAAATCTCTTTCACTACTTCCTTTTTGTTTAGAGCGCAGTTTGCTTTGCTTATTAGTTGTCTGTCGAATTCCGCTCAAAATTAGTTAGCTTAATCCTGTCATAAATTTTTTTGGTATTTGGCACACCTTCTCTTCTGTCCCTTTCTCTTCTTGAATGCCGCTTGTGTATTAAATTATTAATTTTCTTCCATATTTCCAATCTCTTCTTACCGGCAAGTGAGCTACTTGTAGTCGCTTTTCTTCCTAGCTATGAGTGTCGCCGCCTTTTTATAAGCCTGCTATGGAGAAGGTGCACCAAGACCAAAAACTTGGCGCATCGAAAGTGGCAAATCATCGACAAAATGAGCTTTTGGGGGAAAGAAATACAAAATTACGGCATTACGAAACCAACTAATATTGGATTCCTACCACCTGGCACAATAAAATTACCAACTACTTAAAATGACAGCCAAATGATTTTTCATATTTTGCTTTTTTTTTACCAAGAACGGTGGTGGAGTTGAGCTGGACGGCCCTCTACGAATACAGCTGAACGTTTAGTTCTACGTCCAATTGTCTGCAACGCCATGCTATGCAAGTAAAGTACCAAAATTCATTTGCGTGAGTAGGTGTGAATTTTAGTTTATTGTTGTTGCTGTATATGGAATATATTATAATGTGCCCATTGAATCCTTGTCACTCAAATTGCATTTGTTGTTGTTGCTGTTGCTGCTTGCTATTTACCAAAAGTGGCTGCTTCTTAGGTATTCGTAAGCATTTTTTTCACATTCTTTGTTTGTAGTTGCCTTTTGTGGATTCGTCTTGCCATCTACATGATTAATACATATATACATAAAAAGTACATATGTAATGAATGATGACGTAGGTGAAAGCTATGAGAACGAAATGTATGCGCCGTTGACAGCTGAGTGAATAATTATTAATAATTATCCATAATTGACGCACTCAGTGACTGTACTGGACGTTTTGGGCTACAGTTCAAGGATATAATAACTAATACACCCAAATCTTTGTGTTTGTGTAGAAATGTAGTCAGTGAACTGGCGGACGAATGACGAATTAAAGAGAGTGGGCGAGTAAGAATAATACTCAAAATTCACTGGATTCTTGTGGAGCATGGTATAGTTAATTTGATTAGTATATGTAAGAAAATAACAAAAAAATTTAATTTTATCAGATCATTGTTATTTTCACACAAAAGAATCATCCTGTTCGAAACCACTACCAGTTGAGCTTCCATCCTAATCCCGACTACAGCATGGGTTGAACCTCACGCCCAGATATACCATTAATATTCATATTCATTCACATAACATATACTAACCTAACTATTCCAATGAACGCCTCTGCTGTCCAATCACCTCTATCGTACCGAATGTACGGCCTTGCCATTTACGCTGAACACACATCTCCGAGAGTTTAGATCTCTCTAGATACCCTCCTAGCACTTCCTCGTTAGATAAGCAGCCAACCTACAGCAACGATAAACTCAACCTTCTTCTCAAACTGAAGGTTATAGCACGCTGTATGACCAGCTGGTCGAGAGGAAATACAGTCATAAACATTTGCATACTATCCGTCGACACGGTGCGGCAAACAGGCTAGGATCATAAACCGCTGGCACGGTGACACACGTCGGCGGTCCTCGACCATCGCAGCCGCGGATCCATCATCATGTTCTAAATGAATGGACCACTGATGGAAATCTTGCGAACAACCATAGGCCACCCCAACCTCCACGCTACCATTCACGCCACCAATAGAGGAATTTATACCCGAAAAATAACTCCTCCACAGAATTATCTCCGGACAAGAGAGCTTCCGTCAACGCTCCCCTTTATTTAAGTCAACGAATGTACTGAGAAAATATTTGCTAACATTCTCCATAACAGCATGCTCAACATACATACATCAATGCATCCTCAGTACTGCGCCTTTTTCCTGATCAATTAGACCGCTTTAGCTCCTGAACGCACTCCACCACAACCCTTTGCAGCACTTTGACAAGTAACACCGTCTGGTTGGCGCCAATTTGGTCGAGATTATGGGCTTCAATTACGCTCTGTAAGTACTCGTAGTCCAATATGAAGACGTGATATCGAGCACCATCCACAATTACGTTCCGACCGCCCTCAACTTTGAAGAAATATGAACTTTCTTGTTTGGTTTTTGCCAAGCTTTGAGTTTTTAACTCAAACGTTTTGTCGAATGAATACTACTTTTGCAGGCTTATTGGTTTTCAGGCTGTTCGAATGAATGCCGTCCACCGAACAACTGAGATGTCTGGGACTACATTACACCAACAAATCCTGGAGGGATTCTTTCGCTTTGTTTAAAGTACTGAATCAAATTTGCTCACGACGAACCTAAGAAACCGTGACATTCGAATGTCTTTTACGGTGGGCTCCTCTCCAACAGCATTTACCTCAAGGCATATGCAATTTCGTAGATCTGTAGGGACTTTTCTCTATAGGAAGTACCGACCAGGGATAATGGGAAGGATACAATGATTCGAAATATGCAGAATTTTTCACTACATGACTGGGGAATTAAGCTTGGCCAGGAAGTTTCAAGTGAAGAAGTTTGCTCAAACGGTATTTCACTTCTAAGACTCCAGATCTATCATCTGCCCACTGACAGGTCAAAGATGAATGAGATGACAGTGCAAAATATAAGGATGGACCTGCTGTCAAACTTTATATCACGAAGGTCCCACGACTTTTTCGGCCGAGTTCTTGGCAATCTTGACCACCGCCTCTTCAAGAGGATGTTTACATCGAAGCTGGTTAAGGAGTGCTGGCATCGGGGAATGTAATTGCACTGAGTTGGGCACCTGGTCACGTTGGGATCGAAGGTATTGAGTAGGCTGACGGGCAAGGGATTGAAAGCCCTTTTAATGGGACCCGAGGAGGTCATTCTAAAAGAGATTCATTGCTGAGTGGGTAGACCCAGATCATAATAAGTACTGGGGAACTGTTGGGGATTTCCGACAGACCAAACTTTTCGACTATTCTTTCTATGGAAAGCACATCGCATCGCATGATAGATCTGATATCAGACTTCTTTTCAGCTACCTTACGGGTCACAATCTCATGCGCTTTCACATGCATCTGCTGGTTACATATACTGAGACATAATATCGGCTATGTCTTGAGTTTGATGAGACATTGGAGCTTATATTTTGTACATGTTCAGCCTTAGCCAGGTAGAGATTGAGGTACTTCATATCGTCGACCCAAAGTGTTGGGTATTCGCTTATCAAGAATCTTCTAGCGTCCATTAGGGAAGTTGAAGTCCCCCTGGTAAATCAGGGTTGTTTAGCAAAATGTACAGCCGAGAGCGCGCTTTTACTCTGCTAGAGTAACATGGTCCTGTGGGATTGGGACACATAAAAAAGGGGCTATGGAAGATACCTTCGCTTTATATTTTGTTCTCAGAGATGTACCTGATGGCTGCTAGGCGGTGAGAATAGATCTACAAACAATTTTTTTTTGCAACTGACAACGCGGTCTCGAATTTGAGTAGAAGAGTAGAAGTAAAGCAAGTGTAGTGACTTTTTCGATAGTTTACTGGGGAGAATGGCTATTCTGTTGTTTAGCCTAAAAATGCTCGGTGCCTTAAGTCTAGGTCCATGCCGTTCTCTCTTCCGTTTCTCTCCGAAATTTTCTACAATAAACTTTGAGCTCCAATCAAATTAGGGTAGTGGTTGCATGTTGACATTTTCCGACTAAGCGAGAGAACTACATATTTACTTATTTGAGAACGAATGCTCAATACATAAGACTCTGACCATAAACTCAGCTCTTTTTAGATATATTGATTATTCGACCTTATCATATGTGACTGAAACTTTTTGATTACTTTGTATTTTCATAACTTTTTCAATTAAAAGATATACATGGCATTCTCTTTTCGCTTTTCCATTTGTTTCCAATTTTTTTGAAATTTGTAGCGCTCGCATAAAAGTCTTATTACATATTACACATGAACAGAAAAAAAAAAGTTTGCACCGCAAAGGCCATCTGGTCGCACTTGAAAGCAGCGCACATTGCTTTAGCAAAAAGGCGCACCACACAATCCTTGAGCCCAAAGTACACATATACAGTTACACAATAGCCTTTCAAAAAAAGCATAGGTAGAAATAAACATAAGAAACAACAACAGCAACAACAACAAGTGTAGCAAGCAGTATTCGTTTGACAAGCTCCACCACCACCACACTCACTTTCTTTGCCTGCAAAATTGTCAAGGTAACTCAACGCCCGCACAGCTAAGCATTCACTATACAAATACAACAATTTCCACACCCACAAGTCAGCTAACATTTCTGTGTTTTTTTTTTTTTTATCAAACTGTGATGGCTGATGGTATTCAATTTTCGTTGCCGTTGGCTTTTTCTCTAGTGGCGTTTATGATTTTTTTTTTTTGTTTTTTCAATATTTATTTGTAGCTAAATGAATTTGTTTTTACTTTTTCTTGCAACCTCATTGCTGGGGTATTGAAAACGGCTGTGCTTTTATTTAGCAATATAAATATGCTTACTCTTTTACTTAGTGGCTTAATGAAAGTACCGTTTTATTATATTCTTCAAAGATAAATTTTGCGAGCCATCTCTGTTTTCTTAATTCATTTTATAATTCTATGAAATTGCTTAAACAGCACTTCATGCATACAAACAAAATTTTGTATTAAAAGATTTTGTCTTTCTCTTACTAGCTTACTAGGCGCTCTTTTTAATTTTGAAGTTATGAAAAGCTGATTCAAAAAAATTTTAAATGAAAATTTCTGCTTTCTTGCGAAATGAGGAAATGATTTAATTTAGTTTAAATGTAAAGCAAATATAACAAAAAACGATCTTTCAATACATATAACATTAGGGGTGGCCTTAATTGAAACTTTCGCGCTAAAAAATGAATTTTCTATAACGTATGTGAAGGATTTTTTCGGGTTCTCTTTGAAAAAATTTAAATTAAAAGTGTTTAAAAACACAAGCATTCAGTTTCAGTAAGTACAAATTTCAAAAACTGGGTAACCAAAAAATTTAAGAGAAGTCCAAGGCGAATTTATAGAAGGTGATGGCATAAGAGCAGCTGATTTTATTTTTGTTCATTCACCTACATGTATTTTGTTTTGCTTTTACGTATGCGCTTTCAAAAGCCGTAAAAGCAAAAACAAAATGTATTTAAATTTTGACCACTCTTACGCAGAAACAAAAACAAAATACATAGGAATTTTGTAGTTGTATTTATAACACCACCTTGCATGGATTCACCTTGGAGAAGTCTTTATATAACAGTTGTTTTTCATTTTCGAAGAAAATGTAAAGAAACCAAATTTCGAATATAGGAAAGCAAAAATTCTGTTTTTAAAAGAAAAAAAAGTTCTCAATAAAAAAAAAAAAAAATTATTTTGTTTATTTTTCTACAATAAATACATTGATGTTAATATTTAACAACATTCCCAAAAAATGACCGATGAAAATTTTACCTTATTTTAATGGTGTAATATTTTCCTCAAATTTGCCATATTTTCTTCCGATTGAGTAAAGTTCTCTTCAAAATGAATAAAAACATACATAAATTGCAATCGTTTTCTTCGAAATTGCACGAAAAATTACACAAAATATCAATAAAATTCAGTTTGCTACTTATGTTGATTAATTTTTTGAAAATATTTTTTTTTATAAAAGTATAACAAATTCTATAACAGTAACCATATATATTTAAGTATTTAAATAAAAGTTTGAAACCGTGTACGAAATTCACAAAAAAAGTGTACATAAAATTTTTTAAAATTTTAATTAGAATTTTTAGAATTTTTTTTTTTAATTTTCCTCTATATGACTAATGTTCAGAATTATTTTGTGTGGAAAAAAATGCGCAACCTCGCCATTAAAAAAAAAATAATTATAAAATTGATTGGGCTATAAAACTGTATTCCCAAAATTTTTGTAAAAATTATAATTAAAAATTTAAAAAAATTTGAGGTACATTTCATAATTTATAATATTATTTATAAAATAATTTAAATTGATAGCTCTGATTTTCCGGGAGGTAGAATGAACGATAAGGTTTTTAGTAGCGAAGATGGTACCGGCAAACAACGGGAAAGTTTTCTCAAATAATGGCTACTGTGTGACTGAAATGCAGAGGTAATTTCGAAAGTTGTTGAATGGTCCTCTCCCATATCTGATATACGTTCCTGCGAATTTTTTATGGGAATATTTTAAGGCAGAGGTTTTTAAACGTCGCTGTGGAAGCCTGCAGTAAGATCAGGTCATTTATGAGGAAAATGTGGGAACTCCTCCAGGTATGCTGGCAAGAGTTGCAGATAATTTCTAGGAACTCCACCTAATATGCATCGTCTAACATGTGAATAGAATTTTTGTAATCTAATTTAAAAAAGCTTAAACTTTGCGTAGTTAAAAGGTTTTTGTAAAAGGTTTTGTCTATATTATTGTAGCCTCTCACAACTCGGTACTACGAAAAAGATTGCAGAAGGATGTGTCATTATTGAATCCATTTTGAAATAATGCTTACCAACCTCAGGGCCCTAATCGAAGCCTGATTGCCTAGAATGAAAGTTTTGGTCTACAAGTCGCAAAACTTATGAGAATTGCTAAGAGAAGCCGTCAAATCTTGTACAAATTTTGCCTTAGGCGAAAATATATGACAATTATCTCCAATATATCTAAATCTTAAAGGGAAATAAAATTGTGTTTGAAGCAAAAAACTTCAAGAAGTCAAATAATTCTACATATGTGACGCGGTGAAGTTCTTTAACCTGTAGATGTGGTCAGTCGCAATTGAAGATGATCTTAACAGAAAAATATTTTCAGCACATTTTTTTTCGAACATTCATATTAAATACACCCCTAATGTCTATTCACAGCGTCGCATGTAGCAAGTAAGCTTTACTGCATTCACTCATTTCCCTTTTGACCACACCAGCGCTAACTTCCTTTACTACTTTTACACTGCCTTCCAGCTAAAAAAAAAAATGTCCTTCCACTTACTTTTTTGCTTTGGAATGGAAATATACATGTGAATTTGCATTTTCACTTTTTTCTCCAACTTGTCTCCATTATTCATATTTCATTCGCTTGCAATTGCGCGTAATTACGAATATTAATTTTTTCGCTTTCATATTTGTTGTATGTATGTTTTTTTTTTAAATATTTTTCTACTTTCAATTACACATGTCAAATATGTATGCATGTACTTTTTCTTTTTCTCACTTTGGCTTTGGCTTCTTTTTTGTTGAATTCGCATTGAAAGTGTTGCTCATTTAGGCATAAATTGCGCTCACTGTTGTTGCTCCTCTTCCTTTACATATCCTCGTGCGAACAAGTCACTGTGCCTTGCGTTGTTGGTGTTGTAGATGCTACAAGGTTATTATTTTCCCTACTGTTGATTGTTAGTTTTTTTTCATGTTAATTTGACATTTTGTGTTTAACAAAAGAATGACATTTTCCAATTAACGAGTGGGCTGTGGGTGTGGTGGGAAAACAAAAAAGCTTACGACGCGTCGCTAAGAGGACAAAAAAAAGAGAAGAGTTAATGGAGAGCTTATATAGAAATAGAGACTCTATATTCTCTCTTCTCTTTGATTCTATAATTTCTATATTTTTAATTAAAAAAATTTTTGTGTTTATTATTTTTCTTCAAAAATACATAACTAATATTATGAACTTAAATATTTTTTGCGAAAATTTAAAAAATAAGAGTAATGGTTTGCAGCAAAAATTATAAATTTCCTTAAATTTGTAAAAAAAAAATACTAACTGTAACCTACAGTGACACAAAAAACGTTTTTCTGTTAATTTTTTTTTAAATTATTTATTTATTTATTTATTTATTTATTTATTATTACGGCTTTTTAGGCCGTAGTATAGCGATAGGCATATGAATCAGAATTTCAGACTTTGTACAAAATTTACGAAAATTTAAAAAATTGGATGAAAATTTAAATCCTTTCAATCATGCAAAAATTTAATGATTTACAAAATTTTAATAAGTTTCAAAATTTTAATAAGTTACAAAATTTAAATGAAATATTTTTTCGTACATTTTTTGTAAAAATATAGTTCGTAGTATAACAAAACGCTTATGAATCAGAATTTCAAACTCTATGCAAAATTTATGAAAATTCAAAATTTTGCATGAAAATTTTAAAACTTTCTTGAAATGCAAAAATGTAATGACTCACAAAATTCCATACCAAAAAGTTTTCCAAACATGCAAATTAAAAAGTTGGAAATTTTTATGACATTCTTTAACTTACAGTGACTCAAACAATTACTACACGGTGATTTTTTTTAAATATTCACAATGTTTTTAATGCTAAATTTTTTTTCGTTAATTTTTATAGAAACAAAGCCGTGTAAATAATTAATAAACCAAACTTTGTACAAAATTTATAATAATTCAAAAAAATTTCATGAAAATTTTAAAACTTGTTATTAGATTGAATGAGTTACAAAACTGCATACCAAAAAGTTTTCCAAAAGTTCAAATTAATAAAAGTCTGAAATTTTTTTGTAAATAGTTGGAATTTTTATAAAGACATCGGAATTACAAACTTTCTACAAAATTGTTATGAAAATTTCAATTTGCGGTTAGTTGTATTGAGAACCATATTTTTATGAAAAGTAAAGGTAAAAATTTGGTAAAATTTCACGAGGAATATTTTTATAAAACATTTTAACAAATTAGCTTTTTGGTGAAATATTTTTTGACCATTTTTTCTTTAATGTCTGAAGAAAATGAGTTTGAGTCGCTAGAGGGTTAAAATGTTATAGAGAATTAAAATAAAAGTCCACAGAATATAGAAAAATATGTTCCTTAAAATATGCAACAAATTCTTTTTTTATAAAGTTCTCAAAAATCAATGGAAATTTTTATCAAATTGAAGCTTACACTTTGTTGTATGAGAATTGATTGGGCTATAAAACTGTATACTCGAAAAACATCTGAAAATTCTGAGAAAAAATTGCAAAATTTTTAAAGTAAAATTTTTGAAGATTGGTTAATTTTCGTAAAACTTTTGCCGAGTTAAACTTATTAATTTTTATGGTTTATGATATTAAATGAACTAAATTTTTATAAAAAAAATTTCGACAAATTTGGCATGGAAAACAATAGCCAATATTGTAAAATTTGCTGGACAATTTAAGCTGGGAGCCACGGAATGTACATACATACGTTCGTTGTATGCGTGCTAGGATACCCTCCTATTTGCATATAAAAATCTGTTTCCCATAAATCATTTTATAGCAGATTCCGCTTAGTTTCCTATCCTTATTTTTCCTGATAGTCAAACAGCAGATGTCGCTTCTGCTAGCAGTGGTGAACTAATGGCTCTACGTTAGCAAGAGTGGTGAATTTTTGTGAATCTGGTTTAGAACTTTGATTTAAGTTAGCAGTTAAAATGCAGAAAACAAACATTTGCATTACATACAGACGCTACATATGGGAAATTGTCTATTTTAAATGGGCAATGCAAAATAAGTATGGAAGTTGTGGCATTTAAAATTCGTTTATTATTTGTTAATTATTTTTGGGGCCTCATTGCCAAATATCAACGATAATTTGTAGCCAAGTGAAACTTGCGTACCTAAAATTTCGCAAAAATGCTGTTAAAAAATTTGAAATTTTGAGTAAATTTTTTTTAAATTTTTAAAAAATTTTTTTTTTTAATTTCTCACAGTATAAAACTAAGATTTAAATGATATTTTATGTGGAATAAACAATTTTTTTTATAGAAAAAAAAAACATTATTTAAATCAGACAAAGAAAAATAAATAGTGAAAAATTGTGAATATCTGCTGTGGTCGAAGTTATGTGAAGAGCTACATATATACATATATATGGTTTATTACTTTTCACAAAGTTATAAAAATTCCAAAAATTTTGCATCAAAATTTCAAATTTTTTATTCAGAATTTTTAGCAAATTTGTGAGTATGTAGTTTTACAGTCCATGCAATTTTAGTACAAACAAATTCAATTTAAAGTAGCTTACAAATCGATTTGATTTTTGATAACTTTTTTCTCCACGAATTATTTTTTAAAATTGATAAAAAAATCAGCGCGAATTTTGAGCCAATTTAACTTTGCTCTTTATTGCACTAAAATTAAATGGGTTATAAAATTGTATACCCCCAAATTTGTAAAAAATTCTGATTTAAAAGTTTGAAATTTTTATCAAAATTATTTCAACTTTATGAAAATTTGTACAAAGATTGAAGATTTCATTTTTACGGGTTTTGTTATAAAATTTACTATATTTTGTATAAAAAAGTAATAAAAAATTCGTAAGCAAAAAATAGCATTCGTAAAATGCCAAAAATTCCTTGTCGAATAGATAGGATAATAGCTATAAAAAATTTCGACAAATTAATAGTAGTAATAGTATGTTCGAAAAAATGTTATATACGACTATCACCAATCAAAACTTTCAAAAATCAGTGTGATTTTTTCGGAAAATTCACACTTGCACTATATTATTCATATTAAAATTTAATGGGCTATAGAACTGCATACCAGACGTTTCCTGATTAAAAAGTTTGAAATTTAGTTACAATTTTCAGAGTTTTCCTAATTTTTGCACGAAGTTTGAAATTTGGATCTATATAATTTATGTTAGAAAACCAGCTATACTTTTATTGTTAGTGTAAACAGAGCAAATAAGTAAAATAACACGACCGTTCGGTTTAATGTACTTTATTCGAGTGATTAACAAAATAGTAAATACAAATGTTCAAGGTTACATGAATATCATAAGAAGAACTAAATGGCAATTTGGTTTGCCCGTTATAAAAAGGGTTATGTATAACTTACATACTCCGGCTCAAACCAAATATGAATTGTAATAAATTTAATTACATTTAATGTTCATGAAAATTTCAAATTTAATGTTTTACAAAAATTTCTGTGTTTTTCTTTTGAAAGAGATTTTGTAAAAATATCGGCAACATTTTTATCGGTAGATATGTACTTTATATCAATTTCATTGTTGTTGTATTTATCCCTAACATAATGAAACTTAATATCTATATGTTTGCTTCTTTTGTGAACAGTGGGATTTTTTACAGCAAATTGTGCTCCTTGGTTGTCCGAAAAAAATGTTGTTGCTAAGTTGACGTATTTGGTAAAACCCATTTCATTAAGAAGACTTCGTAAAAATGATATTTCTTTGGACCCTTGGCACATGCCGATATATTCGGCTTCCATCGAACTCAAAGATACTACGGGTTGTTTTTTAGACTCCCACGCCACTGGGCTTCCAGCAAAGAATACTACAAACCCACTATATGATTTTCTGTCAGTGCAATCGGATCCCCAGTCGGCATCTGTGTAGCAAACTAAACCATTAGTATTAAATGAATAAGTTATGATACCTTTCGTTGTGTTTTGTAAGTAACGCAGTACATGCTTTGCCGCCACAAAATGTTCATGATGTGGATGAGAATTGAACTGCGACAATTTTGAAACCGTGTACGCAATGTCTGGCCTCGATATCATGGCTAAATATGTTAATGAACCAATTAGGCTTTGGTACGTTTTTGTATCGAAAATTTCAGAGCAGTTTTTACTTTCACATTTTGACAGAACTGTTCCGCTCGGCAAAGGAGTTGATGCAGGTTTACAATCTTGCATACTCCATTCTTTTAAAAGATCTTGTGTAAAACGATTTTGATGAAGCTGAACTATTCCATTCGAAGAATTGGTCGACACTTCCATACCCAAAAAATACTGAGTTGGACCCCGGTCCACCGCTTCCACATGCTCATTGAGTTCTACAACTATTTGCTTAATATCTGCTTCCGAAGAACAAGCTATCAACATATCGTCGACGTATAACGCGATAATTGAAATTTTGCCATTCTTACTACGATGATACACACAATTGTCTGTCGAACTTCTATTGAACCCCATGCTTCGCAAAATATCGTTAATTTTTCTGTTCCATTCGCGACTGGCTTGCTTTAAGCCATATAATGCTTTTTTCAGCCTGCAAACTTTATCTGGATGATTACTGTCTGTAAATCCCTCCGGCTGCTTCATAAAGACTTCATCATCTAAGTCACCGTTTAAATATGCCGCAACAATGTCGATGTGGTGAATAAAAAGATTGTGCTGTGCAGCTAAACCCAAAATTAGTCGAATTGTCGAATAACGCGCTACTGGCGCATACGTTTCGTTGTAGTCGACTTTATACTTCTGGCTACAACCTTGGGCAACTAAGCGCGCTTTATGTTTTTCAACTGTTCCGTCTGCTCGCTTTTTCGTTGTGAACACCCACTTACACCCAATTATGTTTTTCGCTTCAGGTTTAGAAACCAACTCCCAAGTGTTTTTTCTGATCAATGATTCATACTCTCGTTGCATTGCCTGTTTCCATAACTGAGAGCACTTATCTGACATTGCTTCTTCCACTGTAACTGGATCACGCGCGCTAGCCATTGCTTGGTTCAATACCTCCTGCGGCTAGCAAATATTTTCCGCGGCCTTCCGACGTTACCATCTCTTAATATTTTTGGTCGCCCTCGTTTGCGCTTTATACCAATATCAACTATAGAATTCTCGTCACTTGCCTCAGAATCTGACACCTGAACCTCACCACTTCTCTCAGTTGATAAGTCATCTACACCTTCAGATACGGCACTTGCTTCTTCATTCGGGAATGAAATGTCTAACGGCAAATTAAAAGTAGTAACCTCTTCATGCCCCTGATTCAATCCCGAAAACGAATTCTCAAAAAATATGACATCACGCGAAATGATGATTGTTTTGCTATTCTTACAATACAGTCTATATGCTTTCGACTGATGAGAATACCCTACGAATGAACACTGTTGCCCTTTTGGTACGAACTTTGATTTACCCGGTTTCTTATCCAAACATACAGCGTCACAACCAAACACCTTGAAGTGAAAAACATTCGGTTTATTCTTGAACCAACACTCATATGGAGTCTTATGGCTTAACATTTTAGTTGGAGACCTATTACGAATATACGTAGCGGTGTTAACTGCTTCCGTCCAAAGATTTTGTGATAGCTTTGACCCGACCAACATACATCTTGCCATCTCTACTAACGTTCGGTTTGCGCGCTCTGAAACTCCATTTTGTTGTGGAGTGTAACTCACTGTGGTTTGATGCCGTATGCCTTTTGTTTTCAAAAAATCTTTGAACGCACTGCTCAGGTACTCACGCCCATTATCGCTACGTAAATTTTTTACTTTCAGGCCCGTTTGATTTTCCACACTGTTTACAAAATCTTTAAATACCGTTAACGCTTCCGATTTATTTTTCAAAAAATATGTCCATACATACCGCGAATAGTCATCAATAAAGGTTATAAAATACCTTGAACCGCTTTGAGACGGCACGCGCATTGGACCACAAATGTCCGTGTGTATGAGTTCTAAACAATTTTCAGTATAAACTGTACTATTATTTTTAAATGGTGAAAACTATGAGAGCTGGTCTCTGCAGATGAAAAGTTTGTTAATTACAATGGACTATTGGGAAGTAATAACAACTCCTTGTCCTGAAAATTTTGAAACCGTGTACCAAAGCCTAATTGGTTCATTAACATATTTAGCCATGATATCGAGGCCAGACATTGCGTACACGGTTTCAAAATTGTCGCAGTTCAATTCTCATCCACATCATGAACATTTTGTGGCGGCAAAGCATGTACTGCGTTACTTACAAAACACAACGAAAGGTATCATAACTTATTCATTTAATACTAATGGTTTAGTTTGCTACACAGATGCCGACTGGGGATCCGATTGCACTGACAGAAAATCATATAGTGGGTTTGTAGTATTCTTTGCTGGAAGCCCAGTGGCGTGGGAGTCTAAAAAACAACCCGTAGTATCTTTGAGTTCGATGGAAGCCGAATATATCGGCATGTGCCAAGGGTCCAAAGAAATATCATTTTTACGAAGTCTTCTTAATGAAATGGGTTTTACCAAATACGTCAACTTAGCAACAACATTTTTTTCGGACAACCAAGGAGCACAATTTGCTGTAAAAAATCCCACTGTTCACAAAAGAAGCAAACATATAGATATTAAGTTTCATTATGTTAGGGATAAATACAACAACAATGAAATTGATATAAAGTACATATCTACCGATAAAAATGTTGCCGATATTTTTACAAAATCTCTTTCAAAAGAAAAACACAGAAATTTTTGTAAAACATTAAATTTGAAATTTTCATGAACATTAAATGTAATTAAATTTATTACAATTCATATTTGGTTTGAGCCGGAGTATGTAAGTTATACATAACCCTTTTTATAACGGGCAAACCAAATTGCCATTTAGTTTTTCAATATTTAACACGGAACCGTTACTCATTTTTGTTAAATTATTTTATTCCGACTCGACAAAAAAAAATACACGATATTATAATTATAACTATCGACCGATTTTTTAATATAAAATTAAACTTCGAATCACGCGTTTCTTATGAGTCTGGGCCCATAACCTTTGTTAGTGTAAACAGAGCAAATAAGTAAAATAACACGACCGTTCGGTTTAATGTACTTTATTCGAGTGATTATCAAAATAGTAAATACAAATGTTCAAGGTTACATGAATATCATAAGAAGAACTAAATGGCAATTTGGTTTGCCCGTTATAAAAAGGGTTATGTATAACTTACATTTATAAAAAGTGAATAAATTTTAAACAAACAGAAAAAAAATAGTCAAAACGTGGTAAAAATATCACAATCCAATTAATTTTTCCGACACTGTTTATGGAAACGCAAGTTTAATAAAATTTAAAGCCAAATCCAAATATATTTTTTATAGTGAAAAAATAAAGTTATCATTTTTGTAAAATAAATATAAATGCAACGCATTTACCAGAAGCTACTATTGCTTGGCGCTACAACAGGCTTGACTTTTCAATTTCCGGTTCGGCCGGAAGCCTGCGGAAAAATGTATTAATTTTTGATACATGGATAAGCTACACACACACATGCACACATACACATGCACACATATGTACATACAAACTTGGCTATCTTCATGCAGCATTTTCACACGCTTTTCACATTGAAAAAGCATTAAAATGGCGTGAGTGCACAAAAGGATACTCTGGTGTATGATGATGAACTCTGATTGAATCAAGTTTATTTCAAAATGATGCCACTTAGCGGTATACACACACACACACACATACATGCATACACATGCACTTTCGGTGGCAAGCAAATTTACCGCTATATGCCGACTTGCATGCCACCATGTATGTGTAACTTGAGCTTGTTACTTTTACAATGTTAAAGGAAAATTTTATTTCGACTTTTACGCTTACATTGCCTTACAGGCGCAACTGTAGTGTTAACAGTGGCTAGAGGGGGTGGAGCAAATAGCAGGGATGGGGGTGAAGCGTGCAGTTTGCACGTGGAGTAGTGTAAGTGCAAAACAAAAAAACAAAAAAATAATAAAAACTTTTTCACAGCCTACTCTAACAAGCAATTTCTCACGTAGCCAACAACCAGCCGTTGCGCCTGTTGGTAGGCAAGAAAAAAAATTTAAATGAAAATTTGCCTTTACTTGACTTTGGTTTTTGTTCCTTATTCGAACCTGCAGTTGGTTACCTTTAACATGTCACACAATTTTGGCACTGTAGTGTCAAAATCATGCACACAAACTACTACTGTCCGCCCAACTCTCTCACTTACTTCAATTTTTTGCCATACAAGTAATTGTCTTTTAGTGACTTTTATGGCGCTACTGCCATTTTTGCTTATCATTAGTTTAATTGGGCACGTGTGCCAGTCGGCGTTGCATATGTGGCATTTGTGACATCTGCGTATTACGAACGCGACCGTTACATGCAACACTGTTGTTTAATTGGATGTTGTGCTACTTGCGCGGCGGGTGGTTGGGAAGAGCGAGCAAGTTTGTAAGAAAAGTACTATTTTAGATTATGAAATGGGAGGTGACGTTGTTTTTATTGTGTTTTGACAGTTAATTTTTTTCATTACTTTGTAGGTTGAGTGAGATTTGATTAATAATTTAATTTTAGAACATGCAATTTTTTTTCCTAAACTTTCTATTAGCTCAGCAATCAATTTTCTTTAAGATAAGCTAACCGCTTTCTCCCGACGACAACTAAATGACGACATTTAAATAATGTTTGGTCATGAAGCCCGGATAGTTTTAACGCAATGTTTGGTATCTCTTTTTTTTTAATTTTACATTTGGTTTTTTCTTTTCCGTTTTTGTTTTATTTTTATTTAGATATTTACTTTTTAATTTACGCATCTTCTTTATTCTTTCATTATTTTCTTATTTTACAATAAAGTATATTCAAATTTTTTTTGGAAGTTTTTCTTTACATTACTCTTACTTCTTTTCCTCTTCTTTTTTGCTTATTTATTTTTTTTTGCAATATATTCAAATTTTTTTGGAAGTTTTTCTTTACATTACTCTTACTCCTTTTCCTCTATTCCTTTTTTGTTTATTTTTCTTTTGCTTTCTTCTTTGCCGTTTCTTTCGTCTTTTTCGATTTCGTATTTTGCTTCCTATTTTTTCTGGTTTGCATTTTCATGTTATTTATGTAGTAACTTTTTCTTTTTTTCTATATTTTGTTTTCTCTTCCTTTTTTCTTTACTTATTTACTCTATTTCCGTTTTATTCGACTTTTTCTTTTAAGATTTGTTTTGCACTGCTTTCTTTCGTTCCTTTTCCTTTTATTTTTATTCTCCTTTTCTTTCCTTTATCCTTCTGCTTTTATTTTCAATTAAATTTCCTTTTCTATTTTGTTGAGGTTTGCCTTTTTATTCTTTTATTTTTTCCATTTTCATCCCCTTCTTTTTTATCTTATTTTTTCTTCATTATCTACCACTTTCCCCCTTATTTTATTTTGCTTCTTATCCCTCTTCCTTTTTATTTTAATTTTCCGTCTTCGTCTACTTTTTATAGCAAAAAAAATAATACCTTTTATTTTATTTTTTCTTTATCTTTTCATTTAACATTCTTCCGTTGCTTTCTTTGTATTTATGACTTTTGCTCGATTTCCCTTTAAGACTATTTTCTGTTTGTTTTGCCTTAATTTTTCATTTTACTTCACATTTTCTTTTCCTTCTACTTTTTCCCTTACTTTTCTTTTCATATTTAAATTTTATTATTTATATTTTTTTGCTTGATTCTATTGCTTTTTATTGTTATTTTTATTTTCTCAATTAATTTTTACTATTTCTTTTTTTCCATTTCCTAACGATTTTTTTTGCTTTTTCCTCATTTGTCCCCTAAATATATTCTCGATTTTTTATCGTCTTATTTTCTTTTAATCTCACGTAATATTTTCTCTCCACTTTTTCTTTTACCCTTGATTTTCTTTTTATAATTAATTTTATTTTTATTTTTACTATTATTTCCCACTTACATTTATCTTTGACTATGTTTGCTCTTTATCTTTATCTTTTCATTTTGTTTTTTCTTTTTCCTACTGTCCATTTTTTCTCATTTCTTCTTTATCTTATTTTCTCTTTTGCCTCAGAAATTTATTTTTCGATTACTTTGTCGGCTCTATTTTTGGTCGAATTTCTCATTTCTCTCCTTTTATTTTTCCTCTTTATCTTTCTCTTTCTCCTACATTATCTTTTCGTTTCGCGTTTTTGTTTGTTTTTTTTCCATTTTCTTCTCTTGTTGCTCATTTTTCTCTGAAACTGATGGTTTCCTCTGCTACTTTAACTTTTTCTTAATTGTTTAATTTAGTTTCGCTTAAATTATTTTATTTTATCTTAGCTTCATGTAACGTCACCTTCCTTACGTATTTTTTATAAGTTTTCCATAGTTTCGCAATAATTTTTACCTAATATAGTTTTCTGTCCTTCATTTTTTCTTATAGTGTTGTTACTTCTTATTCCTATTTATTTATATCTTTACTTTATCTATATTTGGTTTTCTCTTTCCTATACCTATCCCTATTTAATATTTCTGCTTCTATTCATATTCCAATTCCTATGTCTATCTCTATCCACATCGCTATTCACATTCCCAATGCTTTATCTATTTGTATCCCCTTCCCTTTTCTATTCCGAATTTTCAAACATTTTCGTTTTATTTTTTCATTCTTCCACAAAATATTCACACATCCCATTGATTTATCATCATTGACATTTAATTTATCACTTAATTATCTTCATTTTCTCATCAACCATTTATCTTCCCCTCATCATTTTACACATAATTTCCTGCATTTCCTCTGCCCTAGCTCTCGCTTTTCCAATCAGCCCTTCATTAACACTTTTACAGCAAATTGCTTCAATTTCCGTTGCCATTATGCAATTCGTGTAACCGTTATTGTACACATGCGCTCCGCTTCCGCTCGTTTCCGCTTTCTATTCTATTTTGTTCAATCTATCGCATCACTGCTAGCCTGATTGACCGGCCTGTTGCCGCCGCCTGGTTGCCGACTGTCCAACCAACCAACCAATCCAGCAAATGTCAACTTTGATGCTTATCATATAATCATTTATGATTTTATTTATTTACTTATGTACATATTTATTTATTTACACAATAATGACATTATTAGAGACCTCTGGCACGATAGCAGGCAACAGTCCCCACAAAATTCGCTCTCTCCCCATATCCGGCAGCCGTGCTTGCCTTTTCATTCGCATGAAAGCTCCAGTGTCCAGCGCAATTGTGTTTGATTGATTGGAAAATATGTTTTGGGTTTTTTTCTGCCGCCTTTTTGGTTCTTGTTTTTTTCACCCCAGAGCATATGTTTTTATTTTCATATCAAATAAAGTATTATTTTATTATTATTATGATGTCATGCTGTATGGTGCGGATTATATCCAATTATTGCGAATAATGAGCACTTTAACGATATGTGCGTGTGTAAAGGAATTAGTCTACACAAAAAAAGTGACAAATTAATTCCAAAATTGCTTTTGTTGTCGGGTTTACAGTCAAACACCACTGTAACGAACAGTTCACTAAAAATATAATTTTTTATTTCTGAGGAGACTACAACTTGTTTTCTTTGTGTTTTTTTTTTTATCGGAGCTTCTCTATAGCAACACCCTCTCTACTGCCCATTCTTTATCACGCAGGTCATAAACTCCAAATTGCCAATATACCTTTTGTCTAACCAAATAAATACTACCGAGACCCTGGGTAGCCGCATTTCCAACAACTGGCCAGGTCGCCTCTGACATTCACCCAAAATTTTCCGGATTTCATCATCACATCAGTATGCTTCTACTTTCTGCCTCAATAGATAGATAATTGAGGCCTTAGATCAACGTTCCTAAATCGCTCGCTTTGGACAATGGAGTATTCAAAAAGTTTTGCCTGTTTGAGGACTCAACGCACCGCAACAACATGTTAGGCACTTTACGAAATACAAGCTGCTAATTTCCACCCCTGAGATCTCTGCTGTGGTTTTAATGAAGTAAGATCCAGGTGCCTAAATCTCAGCCTCGCATTGGCAGAACAGCTGAGTAGAATAGGAAATTTGATACCACCTCGTCATCCTCTAGACAGCTGCGGCAAAGAGGGGCAGGGACTATGTTTAGCCTAGCCGCATGAATACTTATCGAATAATGGCCGATCAGAACTCCTACGAGAATTGAAGGTTGCCGGTTTGTTAGCGACCGGAGCTCCTGCGAACGCCTACGGTTCACTACCGGCCGAAGGGTCTTTGCAATTCCGCATATAGTGGTATTTGCCCAGGTTCGCTGTGATAACATAGATTCCATCTGTCTAACAAAGGTCCGTAGGCGACCAGAGGAACTTCTACCCCACCCTCTCCCTGCTTGGAGTAATGACTTCCAGTGTGTCCTGCCGAATGAACCATGCTGTTTCCTGCAATGTCGCTATAGCCCGGCAACGAAATCAATTCGATGTGAAGTATTCAGAAGCGTCTGAGAGAGAGGTCAGACACTCCCTAACCAAATTCGACTTGACTTAAGGCCTTAATTGCAGCCGGATAGATGTTTGCCTGTCTAAAAGGCATTGTTTTGGTGAGTAGCCAATCGGCTGCCTCCTTGATTGCGGCCACCTCCGCGTAAATCACACTACAGGGTTTTAGAAGCCTTGCTTTTTGACTGACGTAGAGCTCCTTGACGAGGACACCACCACTCGTTAGAATTTTAGAGTATCCGTGGGCCAGGGTTAGATCTGCCGCCAGTCAACAACGTTGAATTAAAAAAAAATACTATTTCTTATAAGGAGAAAATTGGCAACACCGTCAAATGAAACTAAAATTTTGTGTGAACACAATCCACTTTCAGCATTGCGCAATTTTCAGTGTCAGTTTTAGTTCTGCAAAAAGACGCAAGTTCTTTACAAAAAACAGCAAGTTAATACTGCACAAAATTATTTTTGTTAAAAAAAAAAGTCTTCTTTCAGCAAATGACCTCAGATAATAAATAAAATTTGCTTCAAAGTTTAAAAAAAAATCATAAAGCTTAAGCTGTGTAGAGAGTATTTTGAAACGATTACCGGTTTGCATTAAAAGTTACATTAAGTTGCAAACTCTACTCTATTAAAAGTACGAGAATATAACAAATTACGTGACTTTTAGCAAAAAAAAAACCCCGTTCATCAATGTGTAGGGGTTGCAAACATTCGTTCAGCAAAGAAGTTATGAAAATATTTTATTAATTTACATCTCCCATATGCACCACTTATGCAGCTGAAATATATAGCTGCAATAGTATTAGTGAATGTGCGTTTTCGTACCAACATATTCTCTTAACTTTTTGCAATCATTGTACAATAATTGATTGGCTTAATTTATGGAAATTGGCAGCACTGTACGCTCAATATCCAATCTTGCATATAAAAATTTGTCTATGTGTGTAAAAATGTGTTACTGTGCTATTTACTACTTATCGAAAGTATATTTTTGTGGAATGCAGATTGATGCTGAGTAAGTGAGAATATATTTTACAAGTATTTAATTGGCATTATCAATCATATTGCACATGTGTATTGTATGTATTGAAAGAGCAACAGTTAAAAAGTGGTAAAAGTTATGTCAAGCGAGTATGAATGGGAATGTGGTGTTGAGAGCGCCGCCTTCTTTTTAAACACGATATGGAATAGGCATTCTTTTATTGGCGTTGTTATGATACCATAATAACTCCGAAAAAATGGATTCCCAAAGAGAAGACAAGAAAAAAAACTGGCTAGGTAGAGTCTCAATAAAGTTAAAAAATTTTAGAAAGGTTACAATATAGACTCTAATATAGCTAAAATTACTTTATCATTATATTTCTCAATTCATTTTTATGTCACTATTTAAACAGGTGGCAACCCTCTCTAAAAATATTTGTCAAATAAAGCTCTTTTAAACCTTTCTCTTTTAACGCTCAAAATTCTATATATCCTCAAGTTTTATTAATCTAATTTTACGCAATTTATTAAACAGGTGGCAACCTTATGCACAAATATTTTTCAAATTAAACATTCTTAAACCTTTCTCGTATGATATTTATAATGCAATACTTTCTTTATTTTTATCAACTTAATTTAACGTAATTTTTCAAACAGGTGGCAGCCCTTTCTAAAAATGTTTTTAAATCAAAGCTTTCTTCCCTTTCCTTTTCCTTTGTCGAATGAATCTTATAATATAACACGTCATTAATTTTTATTAATTTAATTTAATGCAATTTCGCAAACACGTGGCAATGCTCTTCAAAACAATTTTCGAAATAAAGCTTTCTGAAATCTTTTTCATTTGACACTCATAATATAATACTTCCTTCAGTTCTATTCATTTCATTTAATGTAATTTCTCAAACAGGTGGCAACGCTCTTCAAAACTATTTTCGAAATCAAGTTTTTTAAATAGGTGACCAGTCCACTTCAAATATATTTTTTTAAACAAAGCGATTTTAGAACTTTTTCCTTTAGACTACACTGAAGAAACCAAATAGCCGAAAAACGATTTTCTTTATTTTGAAAGGATTTTCTTTTCCAATTGCGATATTTTCTAACGATTGAGTAAAGTTTTCTTTAAAATGAATAAATATTTCTTAAGCACTGATTCATTCAAATTTTTCTTTCTTTCGATAGCTATTTGTCTTTAAACCAGATAATTTTTTCTTAGTGTAATAAACATTGAGTTTTGCGACGATTAAGTTTACTTTTGAATCACCCCTCGTACAATGCAGTGGTAGGGTAATATGGCAAGCGTGCTAAGATATTCATTTTGAAATTTTACTTAAATGCAACAGACATATGTATATTCTATTCACAATATCCCTAAATACAAAACTCCTGAGCAATAATTGTATTGTATGTAGGCAGATTGAAACTTCAAACGCGAAATGTCAAAACAATTAAATGTCATTCGCAAAGTACACATCGAGGGCGGAGTATAATTTCAAACCATTCTACATAATATTTGAAAGGATGTTTTATAAAAATACAAATGAATGCTATGTGATTGTGAGTGTGAGCAAATGAATGCAACCAAACCCTTTTTCAAAGCATTCATATTTTGGGATTTGGGGTTTGGTCGCCGAAAATAAAAATGGCGTTTAATGCGCGCTGTCACAAAGCAAAGATTTCCACAAACACTTGACAATATTAAAAAGCAAACGAAACAAAGCAAAAAAAACAAAAAAACAAACAGAACGGAACGGAAAATTAAAAGTAATGAGCGCATTAAAATCCGCATAATTCAACATATCAAAAGTGACATTGGATGTCAAAACAAGGAAACGCGGCTAAAGCTTAATTTTTCGAAGTGTTTTAAAGTGAATTTAGGCAAATACAATACACGCTCCTCAAAAAAATCCAAAAAAACTCTTCTGCGCATCCGTTGCTGCCTATTTTGTAATTGAAACCTGTGCTATTATGTGTGAGGCAAAAAAAAATAAAAATAAATATATATATAGAAAAACTTGGTAACATAATAGAGCTTAGCCTTTAGTTAAAGACACAACGCATACGAATATTTTTTGTTTGTGTGTTGGTGTGTGACTTGACGTCTTACGCTAGCAAATTAAGCCAGCAATTTAATCATCCTCACACTTTTTGAGAAAGGGTATCAATTTCAATTGCGCAATTTGTTTTGACAGCGATTGTCTGTATGTATATTTAATTGTGACACATAGCATTTGTTTCTTCTAATTTTAAAGTATTAGCGCTGATTTGTGAGTTGAATATCAAATTACGTAAAATTCAATAGCAACAGGATGTCAATCGATTTTGATGTCTTTAGAATAGCAAAGGAGTGAGAGGATAAAAAAATCTAAATAAAGAATTTGACAAAAACAATAAAAAAAAGAAAATATAACAAAATGAAAGGAAATAAAAAAATATTGGCAAATAAGTTAGAAAATAATAATATAAAACTATTTAAAGTTAAAAAAACACTAAAATTTAAAAAACGTGAAGTAAAAATAAGAAATCTAAATAACCAGAAAAAATATTTAAAAAAACGAAAACGAATTAAAATAAAATAACTAAATAAACAAAATTAATTAGTAATAAAAAAAATGAAACAAAAACTAAAAAAAAACTTATCTACTTAAATTTGAAAAAGACTGAAGAAAAGAGATAAAAAAATTTAATAACACTGTATAATAATAATCCAACCAAACTAATTAAATTGTAACACCAAGTTTAAACAACATTAAGTTATGTAAGTCAAATGAAATTGAATTGAACTAAATAAAAAATAAATAAAAAAATAAATCATAATAGGGAAATGTAAAATTATATAAAATTGTAATGAATAATGAAGCTAACATGAAATTAAGCCACACATTAAACAAACGTATAAAATAGAAGAAAATAAATTAACAGATAATAAATAAAAGGAAATTAAAATTTAAATAAATTTAACAAAAAAATTAAAAAAATTACAAAAAATTAGAAAAAAGTATGTAATATAAAATATTGAAACAAAGCAAAATTAAATTAATTTATATGTATAAATAGTAAAAAAATTATATCCAAAAATAAAATAAAATTACACAGTACAATAAAATTTAGCATAATAACACAATAAAACAAAAAATATAGTAAGCTAATGATATAAAATAATTAGTATATAACAAAATTCAGTTAAACTAATTTAATTTAATTAAGTAATATACAATAAAAATATAAAATAGAGGAAAATAATTTAACAAATAATAAAATGAATGAAATTTAAACTAATTTAATAGAAATATACATTGAACCTCTAGAAATTAAATTAAATAAAATCATATGCAATATTAAAATAAAAATATGTATATATGTACATATGTATGTATATAAATAAAAAATAAAAAAATAAAAAAATAAAATTGTTTAAAATGAAACAAAGCTCAATAAAAAAATTAAATTAAAAAAAAAAAACAAGTAAGGTAAACATAAAATGAATGTATTTACATATATGTATACAAAAAATAAAAATTAAAAATAAACAATTAAATTATAAAACACAATAAAATATAGTATTATAAAGGAATAAAAGAAAAACAAAATGAAATAATGAAGCTAACTATAATAAAAATCAGTTAAACTAAGTTTATTCAATTAAGTAAAATAAAGTAAAAATATAAAATAAAGAAAAATATGTATATTAGCAGATAATAAAATTTATGAAATTTTTATTTTAATAAATTTCATTAAGAAAAATAAACCACATAAAATTTATTTAAATAAAATAATATAAAATATTGCATTAAATATAATAGATATATAGAGTAACCAAATAAAAAAAATTTAAATATGTAAAATGAAACACAACAAAATTTAAAAAATAAATTATTTAAATTAAAATAAAATTGAGTAGAATCATACAAAATTTATTAATTTAAATGCATAACGAAGTATAATACTGAAATCAACAATACATTTTATGAGCTCAAGACCATTTTTAATAAGAAAAATTATATACAAATTTAATATAGTATATAATAACAAAATATAAAATAAAATAATGTTAAGTTGAATCAAATTGATTTAAATTAAGTTAGTTATACAGTAAAATACAATAAAATGCAATACATAAAATAAAAATGAAGAAGCAAAATTATAAAATAATTAAGATGAAAAAAATAATAAAGCAAAAAAGATTATATTAAATTAAGGAAAATAAAATAAAATAACATGAAAAATGAAACGAATTGAGGAAAACAATTTAAAACAAATTTAAATAAAAATTATAATATATTTATATTAAAATAAATGAACGTAAATTATAAAAAAATTAAATAAATTGATCTAACATAAAATAAGTCAAGCTTGGGTTAAACTAAACAATATTTTTTTAAAATTAAATTATAACATAATTTAAACTAATTCGAAGTAAAGCAAATCAAGTTAATTTAAAATGAGTTATTTTAAATTAATAATAATAAAACTAAAATAAAATAAAAAATTAATAAAAAAAAATTTGGAAAAATAAAACGTAAATGAAAATAAAATAAAAAGTGAATCAAATAAATAAAAACCAAATAAAATGGCCTCTTGTAAAATTAAAATAAAAGAAATTAACATAAAATGAAATGAAATATAAAAAATTGCATACTTTAAGAAAGGAAACAACCACATAATAAAGTAAAATATTATTAATGAAAAATAATATTAAAAATATAATGAAATATCAAGCAATAATTCGAAAAAATTGTTTGGTTAGTGCGCTCCTAAATTTGAGCTAATTTAATTTAAAAAAAAATTAATTAATTGCAGTTAAAAATTTGGGGAAGAATTTGAACCCAAAAACCGCCGCTATTAATTCGAAAGTTTGAAACATTTTTTTGAGCGATCTAAATCAACGTAGTCCTAACGTAGTAATCTAATCCAGTAGTGCGCACCCAGTAGCTCGGTTGTCTTGGTTGGCAACACGCAAGTTTTTTGTCATTTCGATACCATGAAGTTGCAAGCTGAATTTGTTGCTTTAATCGATCCAAACCAGCACTCATTAGGCTTACACGACAACACGCAACAATATGTCTGTTCAGTCCAGAGGTCCATACTTATCAATAACATCACTGCAATAATTCGAAATTTTCATATTTTAGCTCTTCACTGAGCCACTGGATATCTACATCAGAAGACGCAAATAAAAAAAAAACCTACAATTGACGAAAATTAAACACTTTCAATACCCATGTACATCTTCTAAAAGAAAGAAATTCATAATATCAATTTAGGCAGATCAAAAGAAATGCTGAATTTCATTTATTTCCAATTACGTTGACAAATTTAAATATTTATACAAATATCCTATTCAATTTGTCACATCATTATCTCTGTGTAGCCGCTCAAATGCTACCTCTACTTTTCTTTTCTTTTAACATTCATTTTGCCACCGCACGTCCCCCGCTCCGCTGAGATAGCACTTTTCACCAAATTGACACCACACAAAAGGACTTGTTTTCCACTTGAATTATCCTTATGATTGCTATGAATGCGCACTCACACACGCGCACACTGCATATTATATTATTATAATAAATGTTTCTAATATTTTTTCTTTCGTCTAACAATTCAGCAAATGTGCACATAAAAAAAAACACAAATAAATATGCACCTAGGTAAACGTTAACGCCTCGCAACAGACTTGGCAAGCGAAGGACGAAGAACGAAGGAAGCGTGAAAGCATCAGATTTATGTGAATATCTGGAAAATAAATTGAATCAATTCAATTTGCTTCGTTGCTCGCAAGGATGCGCAAAATTAAATCAAATAGAGCTGTAAGTGTAAAAGAATAATATGAAGCGGGGTGGGAGGTGAAAAGAAAAATGAAAAATAAAAATTGTTGCAACTAGTTAATGTCCAGTTACATTCTTCCTTCAGCCTTCATTTTTCAGCAAATAAATACACTTCAAGCATAACCTGCCCTTCGTCTGCTCTGCTTATTTCGCTCTGTTAGCCAGGCAGTTCATCTAATAGCTAGTAGGTTGTTGGTCCGTCCGCCTGGCTGGCTGCTCGCACTTCGCGCTCACTCACTCAATGGCCGGGTTGCTTGTCAAAAGCAATTCTCATTCGTGTAGAAAATCCAATTGCATTCGCCCGGTGAATGGATTTTGTTGTTAGATGTAGATTCTCAAGAAATTGAAAGAAAGACAATTTGTGCGCATTTATTTTGCACTTTGGAGTTAGTTTTATTTTAAGGTGTTAAACGAATCGAATGAGAAGCGAATGTGTAGGTGAAATATGTTGCCATATTATTAGATTATTATTTTTTATTTTCCTGAGACCATATGTGCTATCTGAATGGAGGTGGCCACCATCAGGGAAGTGGCCATTTGGCTGAATATTTACTCCGATAGCCAAGCGACGATTAGATCTATGGACCCAATGACGGTGTGACCGAAAGCTGCGCGGTATTTCTTCGTCAAATTAATCTGTGTACCTGGGTACAGAGATATCTTGGGGAATTGTGAAGCAGTTGAGTTGGCAAGGCAAGGTAGACTTAAATAAGGCTTCATAGGGAGCAAAGAGCGTTTCGGGATTCCTCTGTCGCGAGACCTTTTTGGCCAAAAATATGCCGGAGGAAAGCACGGGAGCTTCTATGGTTATTCAATTCGTATCACTCATTGATTATGAGGATGTCGAAAGTGCGCTGTCCAATGTCTCATGTCTGGAAGCCCATTCTGGGTGCTTCAATAGCTAACCACTACTGCGGCAGCCGTTTGGAGGGTGAGGTGGTGGAATCATCACAATAATTCGACTTTTTACTTTCAGTTCAGATCAAACGCAAGTACATATATGGGATTCATTTTCCGGCGGACATATCGAGAGTAGAGATTAGCCAGCTTCGAAGCTTCATTGTAAGCATAAAGTGCTTTGAATGTACTGTGGTATCACAATGGATGCGAGAAGGTCTATGAGAGGCTAAGTGTTTTATAGAATGCCATCGTCTCTACTGAAGATTTTTTCGGGGTATGGTGGAAAGAAAATTAGTAAATTATAGCAAAACAGATTCTGAGTTGTTCTAAGTTGAGTATGTGGGTTTGGAATAACCAAATAAGGACTGCAATATACATAGATTTTACCCCAAAAACGTAGAAGTAGTACCTTTCAATGCCACGTGGGTGTATTTGGGGTGTATAGCCTTTGTTTGTTGTCCCAGTCTCTTTTGGTACATAGAAAGTAAATCGTGAGATTTTTTACAATGAAACAATGGAGAGCTCCATGCAATTTCTTGGAAAGCACTATGAAAACTTTCTTCACTGACAGTTCCAAGACAGAAAATGGAACTTGAGCTGCTTGATACATGGATAGCGGTTCCAGATGCTTTTTTACCGTAGGACAATTATAAAGGCCTTCCAATCGGAGGTATCCGCGACACCTTTCCATTTGAGCAGAGATTTAGCTGAATTTAGCTATTCGGTCCATTGCTGGGATTTTGGCAAAGCACCCACAGTCACGAAGTTGTCGTGACCCTCTTCTCAGTCTTGAGCCGCGATGGAACTGGCAGTTTCTATATCTAGGTCCTAGCGCGATTACCGTATGCATTATGCATTAAACGATTTCCGGATAGGAATTTTAATCACCGAGCGATATCACAGAGCATAGGCGGTCTTACTTCAACTCGAGGTGACTGTAGGGGAGACGACTTTACGGGTATAGTCAAATAAGAAGGCAGCTATTAGCTAGTCGGGCAAAAAAAGCCGTTCATAAACCTGCGAAGAATATAATGTGAGAAACAGAGAAGGGAATATAAAGCGAATGGGAGCCTTGGTCGCCTCTACTAACTAAGAAAGCGATCATTTGACGTGAATGAGAGAAAGAGTGAAGAAGTCCAGCAATCCGAGATATTACAGAAGAATTGTGGAGACACAAACGTAGAAAAAAAGTGGGCCGAACTGCCAAAGATCGAGCGAAAACTCGGCCACGAAGCGGCAGAAGAGTAATCTAGTAACATCAAACCATCGACCTTTAAAGCGAACAAACCGTAAACTGCCGTTGACAGGCCCTAGAGTCGCCTAGGCTGAAATACGAAGCTGGATGACATCGCGCGGCAATATCTGAGCTTAGCGCTGCGCCAACACGGTGAGCACCAAGTAAATAGAACAATTGAAGGGTCTATGGAAAGTCTATGGGAAGGAAACTGCTTAGTTTCATTAACAAAATGATGCATGAGAGCTAACTAAGCCTTAATATACTTCGATGTGGAAGCGCAAAAACGACGTAACATATAGTTTTCCATTGTGCTTAACACCTTGGGACGATAAAGGAATAAGAGATACGGAAAAAGGCGTACATAGGACTTTACTCTTTCTATACATTTTCGTGGTTCTGTAATGAATCTGAGAAGCTTTTTGAGGGATGGAGTAAGAAGGTTTTCTATTATCACTGGAATGTGCCATTTCATCCTTGCTAAATCAGGACAGTTATAGACGAATGTTCCGTCCTATCTTCTTCCTCGAGTCAAAATGTGTAATCGATAGGCAATGTGCTGGCACCAAGCCTTGTGTCATGAAAACAACCCAACCACCACCCTGTGCTGTTCGATCTTTTTAGAAAGGATTTGATTATTTTGCAGCTGTACCGGCGCCAAAGGTTCTCATGCACCAGCCATATTCATGACAACTCTGATGTGTGCGACAATACCGGCCTATAATTGGTTGCTATTTATTTACATACTACAATCCGTCAGCCAGGTCGTTTCCCTGGGCATCAACTTAGTTTCCCGTACAATTTTCGAAAGGTACGAGCGGTTTCCAAGACCTTAAGTGAAGCTTGGTTTTCACTACAATCGCTGATTTGGCATCTGCATGCCAAGAGGTTTCCGAACTTAATCTTGTCGGCTTTCCTTTTCAGGAATGAAATTAAAGAGGAATATCCTTTTGGTGACATTAAATTGAGACTTTTCATAAAAATTGTGCAAACTATTGGCAACACTGTTTACATACCCACAGCATGATTCGCTTTAATTTCACCGCCATATTTTCACAAGCATCAAATATATCTATAGAAATGTTTTGCGTGACAAATCCACTTACAGCAATTGCGCTTTTGTTGAAAATGTCTGAAAATTTTCACTTTTCCGCTTCCATTTTCCCGCTTGCACATTCAGTGACAGCTTGACAAACCAATAATACAATTCGTAGGATTAATAATTTTCACAAAGTGTTGATACTGCCTTGTTGATGTTTTTTTTTTTTTAATTTTTGTTAACAAAGTTGCAGATTTTTTCAAGTATATTTTTCCTATGTTTTCCGTAGTTTTTAATGTCTTTATTATTATAACTATTAACATTTCTTCGCATTCATTTATTGTTTTTTGTATTTCTCTTTGTTTGCTCTCACTCAATTATTGTACATTTGAGATTAATTCTTTTCAATGCCAAGCCAACAATTGTGAATCTACAAAATTTCTACAATGCATTAGGAAAACGTAAAATCGTAGTTTCTTAGAGACAGCAGCAATCTATAACAACAACAACCACAACAACCACATGACTATTAAGACCTGCCATTTCTAGCAAAATATAACAGAGTGGCTTGTTATAACTCTCGCACTTCCCACACCACATTATCCTTAACATTTTTTTGTAATTCATTGCTGTATATTGTAGTTGCTTTTGTTGTTATTTTTTTGTTTCAGATCTCATCATCAACGCCAAAGCGATGGCAGTTATTGCTGTTCATTTGCGGTGCAAAATTTGTCATAATCTTTTGACGTGCGTGCGTCGCCTTGCAGCGTTGTTGCGTTTGGTCGCACAGCAGGCGAGCGAGCACCTTAGGCGAGAGTTGATTGTGAAACGTTACAAGGCGGAAGCTGAGCACGAAGAGTGGGAGAAAGATGTAAGTACGCACACAATTACAAAATACTTTTTATTTGTGTGAGTGTCAATATACTATGTGTGGATTGGACAAAGTGGGAAATGTTATGCGCCTTCAGATAGGCCTCTCGTTCTCAGGTTTGTCTATTTTTATTTTATTTTCTTAAGATTTAAAAACAACATGAAAATAAAAAAAAACACGATTATGTAATAAATTAAAGCCTGAAAAAATTAAACAAAATAAACAAAAATCAAAGTTAATTAAATTAAATAAAAAATAGAGTAAACTAAAATCCAATAGACTAAAAGAAAACATTGTCAAATTATATAAAATAACATGAAATAAAATAAAATAGCAAAGTAAAATTAAATAAAATGTAATAATATACTACAGTAAATATAAAACAAACTAAATACAATAAATTAAATACAAGTTAAATAAAATTACAAAAACAAAAAAATAAAAAAAAATATAATAGATTACAAACAAACTAAATCAAACAAAATAATAACATAAATATATTAAAAAAATTAAGGATATAAGAATACAAGTTAAATAAAATGGTGTGAAGAAAATGTATAAAATAAATAAAATTAAAATAAAATGAATTGAAATATAATAAATTAAAATAAAATAAAGTAAAACAAAATAAAATAAACAAAAATAAAAGCAATAACACTAAAATAATATAAAATAAGATTCATTAAAAAAATCAACTAATAAACAAAAGCAGAAAATTAAAATAAAATAAAAAAAATTAAGTAAAATAAAATATAATAAAAGTGTTAAAAATAAAATATTTTAGAATAACAGAAATTAAATTAAAATGAAATAAAATCTAAAGCAAACTTAAATTAAATGAAGTAGAAAAAATTCAAAACAAACATAAAGTAAATTAAAATACAGAGGACCAGACTAAAATAAAATAAATAAAAATAATATTAAGTTATTTAAATTAATTAAAAATATAGTAAAATACAGTAAAATTAAATGAACATAACGAAAAATGGCACTAAAGTTTGCACAACGCCGAAACCGCTTTGTCTCCATATCAAACTTGACAAGAGATGATGGAAAATTATTCCACTATTTATCGACTTTTCACCCTGCCGGAAGAACAGAAGAAAAAAGGAAAAAATATAAAGAAATTAAATAAAAAAAGGTGCAGCAAAATAATAAAAGCAACATGAAATAAGGTAAAATAAAAACTATATAAAAAAAAAATATAAAATAAATTATAATAAATAAATTTTCGATAAATTAAAATAAATTATATTAAATAAATTTTCGGTAAATTAAACTAAGTAAATGGAAATACAATAAATTAAAATAAAATAAGATAAAAGCAATAAAAATTAAATAAATAATAGGAAAATATAGTAGAATATAATAAAATAAAAAAATCACTTAATAAGGGGGAAATAAAATTAAAATAAAGTCTAATAAAGTCAATTTGAACACAAGAAACTAAAATAAGATGAGATAAAGTAAAATAAATTTATAGCATAAATGAAACTATGACAAAAAATTCATTAAAGTTAAATCAAATAAAATGGCAAAGTAGAATTGCATAGCATAAAAAAATAAAATAACAAAAAAATATAAAATAAACTAAAAAACAGACCAATACATAAAAATTAAATTAAATTATTAAAAAAAAAACGTTAAATAAAGCAAATAAGTACAATAATATAAAATATCTAAAACACCTATGGCAAAAAAAAAATTATAGAATTAAAATGAAATGATGAAAAATATGAAAATGGATTATATAATAAAATAAAATAAGACAAAAATACCAATATAAAATAAATTAAATTAAAACTAATTTATGTTAGTTTAAATACAATAAATGAAAATAAAATAAAGTAAACCAAAGCAGTGTAAATATAAATAAAACAAAAAACGATAAAATAAAAAAAAGTTAAAGAAAATTAAAATAAAAAAATAACAAAAAAAGTTAAAATATCATAAAGTAAAATAAAAGAAATTTAACTAATATAAAATAAATTAAAATATAACAAAATAATTGAAATATTGTAGCCTTTCATTTTGTTTTGGGCACAGAATTATTCCGTAATCTATAATAGTCTTATAATTTATTTTAAGCATTGGGCATTAAATATTTCCATATTAAATGCCTTGGTAAGGTTCGAGGCAACGTAAAATAAACAAAAAGACAGATCAATACATAGAAATAAAATAAAATTGTTAAAAAAAAATTTTAAATAAAGTAAATAATTACAATAATATAAAATATTTTAAACACCTATGGCAAAAAAAAATTATAAAATTAAAATGAAATAAAGAAAAATATGAAAATGAATTATATAATGCAATAAAATAAGACAAAAAGTCCAATATAAAATAAATTAAATTAAAACTAATTTATGTTAGTTTAAATACAATAAATGAAAATAAAATAAAGTAAACCAAAGCAGTATAAATGTAAATAAAAGAAAAAATGATTAAATAAAATAAAATTAAAGAAAATTAAAATTAAAAAAAATAAGAACAAAAAAAGTTAAAATGCCACAAAGTAAAATAAAAGAAATTTAAGTAATATAAAATAAATTAAAATATAACAAAGTAATTGAAAATATTGTAGCCTTTCATTTTGTTTTGGGCACAGAATTATTCCGTAATCTATAATAGTCTTATAATTTTTTTTAAGCATTGGTCATTAAATATTTCCATATTAAATGCCTTGGTAAGGTTCGAAGCAACGTAAAATAAACAAAAAACGATAAAATAAAATAAAATTAAAGAAAATTAAAATAAAAAAAAATAATAACAAAAAAGTTAAAATACCATAAAGTAAAATAAAGGAAATTTAAGTTATATGAAATAAATTAAAATATAACAAAATAATTCAAAATATTGTAGCCTTTTATTTTGGTTGGGCACAGAATTATTCCGTAATCTATAATAGTCTTATAATTTATTTTAAGCATTGGGCATTAAATATTTCAATATTAAATGCCTTGGTAAGGTTCGAGGCCCAACTTAAACCTCTACCATGCTTTGATATCGTCAGAATATTCGAAACAAGTCATAAAAGTTATTTTCGGGTTCTAATTCTCGATGAAATTTTATATTTGATACTCAGCATTTAGCGACTTCTTAGCCTTCGATGTTATTGCTTGCATTTTAAGAAATTTTCTCTCGCTGTCAGGGAAAACAATTTACAAAATTATTTTTTTTGATTAAACTCATTGTAGGCCCGGGTAATTGTTCACTAAGAAAATTAAAGCGTGTATTTGCCGCGCTGTGAATTACCTCATTATTTTTTTTCCTTGTTTGCTGCTGTCATTCTTTCCTTTCTACATTTCTTTCACTAGCTCGTTATGAATTTTCCACTTTTTCTATTCTCCTTAGCCGCAAAATCCGCTTTACTAATTTTCCTATATTACACTTTGTCATCGCGTAAATTTCCGCACCTTTTCTTCTCACGCCATTCTCCTATTCTGAATAGCGTATCACTTTTCATCTCATTAAAATCTCAAAACCACTTTGACATTTAAATAACTGGCGATTAAGTAAATAGCAAGCGATTTCTGCTTTGCAAGTTTCCAGTGTAACAATTCATTTTGCTACTACGAGTATAATAAATAAAATTGTTAGTTGGCGTCAAAGCTTCGGCGTGTGACTGCATAGATACTTTATCATCAATGCCCATAAGAAAATAATTGGTGGGAGTAGAGAGAAGTTTGGTTTATTAATGGTTAGCACTTTTGTTACTAAGTAGATCATTAACGCGTATAATGACGTGACATTTGACACTTGACACTTTGTGTTTTTTTTTTACAGGTGATTTTGATGTTAAGTTTTCACGCGACAAATAAGCAGTTATAATTATTTTTAATTGGTTTATTGCAAACGTAATTATCAAATAGCGATATGTAATTAAGTAGCTTTACATACATTATAAAAGAAAATTATTAAAGAAAATAGGTGAATATTAATATTACTACAAAATAATGTCTCGAAAAAATACAAAAGGGAATCTTTAATAAAACTCGTAAGCTATATAAAAAAATAAAGCATTCGCAAGCTGAAAAGGAACGCTACAAAATTTTTTTTTTTTAATAAAACAAAAACGGTTTGGGATATGAATTAAATTCTTTATTCCTGTGAAACTACAGTCGATGCCTTTATTTATGGAACTCGATTTCTTTTGCATTGGCACCACGGGCACGCTTGCAGAAGTCCAGACGCTGAACCCAATTTTCGACGGTTTTCAAGCATAAATCGGCCGATACTGCTGCAATTTAACGTTCGATATTCGTACGAAGTTCATCAATCGTCGCTGGCTTGTTGGCATAGACCATAGACTTGACGTAGCGCCACAGGAAATAGTCTAGCGGCGTCAAATCGCACGACCGAGGCGGCCAATTGGCTGGGTCATTTCGTCAGATAACAAGTTCACCAAACTTGGTTTTCAATAAATCGATTGTGACATTCGCTGTGTGGCTTGTGGCGCCTTCCTGCGGGAACCACATATTGTCCAAGTCCATATCATCCAATTCGGGCCAAAAGTATTCGGTTATCATTGAGCGGTAGTGATTCCCATTCACAGTAACGTGCCGGTCTTGATCATCACGGAAGAAGTACGGCCCGATGACGCCGCCGGCCCATAAACCGCACCAAACCGTAATTTTTTCGGGATGCAATGTTGACTCATAGAGTACGTGGTGGATTGCTGCCTGTCCAATAACGCATATTTTGCTTATTGACCAAGCCATTCAGCCAGAAATGACGGCGACCATAAATTGGACGCAGCGCTCTTAAGGTTGAGGCCATTGACTCCGAATTTCGGTAGTAAATTTTAATAATTTCGACTCGTTGTTGGATCGTATATCTTTCCATGATGAAATGGCAAACCTTACTGAAGAGAAATGTCAAAATAGCGGGGAAAAATATGGCGTCGTTTGCTGTCACTATCGGTCTACTTTTGTAGCGTCCCTATTGCAAGACACTTTATAATCGCAAACAACAAAATTTAAGTCACAAATAAAATAAAATAAACCATAAAGAAAGTGGTAAAATATGAGTCTAAGAAACTTCCGAAGTGCACTATTAAATATTAAAAGAATTACATTTTAATCGTTATCTATTGATTTCATTCAGAAAATAATTTACATATAACCAAAATCCATAGACTAGAAAACGCGCGAGAATCACGGTTAAAGAAAATGTGAATAAACACGACCTATTCTAACGATTCGGTGACAATAATTCGTCACTTTAAATTTTGTTACAATTTTGTAACCAATACTTGTAACGGCCATTCTGGCAACTGTGTAACAAGGAAAAGTTCACCTTGTGGTGAAAATAAAAATATGGGCAACACTGTTGACAGCTGATTATAGAAATAATAAGCTTGGCAAAGAAAAGTAAGAGTATTTTTATTTATTTTGGCATTTATAGGTATTACTAGAATTATTAGATTATTATTATTATTATTTATTGTTAGCGTAAACAGATTTCAACACAATTTAAGTCGGACATAGTGAATGGGTAAGTGTACCGCAGGTTTCTTAGCAGTCTTATCGTTTCCAACACCTCCTTTTGCTCCTTTTCTAAAGCACAATACTCTGAAGGATCTTCTTCCATTTTATATTTGTAAATTTTAAAGTTCAATAAGCTCATTTTTGTTTGACTTATATTACTTTAATTTCGTTTTGATTTTAACATTTCAAAATATTTATGAAAACAGCTGTAGCTTGCTTGTTACCTCTTAACTGGCGGGTAACAAATTTTGTAACTTTTGTCATAGTATCAAAAATTCAGAATACCGATGTTTTCAATTTCAAACCAAAGTGCTCAATTGTAACCGTGGTGAGTATCTTAACGACATCGAAATAGGCTAATAATAGAAAAGCATAAGCTTGTCACGAAATTAAACAGTCGGGAACCAATTATGAATAAATTTGAGTCATTTATCTACTAACACGCGTATCTGCGCTGATTCGATCACAATCGGAGATGGAAACCAGTATTTTTTCGATTCGGCTTCAATGCACTTTCTCAAGGCTCTTGGGCTTTTAAACTGTCTATGATTAGAATAAATTATCTGAAAAAATTCCTCAAACGTTTTCCATTGGGTTTAAATCTGGAAAACCCAAGTTTTGATTGAGGATTGCAGTTTATCCTTTTGAAAAGTCCTGCTTTGATCACAACAACATTCAGAAGAGACGATCAAAACATTGGCCAGAAACTCACCGTAGATTGAGACATTCATTTTGTGACAAAGCGGGCTTGTTGTTTCTATATACCCAAACCGCGTCCATACCACTAATGACCATTCTGTGAAGTTTCTAGCATGCTGATTCTCTGCTGGTCGTCGAATTTCGCCCCCATTTTTGTCCAAATCAGCCAGACAGAATAAATTACAATTTTTCTCATCGCAAACGCTACTTTTTTCTACTAAGCGTTCCACATGAAGTGCCTTTGTGCATATTGCATTCGAGCGGCTTTATTGCGAGGTGGTATTTTTTTTTTTTTGCCCTATTTAGGAAAATGCAACCCTGGCGTGTATTTTAATGCTGCTGATGGCCTCAATGAAACATCAAAAATGTTATGTGAGAAGTGAATGAAGAAGAGTACCATTTTATGTACCTTTGTCGTTTGACAGATCATGGAACCCTTTCGCATGAAAAAATAAATAAATAAAAAAATCAACCCTGTTACTGCTACCTATTTAATATGCCTTGGACACTATACTTATTTCGATGACTATCGAGAAAGCACCGTCAGATAGGCAGAAATAACTTTTTCTAAATCAGATAAGCAAAAAAATGGGACCTGTGATAATCGGGTACAACTGTCTGAGGTGGTGGTGCTCCTTCCAACTCGAATTTCTCTTCCGATAATGATATGATATAAATAATTATTATATTTTTAGCTTCAGATTGTCGGAACCGACCAACCGTTCCTAAAGTCGGATAAGAAAATCATATAAGTCTTACAGCTTGCATTCAACCAATAATACCATGCCAAACTTGAAAAGGCAGTGAGCGAAAAAAACTAACGGCGTTTGATGTTGCCACACCTAAGTGACTTTTAACAAAAAGTCAAAAGTGACTTTTCAACAAAATGCGAGTCGTTTAAAATTCAAATGAATATGAGAAGCATAAATTAAAAGAGTAGAAAATTCAAATAAGCGCGATTTTTAATGAAAAGAAGAAAAATTGCGTCGAGTCAAGCGAAAAGTTTTTGAATAGACTAAAAGAAAAATGATGCAAATTGCGGTTAACGGTGGACTTTGATGAATAAACGAAACGCTTTGATGTTGCAACTGTGCACTGAGTTGGCATTTACATACAATGTGATTTTAGCTGTTTTAGAAAACAAATTTTATAAATAAAAAAAAATAGAAAAAAAAATTAAGAAATATAAACAGAAATGAGCAACGCTACATGACTTTCGTGGACTTGTGGCAACGCATGAATTGTTGCGCTCGCTTTGAAGACACAAATTTAGACATAGAGGTACAGAAGGCAAAGAAGGCGGCCAAGCGTGCGGCGCCAAAAAAAAAAAAAGAAAAGGCAGGCGAGTGTGAGGCGCTGTTAATTCATGGCTGCACGCGTGGCATAAAAAACAAAAATATATTTTTTTAAATATATATTTTTTTTAATGTTGCAATAAGCGTTGCCGGTTTGATGCAAGCCACATACGCCATACGCAAAATCAACGCAAAACCAGTGGAGCAAAAGTCATAATGGCCGCTTTGAAGCAAAAAGAAAAAAATAATAAAATAAACAAATCGAACAAATGTCCCTCGGTGTGGGAGTTTTGCTTGTTTTTTGCTTTTAATTTATGTGCATATCAAAGCTAAAGCACAACAACAACAAGCAAGCTGGCCGCAAGCAAAAATAAAAAAGGTGTGCATATTTTAAATGCAAATTTACATGCAACAGGGTTACTTGGCATCCATAGGCGGCAAAGACAACAATAACAAGCACGCTTGAAACCAAAAAAATAAAAATAATAAAACAACAAACAAAAAAAGATTTGCGGCGTATAAAAGAAGTGCCACCAAGGCATTTCGATCGCACACAAAAGTAAAAGTCGCCGCCGAAAAGCAAGACAAATTAAAACAATAAGAAAATAACACCAGTATGGGAGAAAAATGGTCTGCCTTCGCATTGTTAATGATATTTTTTTTTTGGTTGTGTATTTTGCATATGTTGTTGCTGCGTGATTTCCTTTCTTTTGTTAGCTTCATTTTTTCTTCTACATGCATATTTTTTTTTTTTGTATTCCATTTTTTCGCTTTCCCTTTATCTCATTGCTGTTGGCCATATTTGTTGCGCCATGCTGTGCATATTAATTTAATAAACGACTTGCTAAATGAATGGCCTCCATTGGTGGTTGGGTTGTTGGGCGTGAATGCAACGCTGAAGTGGTCGGCATGCTGCCATTGTTGCATTTCGTGCTATAACGGCGGCAGCTGCCCAAGCGTGTGCATGAAATGATAATTTGAATGGAATAAGAAAACGGTGTTGGAAATAAAATTAGAAGCCATTACATATATTTGTTGCTATTTTTAATTATTGCTTTGATTTTTTTTTTAAAGTATGTCTCGTTATGATTATGTTGAAAGCGTTGCACGCGCTTGAATGTTGTTTTTCTTCTTTACTTTTTCAATAATAATAAAGTCTGCCTTACTTTACTGAAGATTGTTGGCTCAACCATAGATCACCTAATTGATATCCCTATAATATTTAATAATTAAGTTTTGTTTTAAATTTTGAGCACTCTGCAGTTGGGAAAAAAGCACGTGTGCCGATTCTACAAAGAGTCAGAGAGTTGATTATGGGAGAGAGTTTTATAAAAAATAGTAGTAAAAATTGGTAAAAACCGTAGTAGTAATTAGTAGTAGCATTAGTAAAAATTATTGTAGAAATAAGTAAAACTAGTATTAGTAAATAGTAGTAGTATTAAAAAAAAAAGTAGTAGGAAGTAGTAAAAATAGTAGTAGATATTAGTAGTAGCAGAAGTAAAAATAATAGTATAAATTAGTAAAATAATAGTAGCATTAGTAAGTAAAGTAGTAAAAATTAGTGAAATAGTAGTAGTATTAAAAAAATGTAGTAGAAAGTAGTGAAAATAGTAGTAGAAGTTAGTAAAAATGGTTGTAATTAGTGGTTAAAATTGTTGTAGAAATAAAAGAAAACAAGCAGTAGTGATCAGTAGTAAAACAGAGTAGTAGAAATTAGTAAAAATGTTGGATAGCCAGAAGGAATTGACAACTGGCTTGCCCATTCCGAATATATCTAAATATCGCAAGCGTATGTAATAGCCAGTTTTAAATTATTGTTAGCACAGTGAACGTAGAGGGTATTCGGATACGTTTTCCTTTTAAAAGCGGCATAACTCTTATACTCTTCGCTTATTACTTCAGCTCTTTTGTAACCTTCAAGTTATCAATTTAATTCAATTTACATCTAACTTACGTGACAGAAATATCCACTACGAGTTTATCCAAAGTAATTAGCGGCATTTTTGCGAGACCTTCGGCAGTCTCATCTTCTGCAGGGGGGGAAATCGGAGAAGTCTTCACCAATTATGTGTTTCTCTTCAACTTCGTGGACGTACCGAACCACAATCGTAAATTGTTCGATTTCACTTACATCAATGGCTTCGTCTGCGGTAACTGAGAAGCACTTCGTCTCATTGACGCATTTTAGTTAGAAAGTCTTTAGTGAATATTTTACCTCTGATTATCTCATTTTGGATATTGCAGCTCAAATTCATTGTATTAGCTGCAACAGTCTTCGAATGATAATGCAGAGCGGAATCTACACGCTCCACGGCAAAATGCAGAAGTGGTCTGGAATTACCATTGTGGTCTAAAGGCATTTCCGTCGATAAATGTCCACCATCTCGATACCCTTTGAGTGATATTTCTCTGATTGTTGGTCTTTGAATTATTCCAGGGCACTTTTCCAATCATCGGAATCCAGTTGTCACGAGAATGGTTACATTTTCATGCCTTCCTTTCCCAACTTACCTCGGTGCAAATATAATGCCAATAGAGAACTTCTGTAACTATGCCAATTGAAATTTTAAATTCTTCTTATTTGTTTCAGTTACTGGAAAAATAAAAAAAAGCTTCTGGTGTCCATGCGTTCATTAGAAATTCCTGCATTTCCGTATTGCCCAAATTCTTTGGCAGAAATATTTGCGGCTCGACTGTTAAAAATATGTACATGTCGTTATCTATATTTTCTACAGCTTAGTGATAAAAAATGCTTACTTCCGGTAATTCGTCGGGTTTTTCGATTAGATTGTTCAGAATTTCATTTTTTCGGTTTGAAGAATGGAGTTGTTTTTCTAACGCTATAATTTCATGTTAAGTTTACGAGCAATACGATAAGTTCTTCTTCTCAAACGTATGTTCAATTATTTATTTAAAACTCGCATATTGCATAAACTATTTAATTATATGACTATAACTGAAATTGCAGTCCAACCCACAAGGATATCAATTACTTAATACGCATAAGCCGTTCAAATTTTAAAACTGACAGTTTTTCATCGATACAAAAATGCGAAGGTAGGCTATAATAAAATTATTTTGTCTACTTTTAGGACCTAATAACAGTTGTCAAGTTCGATGCGCCTAAAGCTATGCAGAGATAGTATTAATGATGACAACAGTTGTTGTAGTTATTATATCCTACCGAGTACGCCACAACGACGTTGTATTCTGCGACATGGCTTTAGGCGCCGTAAACCTGACAACTGTCAGGCTGGTGAGTTTTGTCAGTGTATCAGCATAGAGCGGTAATAATAATAATTGAACAAATTGCCAAGCAATCTTTTAAAGGATGCAAAAAAAAAAATTTAGGGACTTTTCTAATTTGGAAGCCAGTACCTGAATTAAAAAAGACTTGAATGAAATGAGATTACAAAGTACTCATCAGCAGCGTAGTGCATAGATTAAAGATTCTTGAAACTCGTTCAAAAAGTTTGCGTAACTTTGGCGCTCGGAGTGGGTTTGGATCCATAAAACTCCCCCCTAGTCGGCCCCTGCTGTCTAATCACTTGTTAAAGCCGCTTGAAAATCTATTCAGTAGTTTTGGCGATTAGTGAGTACAAAAAGACAAGCAGACATACACAAATTCTAAATATGGTTCAAATGTATTCTATTATATTAGCTACAACACATTCTACCATTCTTTTAAATAAATTTTCAATAACACTGGTCTACGGTTTTATTATAGTATAGATTATTTTTCCTATAATTATAAATTACAAGCTAAATTTAGTAGCCGCAGCGTTAGCATCAAAAGAGCAACTAATTTCTTTCTTGAATTCACCCAGACAAATTAAGTCGAAAACTCCTTACTAGTTTCATCCATTTTACAACACCACTTACTCTTCATATTCTAGCAATCAATTACTAGTTAAAACTTTTTCAACTGATATTGAAAATATATACGATTTCCTGCCATCCTCTGATGGGTTATAAACTGCTGTCTATGCTTTGGAACCAAATACAAAATCGAGAATTAAAATTTAATGAGTTATCTAGCTCCTCATCGGAAATTAAACAATTCAAAAAAAAAAAAACAACTTACCACTCAACCGCAAGGACAGCGCATAACGAAAATGCATTAAATTAATTGCAATGCAAATTTTGTAAAATACTCATTTGGCAAAGAGATGAAATTATACTAAAAGCGTAAAATGGTATTAATATTCATTTGAAGCAACAACGAAATGAGGAAAGGTATAATCAAAATCACTGAGAAATGAGAAAATAAAGCTAAAGCACCTGTTAAAATAAAGAAAGCGGGGTAAGCTAAATTTGCAAAAAAAAAAAAAACAGAAGAAGAAGCAAAATTGAGAAAAAAAGAAATGCATAAATCAAAGCGAAATTGCACTCATTTAAAATTGATGACAACGCTTGGTTGAATGAAATTGATGACGACGCTTGGCGGTGTGCTTGAGGCTGATACTTTGAAAAGTATTTTTTTTTACATATTCAGTTATGTATGTAGGTAAAATGTGCGCAAAAAAAAAGAATTAAATTGCAAACATGCATTGGTAGCTGAAAGTATGGCTACAACGTGCTACGCATTATTGTTAACGCTGTTTTAGCAATTTTTGTGCAAAATATAAAAATATGTAAAGAGTATGCTTACAATGTTCAAAGAAAATTTGCGCAATTGACGTGGTGGAAGGAGGGATTTCGATTTGGTTGCCAAGATGGGAGCAAATGTAATGGAGATAAAAGAAATAAAAAAGAAAAAAAGTCATTTAAATGCTCCCATTCTGTGGGTAAATGGTTGTTGACTTGAAGCAAGTGACGCGCTATACAAATGTATCTTTACGAAAAAGGCCTCTGGCTGCGCGATGGGCTAGGTATACGACACGTACAAAAATATCACTACAGAAAAATTTCAACAAGCTTCAGATGAGATCTTCCTTTGTCGATGACAACCACAGGCGACCTTAAAGGGGAAGGGGACACAGTTCAGGTGATTTATGCCCTCGTGAGAGTATGGTCTGACACCACCTCGATGAAATAGACAGGGGAAGGTAAGAACACCACAGCACTTTGGGACGCCTACTGCAACTGCCTTATAAAGCAGCGCAACTTTGGCGCTGGATGTGTGGTGGGAGAGAGACTTCGTGGCCAAGTACGATCGTTCACCCCGGTGGGCGAACGCCTTACCACGATACGCATGAAAGCGAAGTTCTTCAACATCTCGCTGATTTGTGCCCATGTCTCGACGGAAGAAAAGGAGGAAGTATTCTTTGATATAGTTCTATAAGCGCCTAGAATGCGCTTACGGACGATACCAACGTCACGATATCAAGATCGCACTTAGCAACTTAAAATGGCAGTGTGCGTAAGGTTATAGTAACACTGTCGGAAAATTCAGTCTCCATGACAAAACCGCCGCCAATGAACTAAGACTGATCGACTTTGCCGGGACCTGAAACATAGTAGTCTATAGCACTAGATTTCATAATAGAAAAATTCATAAAGTTACATACGGAGCTGTCCCCAGATTGAATAACGTCAAGCCAAATCTATCAATGTATTAGACGTATGCACATCCAGGATCGCAAGTCGACTCGGATCATTACCTCGTCTCAGCCATGATGCGCATACTGACATCCGTCTAAAAACCGAAGGAAAACTTGACGTCGAAAAGCTATAATCGCAAAAGTCAGCTACAAACTTCTTTACTCGGCTCACACTTACGCACTAAGCGCACCTTCCAGCAAACCAGATTTCGCGAGCATGGGGAGCACATTTCATGCTCTCAACGTACCACGCAACGCCGATGAAGAATTTATTGGATTCCAGCGAGCGCAAAGAACAACTGGTCAGACGAAAAATGTTGCACTTCAACAGAAAAGAAAAACACGGGTTTCAGAGCTGCACTGCGATCGGGAGCAACGCGATTAGAATGGGAGCCCTACCTGTAGCTGAGATAAGAAGAAAGACGTATTATTCACAAAAAGAAAAGAGCGAAAGATGGGGCGACTTACCGAGACAAATTCCTGCAAGAATAAGAACGGTGATCTGGTAACTAAAATCAAAAGTGCACTTAAATTATGGAGGAAACATTTATCTATTTGGGTAAATGGCGACAGAAAGTACATCGCCGGAGAAGATGAAGATCTCGAAGACAAATTGAAAAATTAAAGTCAACTGTCAGCAAACCGATTGGACTTTATCAGTCCGGCTTTAGTCTAATATCGACCAGATATTCACAAGAAAGCAAATTTTGGGAAATAGCCGTGAGATGAGGATGGACACTTGCCACCTCTTTGGTCGCGATGTAAACGAGCTTTCCCTACAGTGCGACTTGATTGACCTCATGTTGGAAAAGATAATACCTGCTGCAGAATCAAGCAGGTCATATGCTAATGACATCGACATCATCGGCCCCAACAAACGCGGCTAGATCTGGAGGTGAACGAGGGCAAAATGGGATATGCCGGCCAAGCCATGTTGTATACGAAAGGAAATCCCCTTCAGCACTGAAGTTCCGCAACGGGGTATCCATTGGTGTTTGCAGGAAGGTCTCCTCTACGTTGAAGAGACCAGGTGGAGCCGGACTTGCTTTCACTTGGGGTCACTAGCAGGCGCCAATTAGCCAAGCAATGGAGCGACTGGAGTACTATCGTGGAATTAGGTAAAATCGCCTAGGCGGTGGAAAATGAGACTAATTTTTAACATGGTAAGAGTTAAAAAATTACCATCTTGTGGTTGAAACACAACCCGAAGAAATGCAAGAGCTGCCATTGCATGCAGACAAAACAACAATTTGGTGGTGAATCATCGGTCCATATTTCTGCAAAAATGAAGCTGGCGCCAGTTTCGTGTGATGAGTAACTTTAAAGAATCAATTATTACGACCATTGAACCGATAGAATTGAGAAAAAAATATATTACGGATACAAGCTTTTTTTTTTATCTATCATGTGCCATATTATACATATGTAAAGTTCTGCAAGAATTTTAGGTTTAGTTATACAAAAATGAAATAAGCCCACAATGGGCTAACGCATTGCGATATGCTTTCTAGGTATGCCCTGTCGAAATGGACAGAAAGTCAACAAACAATTCTATTTGACAAAGTTGCTTTTCTAATATGTAATTTTTAACCATCACAAGCGCTACATATGCAACAATCAATGCAAATGCAATTCAGATGCATCTACTTAAATTTCATTTCAACACACACTCGCAAACATGTGGAAATAATGAAAATGAAGCCTCATTATTTTTCAAGAAAATTTCCGAAGGGAAATCACGCCATACGCTCTCAAATGGCCCAAAGTAAAAGCGGGTAGAAAAAGAAAAAAACAAACAACATATGTATAAAAAATATTCGTCTTTACCGAAAAACGCTGTAAAATGATAAATATGAAAACTGCCAAATGGATTTATTCCCGCGAGATGTAAGCACAAAAGTAATGGCGAATATGTAACGTGTTGTGTGGTGAGGTGTGAGAAGGACACGCTCGCACACAGAGTACAAGCACACTTGGCGCAACAGCAAGGACTTACTTCATTAGATATTTGCGGCAGCCACAGATATCAAGGGAAAATATGAAATGAATGAGCATATAAAATACATACATACATACATGTGTACGGGTGGGCGTGTGTGTGTGTGCGCGGGTGGATAAAGGAGAAAGAATTTTTGCGCACGTTTGCGAAAAAATAAACTCATTCGTGAAGTATTCACATTAGCAAACAGAAAAATGCATATTCTTTAAGCATATTATGCATATGTAAATTACAATAACAACAACAACAACAACTGCTATAAAATTTACCACTCGCATGTAAAGAAAAAATTACTATAGAAAATGCAATAAATGATGACGACAGTGGTTTGGCGCTATATTCGTTTTGGTTGGCTGATTTTGATTATTTGGTTATGCCATACATTACTTTACTTTACATTAAGAGGAGTGGGGTTGTGTGTTGCGGATTGTGGCTACAGTTGGGGATGCAAATCACGAAGGCAGGTGTGGAGCAGACAGTTGAGAAGATGCTGATATTTTAAGTAAATAAATGAGGGAACTGTGGCGAATCTTTAGCCCCCAATGCACAAAGAAGATGCCTACTCTTTTATGTGTACTCCCTCAGTGCCTTTGACTGCATTTTGCATGCATGGGTGGAAATATCCCTTTTGCTGTTGCGCACATGAAAGTAAATTATTATTATTTTCAAAAATAAGTGAGTTGAGTTAGGTTATGCTCTGGTAGTTATAAGAAAAAAGGTGCTTGCTACGATATTGGAAAAATTTCCATTGAAACTCCACTGAAATTAGAAATGGTGCACAAATATCGCAAGGATTTCCTGAGATAAGACCCATTTGTTCAAGATTAGTTCAGAAGCATAAAAATATCCAGCCTGTGTATTTTCAGTGAAACTAATGCGAGACCATAAGTGTATAGACGAATCAATTTGGCCAAGACAGGAGCGTACCTATATCGGTTTCTACCTGGTGGAGTTCAATTTCTTTTCCTTCTTCTGCTGATTCCCGCTATAGCAATTCCAAAATGGCTCGTCATCGTTACTAACGGGCGCCAGCTGGAGACCCCAAATGAAGCCCAGTACTGCTCCACCTGGTCTCTCCAATGAAGAGGAAGAAATCGCAAGATAGAGAGAGTCACACAACATGAAACTTCGTTTGGTATCAAATATCTGAGTCGGAGAGGTCCTTCCCAACTTTGATGAAAAAAATGGTGTGGTTCAAAGTCAATTTGAAATGGAATGGAATTAAAGTTGGTCGGAGTTTCGAAATGGGGTTTCCAAGCACTCAGATATAGGCCATTGCGCTTAAGGGCTGGGAAGGATGAAGGGAATGGGGATAGAGAAAAAGCATAGATTAAAATTTGGGGACGGGTAGGGTTAGATTTGCCATAATGCCAACAGCAGCACTTGGAGCTTCAAATTTTTAGAGGCGGAAAATTTCAAACAAAGTTTCAAATTAACCCTCTTTTTCTTACATTTAGTGGTGAGGACACCAATCTTGCACAACTCTTCATGATAACCAATCATTATTCACAGTCATAATTTGCCACTTTTAGTTGTTTATTTAAGTAGTCTACTTTATACTAGACTAAAAACTTGGAAAAATTAAGTCTCTTTAAGTTTTTTGTACAGTGTAAAGCAAATCATTTGAAGCAGATACTTTGAAAAAACTCAAAGCTGTCGATATTACAAAAACTCATATTACAACCAAACTTTCTTTTTTATTATTATAAATTAACACTAGCGTCTCGAATTGTTAGGAGAAAATTCAGTATCTCGTATTTTATGGATGATCCCGAAGAAAAAGTTGCCGGGAGTGAAAATGTGCGTCAATTATCTTTGGTATCTGAAAGAAACAAAGGTCGGCAGATTTTTGTGTTTGAAAGGGGCGGCATTTGGGCATTTTCCCATGGCGACAATTTAGGTAAATCCTGTCCAGGACTTCTCCTTGAAAATCTTCCACACTCAGAAGCTTGCTAAGGGGTCGAGAATGAACGTTTTCCATTCTCAATACATCTCACCCAGCCTAGGAAAAGTAGGATAGATACTAAGGAGATGCTCTGTGCTGTCCTCATCCTCTGTGTAAGAAATAATTTTGCTACCACCCTGTCCGGAACCGCATTTATCCAATTTGTCAGCCAGTTCGTTACCTTGAACAACGCAGTGTCCCGAAACACATCCGTTTTCCAACAGAGTTTAGCATCTTAGTCTCCAAGACCTTTAGTGCAGCTTGGCTGTTACTGCAGAGTCTGATTTGGTATCCACGCCACCTCGCTCCAGCTCGCTAACTTAAGTATAGTAAGTGTCTCTGAGGTTAATATAGTTATAATTTACCAAAGGCAGATATTAACCAGCTCCGGTTCCATTTTCTGTTTTGGAGCCGTCAGTGTAAAAAGTTTTCACCAATCCCACCCAAGAGAGTATATGGATCTCTCTATTGTTTTGATGTAGGAAAGCTTACGGGGCCAAAAAGAAATGGCAATGCACTGACAACCTTCCAAAAAACTTTTTGTGTCCGAAGTTATCATCGTCGTGCCATAAACCAAAATAATATAGTTGACACATAGTTTTCATTGCCTCCTCTTGGATCCTTAAATTCAGGGGTAGAATTCAGAGTAGCCATTGGGCCTGTCGTAGACAATTTAACGCAGAACCCGTGAAATTAGCGCTGTGAATAACCAAAATGCCACAGCTGGTCTGAGAGCCAAAGTCTTACTAAAGGCTCTCCGACACTGTCCAAAAAACGTTCAACGATTGATTTGCCTTGGGATCGAAATGAGCTTTCCAAGTATTTTTTTTATCAAGGGTTACATCCACATATTTCACTTACTCGAAAAATCTTAAGATTATGCCCCTAAACTCCAGAAGGTTCAGATCTTTCAGTTTTTTTTTTTTTTCATAAACAAAACCCTTTGGCCCTAAGAAAAATACAAAACCCTTGCAGTTGTACGTTGGCTTGGCTTATATCGAGCAAGTATGAATTGCTATCAACAATAATTTTTGAGCTCAAGGCCAGTTTTTTTTATATGAAAAGTATTGGAGACGGAGAACAGTAAAATAAATCGATAAACTTCCACAACACAATTTATTATTTGCTAGGAATGCATCGAGGGACGGTGTTTAATTTTTGCCCCAGTATTTCTTACTTTTCTCTCACATTTATTTTTTCAAAACTCGAACCAAATCCTCAGTTAGTAAGTGCCGCTTACTGAAATCCAAAATTCGAGTCAAAGAGACTAAAAGTGATTTTCCAAAAGCATGGGTTTTTCGTTATCGAATTTTTAAGAATTAAAATTAAATGCAAACAAATCCCCTGATTTTACTAACTAAAATGCAAGCAAGCAATAAATTCATCATAAAATTAAATTAATTTTTAATTGAGCCAATAAGTCAACGCCACATTCCACTACTTAATCGCTTTACACTCGCCACCCCACGTTACTTTCGCCCCCACTCGCTTAACTATTCCACTTTGCATACAAGAGCCATGCGAAAGGCATCGAAATCAAATTCCACTCAGAGCAAGAAAAATCTTACTAATGAAGGGATAATTATGACAAGGCAAAATGTCAAGGATCATAAGGCGCGCACAAACAAAGCCGACGAAGGGTAGTGGTGGTGGGCAAAAGAGTCCTTCGAAAGTACAATAGCACAGAATGCAAGGTACGTACGCGTAGAGGAGAAATGTCTTGAAGAGCAACAGTAAATAAATAGTAAAGCTGCGCAAAGAATTAGACGCATTAAGGATAATCGAAATTAAGGAATCATCAAGAGCCTCAGCGGCAGCAGCAGCACAGCGGGAGACGAATGGCCGCCACTTAAATGCAAAAAGCAACGACGACAGCACGAGGATAACGAGAGTGGTTGACAGTTGGAGTAGAAGAGAGCGAGTGAGAGCGGCGGGCACAGTACAGTTACTTAGTGCGAAAGAAATGGAAATAGCGTCAGCAATAACAACAAACAGTTGCATTTAACGCAGAGGGAGGGGCATTGACGTTGAGAAAAATGTGTGCATGAAAAAAACTGGCAAGTGAATAAAAGAATGAGAAGAAAAAAAAACATGACATGAAAGCAAAAACAAATGCAAAAGCAAATACAGCTGCTCTTGAGAATGGACAGCAAAACTCACATAAGAACAACAACAACCAAGCAGTGCGCTAACGAACCGAACGAGGGTTGTTTGACTGCTGCAATTTACTAACTGCAGGTAAACGTCGCTGGCAGTGTGAAGAGCGCGACATGACACAAAACAAAAAAAAAACAGAAACCCCAAGGGAAAAGTGCCGTGTGCGGAAAAGAGCGAGAGCATGCATGGCACAGTTTGCGTTGAGTGGGTGGGTGTGTGTGTGTGTGTGTGTTGTTTATTTGTGTAACTGAAATGTTGCCTGCAATGGCGTGGGTGGCTTTTTGGCATCACTGCTTTTGCGAATAGTTGTTGGGGGACTGTTGTTTAGTGGTTGGTTGAGTTATTTTGACTTGGTTTGTTTTTTTGTTGCGCTCTAGTGGCTGTTAGGTTGGATTGGTATAAGAAATAAAAGCTGATTTTGTTAGTTCGCTGCGGTTTATTTACTTTCAGTGGGTAGTTAAGTATTTTCTTTTACTTAAAATGTCATTTCAATTTTAATGGTATTTAATTTGGTAATCAGTCCAACAAGGGACTTAGCACAATGTGAAAACGGATGTTGTCACGCTGAATTGTTCAATGCAAGTAGAACGGAACGTATTTCTATTTAGAGATTAAGTAGCGTTTTGATAACTTGCGAATATTTTAAAAATTAAATCTTTTTAAAAATATGCTTTTTGTGCATTAAGAAATTTAGTACACAATATAACAAAAAGTTTAAAAAATATGTGTTCCAAACTTGGTACAAAATGTGGGAAACAAGCAGCAAATTTTCTTTGAGATGTTCAATATTTTGACTACAATTTTTAGAAATTTCTCGTTTATTCGGTTTAATGTATCATTTCAATTACACCATAATCAAGTGCAATTTTTAAAATTCCTAAAGTTCCCGTTGATTTTTACTAGTGTTTCTAAGTTTCTCACTTACTACATACCTTTCTCAATTTTCGAAATTCTAAACAATACCCTTTGCGAAGTCTTCAAATCTACTTTGAATTATTAAAAAAATGGGGTAATTTTACTCATATTCCAAAAAATTCAGTTTGCTGTAAATACCCTCAGTAGATAACTTGCTTAATTCTTAGAGAAATTTCAATTTCTGCAATATACAAGTAAAAAATGTTCTTCGAAAACCGAACCGATTTGAAAATACCTCCAAATATAAACGTTTTTATGAATAAAAATAATTTTTAAAACTATTAAAAAAAAAAAAAACACCACCACAGTCTTAGCTCAAAAGGTATGCACAAAAACATTTTTAAAAATTTTCAACGAACCATAATAATGAGATTTGTGAAAAAATTATGACGGGAATATTTTATATCGACCAGATGGTATGCATACCTTTTAACCTTAAATTCTCACACGTTTTTTTTAATATTAAAAAAAAATATTATTATTTATAAAAAAAAACTCTATTTTTGGATGTAAATCGGACCAGTTCACGTAAATCTTAATCTTTTTCCGAAATATTTGCGTCAATATTTTAACTATTACGATGGCTATAATTCAGATGGAAAAACATTACCACTTTTTCACGTTTATTTCTGCCAATAATTTAGAGCTACTAAAGTGTTGAAATTTCCCCAAAAAGATAAGTTTTTAAAATCTACATATGTACATACACTAGAGTTACACGTTTTTTACTCTATGCCAAAAAATTAAAATTTCAGTTAAGTAAGAACATTTTTTTTTTAACACAAACACTTATAATTTGGAATAAAATAATTGTTTTCCGAAAAACGAAAATTTCCCACAAAGAAAACTTATCACTACGAAAATGGTTTGTAACGAAATTTATTTGAAAGTTAAATAAAATAACTTTTTTCCGAAAAATAAAAATTTCCCCAAAAGGGAAATTTATTGTAATGCCCAGGAATTTGTCTGAAATATATACGCATAGTTTTTATGCTTACAAGGTTTTTAAATTTTATTTTAATAAAAATTTCCCAAAAGGGAAATTTAAAATAAGAATGAATTTTTCTAAGCGCAAGCAATTTTCATGTGTTTTTGCTTTGCGCAAGTTATAAAACTAAAATTTTCTCCATATATGTATGTACATAGCTACTGTTATGAACATAAACCAATTACAATTCGAGTTGTTGATGATTTAGTATTTAATACTTTTTTTAAATAACATTTAAATCAGGTTAGCTTTTGCTACTAAGTAACACATTATCCTCATTGCTGCAAAATGCTTTAAAATAAATATTGTATGTAATGTTTACTCTCATTTTTTAGGCATTTTTAAGTGATAGTATAATGATAATGTAATCATTATATATCGCAGAAAATTATGTTATCTTAATTACATATATTTGTAGCTACATATGAATATACGCATGTTCAATGCATACAAACTGCCACATTTTTACATGGAACAGATAACGAGGATAATAATTGCGCGTCGCATAATTATGGCTTTAACGTAACTCATACATATTTATTTCATTTATGCTTGCATATGTACATATGTATGTAGAAGTAAATCGCGCACATATTCCATCATGCATGCCACCATTCAATCAGTCCGTCATACAAATATGTAAATATCTACACATTGCTTTGGTTGTGTGTACCAAACTGCCATTATTCCACGCTGCAGCTGTTCCCTTTACTTACTTACTCTATGCGCTATTTGTTATTGCATGAATTTGCCACCACCACCATCACCAACATCACCAACATCACCATCAGCATTATTGCCAAACACTTTCTGAACGGTCTCCCCTCTGCTGATTTATTATTACGACGATGATGATTATTATTATGATTGCTTGAGTGGGAAAAAGTGAAAAAATGGAAATCAGACCGCCATTAAAAATCAACATCAGCTATGTACATACATCCCTACTGCTGCACCCCACCACCGCCACATAACCATGCTGCTTAGCGTTGTTGGCTTCATTTGCGTGTCGCATCCTCTTGCTCGCAGCAGTTATATTTTTATAGCAATGCAAAATGTAGCAAAAAATAAAAATGAATACAAAAAAAAACCAATCTCCGCTTTCCCTCGATTGTGCGCTACAAAAGTTTCTATTCAATTTTTTTCAAGATATATTTTTTTTTGTCACAGGCATTGCTTCGTCCTTTTATTTTACGTAGTTCCGCTTTCGTAGCAAATCAGCGCTTATGTCAGAAACTAACAAATCGTATTGTACAATCGGTTGGTTGTTTGGGTATTTGGGTGGCGGGTGGTCTATGCAAAGGGTTATTGCAAATTCGCGTAATGTAAAATATGAAAAGAAGAAAATTATGCATATCTTTTGGTGTTTGATTGTTACAATGCAAATAATAAGGCATCGAGATTATTGGTGGAAAAGAAGGAAAGGAGCAGAAATAGCAACTTTCTACGGGAGCATATCCGGAAGTCTTTAAATTCCAGAGTTTGATTTGTAATGCTGCTAACAAGTAGCGATAAGTGAAGAGGCAAATTTTTTTTTAATAAAATGGAAATTGATTTTAAAATTTCTATGAGTCGTTTCCTGCATCAAAAACATCTTAATTGTAAAGGTCTGCTACGATGATGACAGTAAAAGTATAAAAAAAATTTGATACCTGTTCAGATGAGTCAAAAATTTCCTGATCCGAAACTATAGAACTTTGTGAGTCACCGAGCTAATACGAACATTTTTTTTACTCTGATACACTCTTTAATAAAACTGTATTTAAAAAGTGATTCCGGCAATTTTTTTTTCCGACAGAGTTGCGCGATTTATTCCATATAAATAAAAAAAAAGTCGGGCATTCGTTATATGGACGAATTTGCGGAGAAGCGCCAGCAAAAAACAAATGCCAATAATCAACGGTAATTTGTAGTCACTTAAAACTTACAATTTGTCATATTACAATTGAAAGGGCTACAAAACTGCTTACTAAAAAATTTCTTAAAAAAGTCTGTAAAATAGATGATATATTTGTTGAATTTTTACAAATTTTATGCAAAATCAGTGTTTCACTGATTGGTAGGATTTTCATTATAAATAGAACTTAATTTTTATAAAAAACCAACGACAAAATTTATTACAAAAACATTTTGAATGTAATAAAAAAAAAGCTCAAAGCAAAATACTTTGGTGCGTCACTGAAGGTAGTTAAAACCAATTGAGCTCAAATTTTATAATCAAAGTCCTTAGATGACATTGTAGATGTAAAATTTTCCGAAACCGGGTATCTGAACAATTTCGAAAATTTAGACTCCTTCAAAGCTCCCTTTTTTCGTATTTAAACTAAGTCGATGGTCTTTTAAAAATTCAGCTATTTTTTCTATTTAGCGAGCATCCGTGAATATTGTTTCCACTACGTCCCCCCGACAGTTGGTTCTGCGATACCAGAACTACCCGGATTTATATCCGGCAAAGGATTATCACTTCAGGACATTCTCTAAAATTATAAGCGCATTTATTTTGCTGTTATAACAACAAAAACCGTTTTTCAATTAAGCCTCATAACCTAGTGAGTCACATAGAACTTTTTTGGGAGCGTGCCGGACTTGTACCTACCATTTTTGCTATTACTTCCCAACTTTAAAAGTGGCATGCTTTATTCCTATCGAAGTTTGGGTTTGGAGTTTGCACCCCCAAATCTCTCCTTGGTTGCGCGCCTGCTCATCGCTAATTTTTTGATCCTTTTGATACTGTCGGAAAAATATTGGGGATTTGTACTTTTAAGATAAGAGATTTGTTTTCACAAGAAGTTTTCTCAATGCAAAAATGCACTCTGAGTTTTACTGCTGATGGCAGAAACTATAGCTTTTCTCTTACACCTTTCGGTGTCTGCCATAACTCAAATCTCAAAATCTTACCCCGCACACAAATTTAAGATCATTTTTACCTCTTTTGCAAATGTGGGTTTTTTTTAAAGAGTCGAGAATCTTCGTAGAAGTCTGACACTTCGATATTACATTTAAAAATTCATCAAATTTTTTTCTGCAAAAAAATTTCCTCACAACCGATTTTAGAAGAAAATATAAGTTGAAAATATACCCATCGTAGTATTCCGATCATGCCTTCAAATGTCCTACTGAGAAAAGTGACAGCATACCCAGCACACTATGGACTGCAAGGCTGTGACGATTATATGTAGATATTAAACATAAAAATATCAGAAAAGCACACGCACAATAGATGCAGCTAAAAAAGAAGAATGGATATTAAAATATGCCTCTAATAAAGACGTCATATTTTCCTACAGCGACTATGGTGTGGAGGGGTAAGTGCATATTCTTAGGAGCCTAGTGCCATTATTCACTTCTGTTCTAAATTATTCACAATCCTCTATCTTATGTCTACCTCTCCCTCTTTTCTATTCTCGAAATGACGACGGCAATGAAAGCGCAGACGAATTACCTAAGACAGGAAGCCCTCCGGATAAATCTGAGTTGGTATCATTGGGCCTTCAGGTAGTAAGATGAACATTGAAAAGGAAATACTTTATATAAATTTCATAAGTTGGAATTTACCCACCCAGAGTCTCTTCGGAGATGAGTTACAATGATTTCCTCAAATAAGTTAGAAAGAAAATCACACAATTGCCTACATTGGATTATGAATAGTAGGTACTATATGAAAAACAAGTCCGATAAGCTTGAAAATTCACGAATTTGTCAGAGATCGTGGACATGTACCATGAACTTGGATCTCAATTAAATATAATTTTTAAAATATTTGGAACCAATTTTAATTTTTCTCGTAAAATTAACATAAAGGATGGGAATGATTTTTAAGACATGAAGTACCATATACCTCTAGAAATGTAAAAATAAATTTTAAAAACTTTAACTTTGACACCATCAAAGAGATGCGATAGACGAGTAACCTAAGATTACTATTGGAGCTCCCGACTTCTACAACAGCAAGCATTCAAAATCAACGCTTACGACCACACTCTTTAGATGTTAAATGCGAGTAGCTTCTTGAGAGTCCTTCAATGAAAAATATGTTTCCGCTCGGCCTGTAGAGGGCCTTGAAAAAATAGAGGCTGACACTAACACTATTGGAAAAATAAATAGGCGATAAGGTAAGATAAAAGAAGCACCAGACCTTGTGATGTCTGCTTTAGTTGCTATGTGAAAGAGGGCGAATTCACTGTCACTGCTTGTGTATGAACCCTTGAAAATGTCAACGAAAAAAGATTTGAAAGAAGAAATAATGGTAGCTATACCTATAATCTTTTCCGCGCTGATCGGAAAGAAGGCTCTGGCCGGCTAGTTGAAAGGACATGGTTTCCAGAAAAGAGTTCTTAGAGATGGGAAAGGTAAGAAGAGTATCTCATCTTAGGACTTATATTACTAGTGCCGTGTAAAAGAGGGCGAATTCACCTGGATGAGGTTCGCACTTTTGACGGAGAATGAGCGCATGGAATTTTCGATCCTTTTATAAGAAAAGTGACGCTGGCTAGTTGGCTATTTAAAACTCAGCGGATGAACTTGCTGCCCTACCCATCGCATGCACCTCCACTCCAGATGACGTCTGAGGAAAATAATTTTGAGTCCATGATTTCACAGGTTTGAGACCATGCAATTGGAATCTTCAGTCTTTTGTTCGGGAAAATGGCTCTGGTCCACCTGTGAAAATGATGTCTGATATTCCCAACAGCACAGAAGCGCATTGGGCGGGACAATGTAGGAACGTTATTAGATCTTGTGACATCTACTGCGTAAGAAGTTATCACGTTTCCTAATGAAGTAGATGGACCTACATTGCGATAAATGATCGCATGAATGACGTCCGCAAGTATCCCATGAATTATTTGGATGGATAATATTGTAGATGATGAGTTTTGAGTAGAGCCGCCTCGAAAATGAAAAGATGGCTGTTGTGTAGCATAAACACCACCGAAGTAATCGAATTCCACTGAGACTAAGTGATTATCTTAGGTACTCAAGTTTCACAAACCCACTTGAATTCGAAATTGGAAAAAGGGGTTGTCATTGCAAGAATAGCGTAGGCGCTTCCCTGTTTCGTTGAAATGGAATTACGAAATTGATGTTAACAAATGTGGCATGCGAAATAATGTACTCGAAAATAACGAAATGAAATATCTGTATTTTTCCTCATCCGCTTGATTTGCGTCCAATCAAATCTTTTGTCGCATAACGCACTAGAAATTCGTTTGAAATCGATTCAGCCACCGCGATTCATCGAATCACCGAACCAAGCAACCCACACTCAATGAGACAGTCAGTCAACCAAACCAATCAACTAACTCAGCTATCAACGAAGCAATCGGTTATTCAGCAACTCACTCATTTACTTAGTTGAACGAGTTTAATAAATATTTTTTATCAGCAGCAAGTCAAAGCTAAGATACGCTTACATATTTCGATAGACTCGTTCGTATGTGGTTTGAGGATATGCTTGAAGTAAGCTATATGCACCAGAGACGACCGACGAAGTGCTTCAAATGTAAAATATTTTTTGAAAATATTACATAAGATCGGAAAATTAAAAAAATGCAATTTTATGCTGCTACGAAAGGAGTGCGAGATAAGAAAAAAATCAGTAAAAAATGAAATGTAAAAAAAAATTAAAAAAGTTATGTAAAAAAAAACCATATGACCTCGCCTACGCGCACTTCACTCGAGTGCGTGTGTGTTTTAAGCTTGCTCGAGTAGCGCTCATATACAATGTGTGTGTGTGTGTGTGTGTGTGTGAGTATGCTTATGTTTGCTTGGCTGTCATGCTTGTTGCTTGCTTGATGAGTTGACGAGATTTTCCAGGATATTAAACGTTACGTTAATGAGGACGATTATGTCGATGAATTTTAGTACTCGCTGATGTTGACGTTGATTATAATGGATTCCGGCGGCTGGCAAGGGGATGAGAAGTGGAACATCAACCGTTGTTGAGCTGTAAGCCAACCAAACGACGTAGTGACTTACTGTCACGCTAAACAACCAACCAACCAACCAACCAACCAACCAACCAACGAAAAAATCAACCAACTAAGCAGCTACGTACCAGCGCCGATAACACTGTGCAACAATTTTGAGCCAACCAAAGATGGACCCGGTTGTATTAGTATTTCCTGAAACCACATCTAACCCAGCTGGGTTTATAATATTTAGCTTGAATGATTGAGGTAAAACTTCTATAGCGGCATGGAAGTGATTTTATACATCACGTAACAAAAACCAAAAACTACTCTGGAAAACACACTTCGGGAAGGTGGCGAAGAAAGCAGTAATAGTATTCATGACTTGCAGATCTATGGCAGGAAAGAGTTGGGGCGATCGTCTGGGTAGACGGAGCTAAAACAACAGGGAGCCATCACAGCGTACAGCAAGCTACAGAGACTGGCCTGCGTTAGCATAACAGGAAACTGGAATGACCCGGGTTTTACCCGGCCAAGGACTGTTGTTTCGGTGATCTAACCTTGTTTAGATCGGCCTACCCCTACGCCATGCCTAGTATCAATATCGGAGTAGAACGGTATCTGAGTCGTGGAAGGATACAAACTCTTGCGGAACTAAAAAATTTTTTATATCCATATCTATGTTTATCGTGCTTCGGGCTACAAGGGGTTCAGAAGCGTCCCTAGTAAAATGAATCCTGAATAAATGTCACTTTCAAGTACCAATCGTATGAGGGCCCAACCGTAAAATTTCGGGTCCGCCAGTCGTATGTGGGCGCATGGGATTGCCACGTTCGAGTCGACGATGGTGGAGGGGGTAATGGTTTGGTAGTTACACAGAATGGCTACGTAGACAGCTATCTGCCCATGTGTAACCTTTAAGTGCAAGAGGCAGCCCGTTTGACCAACAACGAATGTTCTTCGAGGCCCAGGTCCTGCGCTAAGTCGGCGAAGATGATAGATATCAGAGCGCAAAAGTTATATTAAGGCGCTAATGAGACGAAGGCGTTCTCTTGCCTCGATTTTGACAACCGCAGTCGGGGTGAGTGTCTGCCAAGGCCTAGTCTTCTGTCTTCCTTGGTGTCGTACTACTCGTAGCGACCTTGCTTGCTTGGTTGGCGGAAGGAAAGTCCTGGTTTCCGCTTCGCACTGCTGCCAAGCCAGAGGTCGAAAAAGCCGAGTTACTGGTCATGCTCCCTGCATCATTCGTGTGCCAATAGGGGCCAGTATGTCCGAGATTCCAATCCCCTGTTTGGCTTCGGGTGGAAAGTCCGAGTTTCCAACGCGGACGTTGCTACTGCTCTCTCTTCAATATTTGATTAGAGAGTCCGAGTCTCGGTTGCGTGGATTGAGAGTACACTCTCCTCGTACTCCGCTTCTTCCACCTGGTGGCTCTACGATTTATATTCCTCCTCTAAGTGGGGCGTGGTGCATTCTTCAGTCTTGTGCGAAATCGATAAACAGTTACCGCACTAGCGGCCCAGCAAGACTGCTCGCAAAATTTCCTCTGCCGTCTTCTCGCGGAAAATGGGGCAGACCTGAATGGGGTGTCTAACGTCGCATAGATGGCACGGGATGGGTAAACGGTTCGGTTCCTGCTACTCTATTGTATACTCATATTAGGGCTATGAGTTAGTGGGTGGCGAGTAGTGCCAATATAAAAATTCAGACTTCGATAAACCATCCAGAGGGTGTACCCTTCGAAGCATCCATTTTCAGAAAATATTAATGAAAAACGATCCATTTTGGGCTGTCGCACAGTGTAAATAAGAGACAGCAAGCTTTCAGTCAACTTGTCATTACGACAGTCAGTCAGCCAAACATCCATCTATCCAACCAACAACGCGCGCTGTTTAGCTTCGTTTACCTCATTTTAGTGATGAGTTCAGTTGGTTGATTTGCGAATGAGCAGGTCGTTAGGGATTCAGGTTGATTGTTGTTGATGCTACCCCACCGCCAGAGTTCTGGCACCGGCTCCGGTTTAGGCCGCTGCTGCCACTGAATGCCTGATGACTACTTCACTTAATGCAAATTTCAAATTGAGTGTTGCCTAAAGCTAAAACGTTTTTTTTTTTGTGGCTCATTGAATGTGTATGGATAAAATTCTTGTGCTGCTGCATCTCATCGTACCCTCTCATCCGCTAACGCTATCCATCACTCAACGCTGCCACTTGCCTTAATATGCACTAAGCGTAGAAATTCACCCACCTCCGGGCGACTAACAATCGTATTCGCTATTACGCCATTTTTTCACCCCTTCCAATGTCCGTTACACATCCACCCATTCATCTCATCTCATCTCATTCGCGTATCCATTCCAAATCCGTTGCCGCGCCATCTCACATTGTCCTCGTATAGCCTCATTTTGTTTGCCATCATTCATAGCGGTGTTGTTGCACCTGCTTGATTTTTTTTTTAGTGCGGTATAATGAATCAGTTGAAGCTCACTCAATGCTGTTAGCGATATGCATGTGTTTGTTGTGCTCGAGTTGTGAAGGACTCTATTGCTGAACTAACGAGGTTTTTTTGTTTTTTTTTTTTGTATGCGTAACTTTTCGTCCTCGTAACTTCTCAAGTGTGTTGGTATTCGATATTATTAATGCGCTGCTTAATGATACGCTTGCATAATGCATTAAATGTGGAATAGATACTTAGTATTATGGGTGATCAAATTAAGAAGCATGTAGGTTGTAAGTTGAGTCTTGGGATGAAGTGTTAAATACACTGAATGGGTATAGAGAGTCGCCATACTACTTGAATTAGGAATTCATCGGCTCAACGGGTTTGAAAAATAGGCAAGAGGTGGAAATTATTTGGAAAAATAAAATTGGAAACCAGTGTAAATTTGTATGGCCGTTATTTCAAATAACACATCAGATAGTTTCACACAAGTAGCTTAAGCTGTCACGGCAACCAGTATCGTCGAAATAACTTCCTACTGCCTTTATAGTCTGTAGCTCCATCTAACTCGATAAGTTTCGCTAAGAAGGCTAAGCAGACCCGACACAAACAACTTCTAAATACCAGATTCGAACATCTCAATCGGTATTTCATCATCCGCCATGATATGGCAGTTCTTTCACTATCAACACCTGAAAAAAATGTCGATGTGCTTACTGTCTCTTATATTTTGAATGTTGTTCTTCTTCGATTCATCTCAAGAATGCTAGAATGCGACACAGAGCTTCCACGAAGCTCTAGTCCTCTCTCCATCCACCCATTCGCTGTTGGCTTAAAAAGAATTTTTCTTTTATGCTGACATTTTTTTAAATAAATCAAACTTCCTCTTTGCTTTTTCCTTTGTTTTTTTCATAAGAGTTTCAGTTAATACCCCCTTCAAGTTGAGAGAATGCGATTACGACTCCAGCGCCACCTATCGATTCAATTTTCAAAGAAATAATAAAATAGCTAATATGAGATTTGAATGAAATTAGACTGTACATACGGATTTTAGGAAAAAAGCGACTACAGCGGCACCTACATATATCTCTACTTTTCAAATAGTTATTTTTATTTATATTTATGTTATTTATGTGCCTAATACGTGCTTTGAATTTTAATCAAATCGGGCCATAAATATGGTTTTTAGAGATATCTCGGCTCCAGTGCCAATTAATTTGAAATTTATATTTGCTTTAATTTAATTTGACTTCTAATACAGGTGGCAGCCCTCTGCAAAATATTTATATGCACTTTGACCACGCCGAGACGAACCATTTGGCACTCATATTTTAATATTTTTTTTTAGTTGTGCATTATTTGAATTTAACATTTCAAAAAGGTGGCAACCCTCTTCAAAATATACCTGTAAACGTTCTCTTAGTAAAACTAATGGCTTGACATACATATTTTGTCATTTCATTTTACTTGAGTTCGGCTTTTTGATCAGGTGGCAACCCCCAAAAATGAACCTTCTTTCCGGGACGAGCCATTTAGTGCCTATAATTCATATAATATTTATATATTTTAATTAAGTTTGAGTTTTCAAACAGTTGGCAACCCTCTTCCAAGCAAACAAAGCCATAACTAAAACCTTCCCCGGGCATAAACTAATAACTATGAAAAGTTTCAGTTTTTAAATAGGTGGCAGCCCGCTACAAATATAAAATTTAAATTAAGCTTCCTAAATCTTTTAGTTTGACACAGTCCAAACGGACTCCTACACCTTAAGTCCAAATACATGCGAAGTGAGGTCCAAAAGTTTCTGATCTAAAATATCAAATGAAAGGTGAATCTAAAATCCTTAATATTTTTCAATGTATTCTTCTTTTACTTCAATTTATTTTTTAAAATGATTTTCTAGTATTTCTGTTTAAAAACACTCTACACAAAGTCGACAAAATCTCCTAAATCAGCTGTCGTCACTTCTCCATTACCGCTCAATTTAAATAATAAATAAGTAGTCGCTTTGAACCAAGTCGGGACTATATGGAGATGGAGGAGCCTTCCTTAATGACACCCTTGAAAACACTCAATATGTAGACCGGTTCATTGTCAGGAAGCAGCAAAACTCCTCGCTATAGTTTTCCTACAAGTTTTTCTTTAATATCATCTCTTAATTTTTGTTAGAAGGAACCATAGTTATTGCCCTTTACTGTTTTGCAATCCTTAAGGTTCATCAATAAAATTTCTTCGGAATACCAAAAGAATGTAGCCATCAAATATTTCTTAGAATGAATGATTTTTGTGATCGTGGATTGCTCGGACGGCGCTACTCCATCGACTCTCTTTTTTTTATCATCAGTAGGAAATAAATACAAAAAAATTTTTGTCGACCTTCACAAAGAGCTCAATTTTGAGTATACCACTTAATTTATTCTTGTTTTTGCAAAGGGGTAAGAAATTTTGTGCTCCGTTTTGGCCGTAATGGGCTTGGTTGGTCACCGATTGATTCTCTTCCCAAGCCAAATTATTTCGCCAATCCTTTTACAGTGGATTAGTAAGGGGAACAATGTCAATAGACAACATCCGAAAGTTGTTTAAGTTTCGCTGGTTTCTTCCCATTTTTTGTCAAAAATTTATCACAGTCAATTTTATGCATTTCGAGTTTTTAATCAACAGTTCGAATTAGTGCACTATATCTGTGTAATAAAATTAAATAATTTAATAATTTTTATATCGGAGAAGTAACGAAAAGCCTAGCAATTTATTGATAATTAAATTTTGTACCTCCGATAAATCTATTGTGCAGAGGTCCTAAACTTTTGAACCTTATCTCATACCATAACACACTGAATGATTTTGTTATTGGTTTTTTATTCACGAAAATATTTGAGACTACGTGTTTAGATTTCGGGCTGCATTTCTGATATTGTTAATTTGCTACATTGCCTCTGTCCTCTAAGTCTACTAATAGACAATAGACTTAAATAAATAATAGTTGGAATTCTCAAAGAAACTTTAATACAGTCTTCCCTTTCTGATAAAAACTTTTTCATTAGGAAATAATTTTATTGCACTAAATTAAATTGTTAACCGCTTTAAATATTCAAACTTTTCAAACAAATCACCCAAATAGTCCAATCTTATTTAGCTTTCCCAACCATCTTTCAATTCGAATACAAAAAGTTGAATGAAAATTTGCTCAATAAGCGTAAATTTTCATTTACATGAAAATTGCAATCATTGCTCGGACGACAGATAAAAGCAAACAAGTAATAATCATTTTGTATCAAAAAGAAATTCATAAATAGGTATGAAGCTGAATTGATAATATATGCCGCTTTTGAATGCTGGAAAAAAAAAAAGGAAAACAGGAAAAAAGAAAAAGAAAAAATTATGAAAGAAGAAATAATTTGTCTCTCTAATAAAAATGCAAGAAATTGAATAAATAAAATGTGAGTAATAAATTTCACGAAATCAGCAAATAAGAAATTAATTCATTCAAAGAAAATGTACAGCCAGCTAGGATTTATTCCGCGGTGCTAGCAGTGAATAAAATGAAAGGAGATGAAGAAAAGGAAAGAAAATTATACCAGCTAAAAGTATATTAAGCATATTGAATATTTTGTTTACTTTTCGTGAGAAGAGAACCTACTACGTACCAAGGCACAGGCAAAGATAAGTAGATAGCTTGGGAAATATTTCGGAATAGGGAAAATTCAACTTTATATTTAAAAACAAGGGATTTGAATTAAAGGAAATTTAACCGAAAATACATACACACATAGGTACATAGTTGGTTAAATATATAGTGAGCCCATTTCTTTGTAACCTAATTGCAAAAGAACACTAGGTAGGATAACGAATTGTATGTAAAGCAACAACACCAACTCGGAAAATATTCAAGCTGAGCCAACTCGGTTAAGTGATATCCGAACTGAGGTGTAGTGTTGGGAAGTAAAAACACTGCGCTATTGTGAATGAGCCCTAAGAAAATATATGGGAAATTTCAGTTTAAGACCGAATTCGTTTTTATTTGCATAGTATTCGTAAATATATAACTATATAAAACTAAAAATTGCCGGCACAACTATTTTCTGTTCCTAAATAGAATTAACAAATCGCAACTTACGAGTATATGAAAGAGGCTAACAGGGTTGCTTTGGCAACTAAAGGAAATTTTATACGAGTTAGAGCGTTCTTCTGCAACTCGGTTACATTTAAACGGGCCCAGTGTTAATTTATTTTATCACTCACTAACAATTTCAAAGCAATTATTGAGTAGTTCCATAGAAGAGGGAAATGATGGATCACAGAATTTTCTTATGCTATGCTAACCAATTTTGTTAATTTTTTTTTTGTTTGAAATACAAAAGAAATTAAATTTTTAAAGAATTTTTATCTATAATTTACATAAAATTGTAGGAAATTGTAAAATTTTATTTTATAAAAAAATAATTTAAATAATTTTTCTTTTTCAATTTATTTTCACACAAATTTTTTATTGTTCAAAATTCATGCCAGGAAAAATATATTCAAAGAATTTGAATTTTCTTTAAAATGTAGTGAAATTTTGAAAGAGGTGTTTTTGTAATTTCTGAGTTGAAAAAGTTTATAGTTGGCGCTTCGAGTTAAAAAAAGTTCCTTAAAACTTTCCCAAATTTAGCAACAAATTTTCTTTATGTTTTGTTATGTTTAAAAACTTATTTATTGCAAAACACTTAAGCCTTACAAACAACCACACTGAATAAAGAAAACTTAAAATTTTTGTTAAAATATTTCATATACATACTTGTATATTTAAAAAAAACTGATCGTACTTTGAAATAATACTTAAAAAATTTAGAATGTTTAAAAATTTTGTTTTTTGAAGTTTCGATTCATATTAAGTAGTTGGTGGTTAAACTTAGAAAAACGTTTACATTTAAATTCTTTATTGCGATTATATTACAAGCTTTAAATCGCTCAGATAATTCGACTTTCTAATTTTGTTAGTCTTCAATGGTATGGAAAATATCAGAAGCTATTGCAGAGATCGAAACGGCTATAATTTTTATAAAAAAGTCACGATTTGATAGTTACTTTTATTTTTTCGATCAAAAATAATCGTTATTCATGGGTTTTAATTTTTTCGATAAAGATTGATAATTTTTTTGTTACTTTTTTTCGATAATAAATCATATTTGAGCGATATTTTTTACTTTTTATATAATTTTTTTCATAAAAAGTAGTCATTACTTTTGGATTTAAAGCTTGTCCATCACATCCAGGTAGATACCAATATTTATAAGGCAAAACCGCTGAGAGCCGGTCTGAAAATTTTTGAAGTTTGCTAACAATATGAAAAAAATTTCAAACTCACATTCCCACACATGCGATTTCTTTTTTTGGGCCTGAAACAAAAACAAAATTGAAAATTTTTAATTGGTTATTTTTGTAGTTTACTTTTGTTTGGCATTTCCTTCGCTCTCGAGAGTAACAATTCATAATGATGGAAACTTAAAAAAAAAACTTGGTCGACTAATTGAGGGAATGGTTGCTTTTATACCTAAAATATTTTTATTATGGTAGCAGCGTAATTTTTGTTTTTTACAGGGAGGGCAAATTTTAAACTTGTTTTTCCAAAAAAAAAAAAAACTCACAAAAAAACATTCGCCGTTCGGAGTCGGCGTAAAACTGTAGGTCCCTTCATTTTGTGTTACGACATCAAGCGCCAAATAAAAAATTGTAGGAGATTTTCGGCCAATTAAGTAAGTAAGTTAGTTTTGCAAAAAAACACTTCCTAGCCTAACAATAAAAAATAAAATTTTTTTTTATCTATTTTTTTAACAACACAATATAATTTTAACTTTTCCCTAAAGTTTTATGTGAATGACTTTTTCTTGAAAGAGACTTCTTAAAAACCGGATGGGCGACGAATTGAGAGACTGATTTTTTAATAATTTTCTATCAACAGTTTTTGTTTTTACTCGGAGTGTAAAATTTAAAATTTTTATATCAGAAATTAAAAAGTATAAACCTGTTTCAAAATGTTACTATATTCTAGGAAAGTTAGAATATTATGAAGATATTCCCAGCATGAATTATTAATAACAAAAAATTATTTAGAAATTTTTTTTAAACTTATTTTTTAATATTGTACAAATTTTACATTTCTCCTAAAATGTTATGTAAATGAGTTTTTCTTGTAGTATTTATAGTTTTCGACTTAAAAATTCATTAAAAATGTGTTATTTTTAATTTTTTAAATTTTAATCGCGAATATTTTTCAAATGAAAAATACGTATGCAAAATTGGTCAAATTTATGTATGTATATACAACTATATTTGAAGTCTTGAAAAATTAAAATAAAAAATATATATTTCTGACAAGAGATAATACAACTCTTTGAAAATGGATCAGATTAATAAGCGAAGGTTTTAAAGTTTCCAAAAACAGGAAACTCAGCTCAAAGTTCGATTAACTGGACCGCAGACAATTCGAATAATTTTCCTCTGTAAAATTTTTATACGAGGAGCCCATCTCAACGCCTCTTTTCTCTCCTCTCTTTTCTCTGAAATCCATAGCTTATTTCGCCCCTTTCATACCCTTTCAATTTCTTCTGTCAGTACAGCAAGCGAGAATATAAGAGGATTTTTTTTTAAGTTGCTTAAGAGATCCCCGATAAGTTACCGCTCTACCCAATCACTGGTTGGCCGATTTCTTACATTACAAAAAAGTTACATCACCCGCATTGTTCCTCTAGCAGAAGATGCTGCCTTATTTCACCATACCAAAACAAATTTAATTTCATCCATTTGGTTTCTTTTGTGGTGAAATAAAACAAAATTTTTTGCCAAAGAAAACGAAAGGTCATGCAACTCTATGTTTTCGGTTTGATAGTTCATTGGACTGCGTACAATCTGAGATCTGCCTTCCTCATTTAGATGCTTGATCCCCGCTCTTTTGTCGCAACAAAGTTCACTTGTTTTGTCAAATGTCTACAGATATTTTTGTCTTTCGTATTTCAATTTATCAATACTTGGCAGCACTTAAACAAATTAAACCCGCCCAATTGAGCGCACCCCAACTTCGAAAGTACTAATTTCTCAACCGCCAAAAAAAACAATATTAAGATCATCAATTGACTATTCACTTTATTTGAACAATACGAAAACTATTTAATTCAATTTACTATTTATGTAGCTAAACACTCCTACAAGTAAGTGCAATTACATTAAATTACATTTGGTGCTCGCTAGAGCCAAGAAATTATTTGAACAAATTGCATTAAATAAGAAACGAAGACCAGCAAAAAATTCCAAAAAAAAATCCAAAAAAATTTCAACTTGGCCAGCCAGCGTAATCTAACTTAACATATCCCCACAAAGTAGTAGCAATTCTTGTTGTGTATACTCCACTCTTGCTTATTGTTGTTGTTTACAATAATATCCCACATGTCCATTGGCGCCAAGGATGTCAACAACAGCAACCCCAACTGAAGTGGGCATTTTCGGGAAGTGCCATGTTTACTACTTCTTCGATCGCCACAAGGATGTTGCGTTACTTGAGGTTAAAAGGTTTGTTTACGCGCCCACGCCCAGGGGTGTACAACACATACATAGATACCTACTATTTGTATGGCAACAAATTGCATGCACACACAAACATACCCATACTCCTGTCCCTCGTATGAGGACCTGTTTAACTGGAGATTATGTGATGCCCCTTCTAATGCACAGGGGTACACACATGCATACTCGTATTATGCAATCGCTTTAGCTCAGTTTGGAGGGCGGATATTATATGGATGTGGACATATCGTTTTTGTACTTCGCCTCCAAGTGATTTATTTGCAATTGGGTTTATTTGTGGTTGAAATAGAATGGGGGGTAGGCGCATTGTGGAAGCGGAATGAATTAGTTGTTAGAGATGGTCTAGGATTGTGTATGAAGAAATTAATGGCTGAACGTCAAACGTTTAGTGGACTAGCTTTATTTTCCCATATTGTGCTTTAGGGCATCCTCTTTCGGTATTGTTCTTCCCTTAGTTTAACAATTTCTGATAACTTATTCTTAAGTCTTGTCTGGTTGTCCCAACTAATGAGAGGCTAAGAGGTCATCTCACGATGAATCAGGCGGGAAACTTTAAAATAGATATCAAGCCCTCAAATAAAACCCCTACAGTCCTTTAAACATAAACTTAGAATAAATGGAAATATTTGGAGTTCTTGTTGGATTTTCTACTTAAGGACTTCCACAATCTGAGGGATAAATAAATTATTGATTGCACAAATTTCCGCAGAAAAAAGTCTGGTCTTTAACAACCCGTTGATCTAGCTAGCCACTGAATGCCACTATAAAACTCGATATCAAACGGTCTAGAAATGGCCCGAGTTTGATGGATTCTTCACAAAAATTCAAATTATGTTTACTTCACAAATTTATATAAATTAATTAACACTGGACGTTATTTGAAAAAGTTATTTCATCTACCAATAGGGTCGTCTATTTTGGACCACCCTGTATTAGAAGTACTCGATAGAAAATTCTCTGAGCAATCATATCAACAAATACCGAAGGGAATGAAATGGAGCTCGCGAGACTTATAAGCTTTAAGTAGAATATAACAATCACTGGTCGAGTCGAGTCTCTTTAAGTTTCCCCATCTCTTAAAAATCATTTCCCTCTTCAAGTTGCCTTTTTCTTACTCTCTTTATGATTATTTGGCACTGAAGACTTTACCACAGAATAGCATAGGATATGCCGAGTATACCTTCAATATAAAGTGATTCGTCTAAGTGCGCGCCCCACTCTTCTACAGAAAATAAAAACTGGACCTCGAATGAACAATTGTGGGTTAAATAAATATTGTAGGTGACCAAGAATGGTATAAAACAAATTTGCGGCTTCCGTGCTGAGAACAGAAGCAACTTAAAGTGACATAATAAAAGTTGAGATTGAGAGAGCAAAGAAAAAATTCTGAAGGGGCGGAAAAAACGACGGCCCGATGGAAAGTTTTGTTAGCAATGTCTGTGTAAAATAAAAGCATAAGAGGAAACCAGCGGTCCGAGGAAGGTACAATCTTGTATTCAGAAATTAGATGAACCAAAAATTTTGGTTAAACAACTTTTTAGAGTCGCAGAATGTTAAATTAAACTAAAATAATGATATTACATAATTTTGTGACTCTATAGTGATCGCCGTTGACGGTAAAATCAAAGCATGTAGTTTACAAAGAAGTTGCATCACTCCCACCTGTAACAGAAAACCTTGTCCAATTTCACCATGCCAAAACTAATTTGACTTTTACTTATTGTTATTAGAGACTGAACTGATTAGAACTGATGGGTAGAGATTGAAAAAATTGAGATTGAAGGAAACTTTTGGCACAGTTTTTTTTTTTTTTTTGAGTTTGTGATCTTCTCTAGAACCATTTAAAAGATAACTCATGCTGAACGAAGATCACAAAAACCGATGGACAGGCGTTTTCTCTGATCTAGATTCGTTAACGCAGTCGACGAGGAACACCACGTCGATACTGATTGGCAAATATTTAGTAAATAGGATTGGCAGCTTTGATAAGGATCCTGTTTACAGTCATAAATTTGGAAGTCCTTTTTTCAGTAGGAATTTTATGACAGTTCAAGCAAGCGTCTGTCAAACTATCTTTGTATTTGTATTCAGTCGCCGCCTTAGTCTTAAGGGTTTGAAAATGCTTGAAGGATATCCACTGTTTTCGGGCAAAATTTTGTTCAGCGATGAGAGTCAGTTTTCTCTCAATAAGAAAAATAGCTGTCTTTTGGGCTAAGGAGCAGCCCAAAGATGTTCAAGAACTTCTATTATATCTAGACAAAACAATGGGTTGGTATGGAATCACCGTGTATACGTCTCCAAAAACGAGACCGCCTGGAATGCATACCTCTTCTCTAAATGCGGGCATTTGTCATCGAAAATTGAAACCCCATGAATGATAATAAAGATTTTTTAGAGTATCTCTAAATGAATTGGCCATACATTTGCCCCTATGACAATGCCTCACTTGGTGTCTAAAATAACTCATTGGAAAGCTTTAGTTAATGCGGGAAGATTATCGTAATTTACTGCAAACGAAGTAGTCAACTTACAGTTATAAGAATATTGTATTTGTGTAAGCAACTGTCAACTATTCAACTACGCAATTTCCGCAGTGTTGCATTTATAAACTTTGCATTTTTTCCATAGAAGAAGAGTGCATTACTTTTGCAATGACATTTACAATTGAATTCAATTTTACAAAATATGAAAAATTGAAAATCTATGTAAATGTCAAAAACTTCAGTTGACATTTCACTTGTGGTGCGAGCGCGTGGGTGGCAAAATGTTACGCAATTGCAATGCCATGTCAAAAAGCTACAACAAGTGACAAATAAAACCTTCAAAGTATATAAAAAATGCAATTTCTAAACAAACTTCAGAAAAATCAACAGCAACATTCCATATGCAGCCACATACATACATACACATCTATGTATGTCTGTTCGTGTGCTCACATAGCGAAAAGTGCAAATGTAAGTTTTGACATTTCGCTGCGCACAATGCAATTCGATTACGTGCCGCACACCGCTCACCGCTCAGCTGGCGTGACATTTTTATTGAAGTTTGTTTGCATTCGCACTCTACGCACTAAATTGTGTTTATTGTTACGAATACTCGTACGGGTGTGTATGTATTAGAATTTGTGAATTGAAAATTGCAGTTCATTCAAGGCACACACATTGCATATTTTGTGCAATATGTAGATTTGATTGAAAAGAAAATATTGAAAAATAGGAGTAAAAAAAGTGTCAAAAGAACTTAAAATGCTTGCAGTAATCAAAGTTTTTAAGTTGCTTTTAAGTATACACTTAAAAGTTTAGTGCCTTTTTGTGTTGAGTGATATTTACAATTTTAGTGTTTTAAGTTAAAAAAAATTCACATTGATAGCCTTCCAACTTATTAAGACACTAGGTTACGACGATAGAGCCTACTATAGAGAAAGTAGTCTCTCATTATTATTATTTAGACCTGCATATAAGCTCTTTGAGAGTATCGTATAATACACGAACATTATTACTCCAACCCTAGGCTACTTAAGAAGAATTTTAACAATTTGAAGAGTGGCATGTTCCAGATTGTGGATGAAGAGGTGGAAGTCGCTCTCCACGGTGGGCGAGTCATTGGACCTATAACTTGCGGGCAATCACACAATAGATGTGTTCACTCCGTTCGCCAAATTACAACCCTAACTTACCGCTTTCATTACAAATCTCTGCTTAATACTTCCGCCTCTGCGAAGTTTAAGGAAGCCATTGGAATTTTTCTATTTATTGGTCATCCCCACAGCAGACTGACGCGGTAAATTTGTTTTGGTAAAATATTTTCAATTAAACATATTCAAATCCAATTGTTTGTTATTTTCTACGGAAAACCGTTACAGCGATTAACCCTCAGCTAATCAATCCACAAAATCTACAGTACGCTTCTTCAGCTAGCCCCATCTTACAAAGATGGTATCTTAACTTGCAGTGGGCTGTGAGGTAAACAATAAGAGTTCTTAAACTCTCGCGGCTGCAGTCATTCAGAGATTTTCCGAGAGGTAGTCAAAAACCTCTGGGTTTGCCTTTTACTCTTTGTGTTACGCCAGTGAGTTGCAAGCCTCCCATCTTCTTATTAGTTCTGCAATGCAACCTTAGATGTCCAACAGAAAGGCTCTGAACTATGCAGACGTCGTTTAGCCATAAATTATGTGATACTTTCAGCGCTTTCATTGCCTTCAACCCCGTCATGTCCCAGGACCCATCACAATGTTACTTTGTTGCACCAACCTAGTTGTCATTAAATGTTGTTGAATTAAATAATTTGTTTGATTTAGATTGGCCTCTGCTCTTTGGGAACGGTGATGTAACAGCATGTTATGATATTTTTAAGACTACATTAAAGGATATATGCATGAGTCATATCCCAATCCTTAGCTCTAAAGCGTCCGTGGATTACGAAAGAACTAAAACGTCTAAGAAATTTGAGGAATAAGTTATACAAAAAGCAAAAACATTCTAGTGATGTACAGTTGCGTGAGCGTTACGTGTTTTATAGAGCTGAATTTAACAGGCTCAACAAATCTCTGTATCGTAATTATATTTCCAAAGTAGAAAGTAATATCAAATGTAACCCAAAGTTCTTCTGGAGTTACGTAAAATCAAAAAGAAACTGCTCAAGCATTCCGGCATCGGTACAGCTCAACGGAGTATCAGCGAACTCCTTCTCTGAAGCTGTTAATCTCTTCGCTGATTACTTTTCTTCTAATTTTTGCTCTGGTAACTTAGATACTGATTTTGTTCTGGAAGATAGTTTTTCTAATCTGGATAATCCTAACAATTTAGGAAAATTAAGCTTAACAGATGAGGATGTTGCCAACGGTATTAATCAGCTTAAGTCTTCGTCAAACACTGATGTGGATGGCATTTCGGTTATTTTATTTAAATGTTGTCCCGCACTGATTACGCCTTTGAGATATATCTTTAACAGCTCGCTATCTGCTGGTATTTTTCTAGATGACTGGAAACTTACGTTTATCACTCCTATCCTTAAATGTGGAAGCAAAAACGATATTAAAAATTATAGACCTATCTCCAAACTTACTTCTGTCTCTAAACTGTTTGAGTGCATAGTTAAGGATAAAATATACTATGCTGTTAAACATTTGTTATGCGCTAATCAGCATGGTTTCATTCCGGGTAGATCTACGTTAACAAATTTAGCAACTTTTACGGAGGATTGTTTCGAAACCTTTCAAAAGGGATTCCAAGTCGATGCAATTTATACAGATTTCTCCAAGGCTTTTGATAGAGTATCTCATCGCATACTGATAACTAAACTTGCAGGTTTTGGTTTTCATTCTGAGCTTTTGAAGTGGATTACTTCTTATTTGAATAATAGACGTTGTGCTGTTCGAGTTGATAATGTCTCGTCTTATTTTTTTGTTGCTTCTTCTGGTGTTCCTCAAGGTAGTATCTTAGGACCGTTATTGTTTGTCCTTTTCATAAATGATGTCTCCACCTGTTTTAATAATTGTAATTTCCTCATTTATGCAGATGATCTGAAAATTTATCATGAAATTAAGTGTCTGGAAGATTCGTTAATTCTCCAGTCTGAGCTTGAAAATTTATATCGCTGGTGTGTGCGAAATAATTTGTCACTAAATGCTAGTAAATGTCACTACACCACCTATTCAAAACTAGTAAACAATATTCCTACTTCCTATTCCATCTTAAATGTTCCGCTTAACTCAATCAGTGAATTTAAAGACTTGGGAGTATATTTTGATTCCAAGCTCAATTTTACGGCTCACATAAATTTCATTGTTCCTAAATCATTTGCTATGTTGGCCTTTATTCGTCGTAATTGCTCTTCTTTTTCAGATCCGTACACACTCAAACTGTTGTACTCAACTCTGGTGCGGTCGAGATTGGATTATGCAGCATTTATCTGGCGCCCCTTTCATGCTATCTATGTTAATAGAATAGAGTCTGTTCAAAAGTCTTTTTTACGCATTGCTCTGCGTTCGTTGAGATTTGAGGATCCTATCCCATCTTATCGTTCTCGCTGTTTATTGATTAATTTAATGTCGTTGGAGTCCAGGCATACTCTTTTATCGCTGTGCTTTGTTTTTGATATCATTGCAGGTGGCATCGATTGCCCGTACCTTCTAATGAAAATTTGTTTCAATGTTCCGGCACGTATTCTGCGCTGCAATGAATTGTTTTTTGTGGGTGTTGCTAAAACTCTCTATGGGATGAATGCCCCTTTACGGAGGGCACTTTCTCAATTCAATGCTTATTCTTCTGTCTTAGACGTTGATTTTTCTTTTTCAAAATTTACTTTTAAAAGTGTGCTCTTAAAACTCTTGTCTTAGAGTCTCTCTTATCAATTATCAATTATTATTTTGACTTTATTATAATATAAAATTTATATCCATATTCATATCACATAGTCATTAAGCACTTGGTTTGTTGTTGATTAATAAATAAATAAATAAATAAATAAATAAATAAAGTGTACCACACTTGGGAGAGAAAATAGTTTAAGAATAACACTAAAAACTACCACATACTTTTTGCCAATTCAAAAGTAGAACAACGCAGGGAAATGTTTACAAAAGTAGTTCGAGCTGAAATAGTGTTGCTCAAATGCTTTAGATTTGCAAAGCAGAGCTTTCCAAGAAGCGCCAAGTTTTTTTATACAACGCTGAGTACCTGAGTAGTAAAGAGTTCCGAAGTTTCTTAGACTCCCGTAAAGCTACAGCTGCGGCAATATGTGTGAGTCTGGTAGCAGCAACCAGTACATAATGCTGTAAAAACCGTGGTTAGTCTAAATGCGCCGTTCTGTTCATTTAACTATTAAAATAAGCAGCAAGAGGTGCTGCATCGCTGCCACAGAGAGATACGCAATAGCAAAAGGGCTGTGTTGGAAAGGGGTACGCAGTTTTTAAATACATTTTAGTTCAATAAAGGGCGCAAGCTTAATCCGAAAAAAGAAGGATTTTACGATCACCAGATAAACCATCCTATCGACGATACTGTGCGAAAGGCTGAAGGTCATTAAAAACCAATTGATTGGACCTTATTAGTAAGCCATAACATAAAATTAGATGTGCACATCCAAAGGCCTATTTTCGGGTGTTGACCGCACGTCTACTCAAACAGTCGCTTACAGGAGTAAAACGCGCGCAGCTTAGGATCTAACATGATTCATAGATACTTTGCTTGACTATATAAACTACATAAGTGTTTGACTATTCTTTCATCTTTGGTGCTCAGCTTGTTTAGGGCTCCCTCCATGATGTTGCTCACCACGGGCGGTAATAGTCTAGTTACAAGAATTACCCTCCTTAGCAACAATCGCTTAATCGCCTTAGGAATAAATACTACTATTACTTGCCTCCATGCCACACGGACGTAGTTAAGGGCTATAGAGTTTTGAAAGATTGATAAATAGCATGATATGATCCACTAAAGTTTGTAGTAAGAATACCATCCTGACCAGGGTTGCATCGCAAATGATTTAATCAACTATGAAATTTTAATTTCTTTGAAAATAGATTTAGCGATGTACACTTCTTTCAGTACAGGGTTACTAATAGACTGAGAGTTACCCGGAAAGTGAGTATCGACAAGCAACGTAAGTGAATGCTTCACAAACTCATTGCACAGGCCGTCGGCTCTGCAAAAGAGCTATGTACAGGAATGTTATTTAGCCAAGAACTTACTTACCCAGTATGCCTGTGTCCTAAATTCCCTAAATTTTTGAATCGTCAGAAGAGTTATTTAATTTGATTATTTTTAATTTTTTTAGTACAGAGATTTTGCAATTTCTTGATACAAGTTATCGTTATCATTACCACTCTGGTTATCGTTGTTGTAATCGGCAGCGTGAAAGTTATCGTTATTCATTTCTATGCATACACATTTGTACTTCATACTCGTATTAATTATATCCACACACATCCCTATGTATTTGTGTGGGTTCCTTCTGCAAACCCTTATAAGAACTGAATATGTTTACAATTTTGACAACCGCATGCCATTCTAAAAAAATTCATGTTATCCTATCAAACAATTATCACTTACAAGTCCACATTACTTTCAACACCTACGAAACACAAAAGCTAGCACTTCATTATAGTAAAAATAGAAACATTTGATAATGCAAACCTTCCAGGAAATTCACGTGTGCTACTGCTCCCCATTCGGGTTTTTTCTTTTTATTTCTTTTTTCTACAATTTGTCATTCATTTTTATGCACACAGCACAGCTGCCAAATGCCAAATGTAGACGAGTAGTAGAACCCCGCATATTATTTACCTTCCGCGCTTCATATTTTCATTGCAAAAATGTCTACAACAATGGCGCTTATGTCATACACATTTGACATATCACAAAGCGGATCGCTGAAGATGATGAGGATGAGAATGTGGATGGGGATGGGGACGAGGATGAGTGAGCGGGCGACACAAAAGCGAGAACAGTGTTGAAAGAGCAGAGACCACGTTTTGTGCGTTTTCTATGCGTGTCCTTACATTTGGCTGTGTGTGTGTGTGTGTGTGTGTGTAAAACTACTGAGCAGCGATGCCTATCGCGCATTATTTTGTTATTCTTATTTAATTTACGTGCATATTTGCTGGTTTGGTTTTGTTTTTGTTGTTGGCTGTCTAAGGCAGAAGAACAACAAAAAATGCGCATTCATGTCCGTCTATTACTTTAATTTGTGCTCCCTTTTTTTCTACTAAATTTGTTGATTTGCGGTGTTGACATTCTCCTCAGCGGGTTAATGATCTAATCATAAAATTATGCGCTCAATTTATTTGGTAATTTTTTGTTTTTTTTTTTTGTTTTATCTTAATACGATCAGTTGTCAAGCTGCAGCTTATCCTTTCGACACTTTTACGCATTTAATTGTTCGTCAAATAAAGAAGATGGCTGATATATGAAAATATTGTATTTTTTGTGTTACGTTATGTTTGTATAACATTTTGATGGGAATTATAACACATGCGGCAATAAATATTTAAAGTGCTTGCAACTGGTTATATCATCGACTAAGTGAATAATTCCTGCATGTAAATATTTATGTAAAAATGCAAATACGGCTATATACGGAGGACTAGTTTGGTTTTCATTGAGTTCGGAACGTTGATCGAACTTAATTTTACTTTATCTAGTTTAGTTCGCCTTAAGTTAATTTGGTTTATTTCATTTAATCTAACTCAAGTTAATTTCATTGGATTTGGTATATTTTATTTTGATCTGATTTAATTGGTTTATTGGTTTAATTTAATTCTACTTACTTACTTTCTTACTTAATTGGCGCTATAACCTCTTACGAGATTTTGGCCGAGTTTAGCAAATTGCGCCAGTCACTCCTTCTTCCTACTAGCTGGTACCGCGTTGAATACTATCGGGGCTGGAGTATTTTCGGTCCCAGCCAACCTAGCCGTTGTATTTTAATTCGCTGGACTATGTCTATGTAGTGGTAAAGCTCATACAGCTCATCGTTCCATCGTCTGCGGTATTCGTCGTCGCAAAGCCGTAAAGGTCCAAAAATCTTTCGGAGAATCTTTCTCTCGAACACTCCAAGAGCCGTCTCAACCGAATTGTCAACAGTGATGCGGAGAGGTACTTTGCTTTCCTCTCGTTCACTTCCAGACCCATACGTTTCGCTTCATTATCCAGTTTGGAAAAGGCAGAAGTAACGGCGCGGTTGTTGAGGCCGATGATATCGATATCATCAGCACACGCCAGAAGTTGCAGGCTCTTATAAAATATAGGACCTGAAAGGTTCAACTCTGCAGCTCGAATTATCTTTTCTATCATAAGGTTAAAGAAGTCGCACGCAAGAGAGTCACCTTGTCTGAAACCTCGTTTGGTTTCATACGGCTCGGTAAGGTCCTTCCCGATTCTGTTCGGACGGAGCTGGTGGTGTTGCTCAACGTCATTTTACATAGCCGTATTAGTTTTGTTGGTATACCAAATTCAGACATTGCGGCAAATAGGCAACTTCTTCTTGTGCTATCGTAAGCGGATTTGAAGTCGACAAAAAGATGGTGTGTGTCTATTCTTCTTTCTCGGGTCTTTTCCAAGATTTAGCGTTTGGATTAATTCTACTCAATCTCGTTTAATTAGACTTCATTTGATTATGTCAATTAACATAACTTTGTTTAATTGAATTTAGTATAACTAAATTTAATTAAATCCAATTTAACCGACTTGATCTAACTTCAAATAGTCTCCAAATAAAAAACTTGCGTGAGCTCAAAAACTATTGTTGATATACTTATATGTATATATTTAAGTTTCCATTTCATTAAATTTTTTATTTTATTAGGTGGTTTGGTTTAATTAATTAAATTTAACTTAATTTTGTTTAAATTAATTTACTGTAATTTTTTTTTTTAATTTAAAGTCATTTAATTTTATTATTAATTTAATCTAATAATTTGGTTTATTTAAGTATAATATCATTTGATTTAATTTAACTTTTATTTGATTTAGTTAATAATTTAATTTAATAGTTGGATTCATTTTAATATAATATCATTTGATTTAATTTAACTTAATGTAATAAAATTTAATTCTATTCAATTCAATCGACTTAGTTAAATTAATTAATTAAATTTAATTAATTGAATTAATTTTCTATACCTAATTTAATCTAATGTTTTAACTTAATTTGTTTTAATTGTTTGTTTTAAATTAGTTAATAATTCATATTTTTTTAAATAATTTAATTAATTATTTTTTAATTAATTTACCCGACTTTTATTTTATCTAACTTTGTTTAGTTTAGTTTGTTTTAATTTAAGTTAATATATTTTAATTAGTTTAAATTAATTTCATTTAATTAGCTTGATTTAATTAAATTAATAACTTATGTTACTTAATTTAAGTTACTTAAGTCACTTAATTTAAGTTACTTAAGTCACTTAATTTAATTGCTTAAATTACTTAATCTAATTAAATTAATTTTAAATTAGTTTTATTTAATTAAAATAAATTGTTGAGTTCAATTAAACCGACTAAATAACATTAAAATAAAACAAACTGAATTAATAATTTAACAAATTTTCTGGAGTTTCTAACTTGATTGGTTTTGTTCCAATTTATAATATTTCGTTTATTCTAATTGAAATTGCTTGGTTTAATTTAAAGAAATTGAAAGAATTTTAAATTAGTTTTATTTAATTAAATGTAGCTATTAAATTAACTTAACTTTACTTTATTTAGTTTTATTGAATTTATTTCAATTTATAACATTTAGTTGTATTAAACGTTTAATTTAATTTTCATTAACTTCAGTTATAATAATAAATTTAAATTGAATTTTAATTTATATTGCAATTTTAATTTTATTCTCAATATTAATTGTAACTATCATTTCAATTACAAACATACTTTAATTTTCCATTTTAATACCAATTTTGAATCCAATTACAATATTAATATAAATTTTTATTTTCGGATTTTAATTTTAGCTTAAATTTTAGTTTTAATTTTAATATTTAATTCGATTTCAATTTTAATATTAATTTAAATTTTATTTTTAAATTTAATTTTTAATGATAATTTAAATTTTAAGCTGGTATCAATTTTTATTGCAATTTAATGTTAGTTTCAATTGTAATACATATTAATTATAATTTTATTTTAATTTCACCGTTAATTTTTTCCAATTTTAATATTAATTTATGTACGTTTCAATTTTCACTTTAATATTACTTTTAAGTTAATTTATTTTTTTTACATAATTTAATTTTTTATTGATATATTGATTTTAGTTTTAATTTTAATTTTCGAAAATTTGTTTTTACTTTTAATATTAATTTCAATTTGATTTTAATTACTATTACTTTTTTTCTTATTTTTTAATTTGAGTTCTAATTTTAATTTCATTTCTATTTATTTTTTTGTTTTGTATTAAAATTTTTTTCTAATGCGATTTTATTGCATACATGGAATTTGCTGGCATCTTGCACCTGTGTGTTTATTTTCTCCCTTTGTTGTGCAAAATTCCATCACATCCCTCATTGCGGCGGCACACAATTCTAATTAGAAATTCCTTTATATGTATGGAGGAAATAAAGCTCAGGTCTTTTTACCTATTCAAGAGCTTTGCTTTTCTTCCGTCCGTTGTTGTTGTGCTTCAACTTTTTATCCTGTTCAGGTTTTGTGGTGGTTGACGCTTAACGTTTACCAAGGACAAAAACCTTTTTTATCGTCTACATATTGATGTATGTGTGTCTGTTTATAAATAAAATACGAATGTGGGTGTATGCGTGTGGCTACAGTAAATATTGTATGCTGTTTTGTGAATAAATAAAATGTATGGGAAAATTTATTTAACTGAAAATTTGCGAAAGTTACCCCCCGAAATTGAACCCATTATTATATCTACATTAAAAAAACAATCATTGCATCCGTTCGTTGTGTAGGCTCATCTCTTAGTAGTCAATGGATATTTTAAGAACTTTTTTCCATTCTTTTTCATTAGTAATATAAAGGTTATATTATTTCCGTCGAACTCTACCGGAAAAATTATTGCTTCTTAATTTCATTAAAGTTTCCGAAAAACTTACACCGAAGATGATACAGAACCCAAACCAGACTTGATAAGGGATGACGTATTCTTTCCCAAAATAACACTTACCAATGCCGAGCTGAGAAAGGTAGATCAATTGCAAACAGCTCCCACTTTATATTGAGTACAAATCCTACAAAGAGATCAATCAAAACATATGAGGCATGAACAACAACAAAAGCGACGCCACTAACCAGAATGTAAAGCGGGCAATTCCACACAAAATACCACCACACAATAAGTGAAAAGAAAAACTCTTTAGAAGTGCACCCGATGTGAGGCCCTGCCAAAATGGTACCAAACTACTCCTAAAACCTCCCAAGCTACCGCGGGTAATTTTAACGCAAAAAATGACAGGACTCAGGGTCCGGAATGATAAAAGGATTGGGTAAGTACAACCAGCAGCGAGACCTAACGACATCACTACAACGCGTCCAACAACCGGACAACACAAGATAATACACTTATCGGCTTGGATCAGGGCTTGCTCAGACAGACGGTGAGTTTTCCATTCCGGAACAGCAACTTCCACCGAATTTTAAATTTTATGGAAGTCGCAATCACAAAATCTTCGCAAAAAAGTCGCCTGCTTAAGAAGAAATTGTTTCCACAATCACAGATAGAACGAATCTCCTCCGGCAGGCCGCAAGCTACGCGCCGACCAGTAGATCGCCTAATTCAGCGCTGGTATTGTTGGTGTCTATCATTATGGCACCAGCGCGTAAATTCTAAACGGAATTGGGACATCTTTACTAACACCACCAATGGCACACACAAACAACAATCGTGGTATTTTCCATTGCCATAATTGGGGGACAATAAAAAGGCCACGAGAGGGGGAATGAGCGACACCACTTTTCGGCGCTCACCGTGTATTTTTTATGCTCTCCCTATCCTAGCTGTTGCGGTCCTCTTTTGGTTGGACTCTCTTAGACTTATCCGCTGGTTGACAACGCACATCGATCACCAGCCTTGTCAACATTTTGCATTTTTTTTGGGATTTTGTGGGCTGTACAACTTTTTTTCAAAGTGATAGCTATGATGCTGCTTTTTCTGAGGTCACCACATCTCTTTATCAGACTTTTTCATTTCTTTACCAGGACATGAACCTTGGTTCACAGGAAAGTAGGTCAGCATTCAACGTTTGAGTCACGCTTACCGTGTGCAAATTGTTTGATTTTTTTCGCTATCCCTATTTCAAACTATAGTTATTCATGTTCAAAATTTGTTGGTCTTATTTTGCCCTACGTCTGATGTATGTACTAGTATCTGCCGAAAAAAACTGTCTTGCCTCCACAGCAATAGTTAATTGAAAAGCTTTTTTACTTCACTAGAAAATTTTCTAAATACATATCAATTCTAGGCCCTATTGCTAATGTGTGAGATATGGTATACTAGGCAAGGGTTTTTATTTTGCGCTAACTTTTTTGTTTAACACTTCTGAATATTCAACGAAACCCCAGCCACTTTAATATCCCCCGCTTAACTTCGTCTAAGTGCAGTTCTTTTCCATCACTTCCATATGGAAATATAAAAATTAATTATTTGATTTAGGGAACTCAACGCCCATCTGCATGTGAAATTGAAATATCTCATCTCATTGACACTAGCACTCTAGCACTCCGCACACATCCTACAAAACAAAAAAAAAAAAAAAACAAAAAACATAAATACGAATACAAATCTTGCATCTAATTTCGCATTTCAAGTTATTTAGCATTTTTCCAATTTTCATTAACATTTGCACAAAGCACTTTAGCAATTTGAAAATTTTACAATTTACACAAATTGTAGCTGCAAATTGCATTAATCACGACAACAGTTAAATCTTGCGCGACAGCAGCAATCAGGCAGGCATTAACAAAAGCGAAAGTTGTTGTACAAAAAATTGCAACAAAAAAAAAAATTGGACGAAAATAAAAGTAGGTAAGTATTCCCCATTCTCATTGCGTCGAAACGAGAAGTCCGCATTGAATTGTCGCCTTGATGAGTTGCTACTTTGGCTTGCGCCCCACTTATATCCTGCTCATCCTACTGCCTCGTCTTCTGCTTCTATATCTTCATCTGCTTTCGCTCCTACTGCTGTCCTATTCGGCCTCTCAACACGCCCACCTTGGCGTGCGCGCCCATTCAAATTCAAATTCAAATTCAAATTCAAATTCAAATTCAAAAACTCTCGATGCTATATTGCCCCACCTTACAGCGTTTTCTTAATTTTTCACTAAATGCATTTATTGTACGCAGTTGTACCGTTGTTCACAACAAAAAAAAACACCAACAACAACAAACGTAAATCCTTTTTATGATAATTTCTCAAGAGTGTCGTCCTTTGATCAGCGAATGCGTCCGGACGCATTTCGACTGCAAATTTACAACTCGAACGCGCGTAGCAGGAGACATAAAAGGCATTCAAGCATAAATTTAGCGCCGCACTTTGCAATTTCACAATTGCGAGCATATAATAATAATAATAATAATAATAATTCGTTAAAAGCGTGAAGCTGAAGCTGAAGGAGCTAACAGCCGCGCGTCGTCATCGACGGTAGCAACTGAACGCCAAAGAAAATCTGTAGAACGGCGAGTATTGCGTTTGCAGCTTAACTAAAAAAAAAGCTGATTTCCGCTAAGGTGAGTAGGTGGCTGAAAACTCAAACCCGAACTAGCCAGCGCTTGGCTTGAGAAAATCTAAATACAAAAAAAAAAGTAAAAAAATAAAAAGAAATAATAAACCTGTGACGTGCTTGCCCAGGGAAATCACTGCAATTAAATCTTAATTGTTTTTTGTTTGCATTTTTTTTCGTGCTATTTTTGCTCACCTGATCCTTTAGCTTGCGGTCGAACGCCGCCGCGAACGAACTCTAGTTGCATTTGCGAGTTTATGCAATTTAGCGCGCTCCCTCCGCACGCCGCTGGCTCTCGTTTGCGCCATGTGTGGCGAAATTCATTTGCATAATTTCTTAATTTTTCTGACGCATTTCAAATGCTCAGAGTTGTTTCACTTAGCATGAAATATTTTCGTATGTGTCCTTATTATTATTATTTTTTTTTTAATTTCTTTTGCTTCAGTTGCAAAAAAGTGAATTCGCTTAATTTTTTTCCGCTTGCATCGCAAAAAAAAAAAGAAGAAATAAACTTACCGGTGCGTTGTGAGATTTTTCATGCATTAATTTGAAAATTTGCAGTTGCGTCTCGTTAAGTGGTAGAGTACTACATAGAAATGAGGTTGCGGTACAGTGGTGCAGAACTGATGAAATATGAATGAAATCGAGGGATTTATATTCACATAGTGTGAATGTTTCTACGGAGAGAATTATTTTGAAGGTCCCTGCATCGCAAGTAGCCTTGCATTCTTTTCTATATAAACCCCCGAAACACTCTGTACAAAGAGATACAGCTGCAGTTCGTCTGTCTTCGAGATGTCCTTATACAGCTTGGCCTCGCTCTTTTTGAAATAACACAATCGAATTCAAAGTACTTAGCCGCAACAAAGTGGAAGCTGCTCTAAGAACGAATACAAATATTTTCAGGAGTTCGACACCGAAATGACGGCATAGTCAGCTGTAGCGGTGACTAAGTTGCTTTCTATCCAGCTGTTGCTGCAGGTATGAGAACGCCTACATTACCGATGCACATAGTCTAAATTCAACCGTAGCCACGGCTTGGAACCCAGTACATTCCAAATGCCCAGGCAGTGCGGGATTGAAGCTAGTCCTTTCACACCGCCTCCCAAACACAAAGTAAAGGGACGGGTGGCTCAGAAATCTGTGCATTCCGACCGCCTAAAAAATTACTGCTTTCCAACGTCCAACACACGGCAGTCTAGCAACCACGCAACGGTCATGACAATGGGGCGCTGAAACTAATCTTTTCACATTGCCTACTCAACACGAAACCTAGCGACCGGGCGGCTCGAAATACCGTCCATTCCGACCACCTCAAAAAGTGGTATTTTCAGTAAGCTAACAGAATCAAACTGGCTTAATGAAGGGCTATTTTTCTTCAGATGCAAAAGTGGCTGAATTGACGAAATACAGGGCTAGAAGAAACTAATACGAAGAACAGATGATGATGAAATATTCTTAGGACCTCACCAGGCCTATGACGTGCGCAGAGCTTAGTGTTCATACAACTTCCCGGACTAAATACTTGACGTCAGTACCGCGAGGATTGGTACTTAGATGATCTTTAGTAGGAGGTCCAGTTTGGGTTCAAATCGGAGATCAGACGCTATCCATCGCTGGGAACCGCAGGCGAAATTCTCAAGTTTCCTCGATAATTAGACTTGAGATTATGTGGAGAATTAATCTCTGCCTTACCCAGGATAGCACCCGACTTACCAAACCCCTACCAGTCATAAAAAAAAAATCGAAGTTGGAACCCCACTTGACAATCATTTGTCCGGTTAGGAAAGAAGCTCCGTCCGACACTAACCCCACACCTTTTCACATGTCCTCTCAACTTAACTTATACCTCTCCAATTTCTTTTGAACTAGATCTTATCAAAAGAGTGAAAGTCCTGGTGCTATCGGTAGAACACCTCTTGGGCAAAATATAGACGAAGTCATCGATTTAGTTTCAATTTGGTAAGGTTACCGCAGAGCCTAGTTTTTATCTGTGAAGTGTTGAGTACGCCCAATTACTTTGAGCGACGGTCTCTTATCCGAAGCATAACGGCAGATTCAATCTGTAATATCCGCTGTTTACTATCATAATCCAACCAGAGTCATTTAAATAACTCTTTGTGATTTCTGGAGGTTGAAATGAAGCTCACGATGTTAATGACTAAACTCTCCTCTCTAAACACTTAATCGGGATTATGAACTCAAAGATACTGGAAGTTAAATCCTACAACTCGCGAAATGAGAGAGAAAATCTCAAATTTGTAAGCATCCACTTTTCTCCGAGTTTTAGAGAAATATTAAACGTTTCAAGGGCTTTATTATCTTAAATCGCTATTATAAACTCAGGTAGCAATTGAAATATGGGCTTTATGAAAGGTCATAACAGAGAGGCTAGAATTTAGCTCATACCTGAGATATTTGGTTGTTGCTATTTAGGCAAATTTTACTTCACCCCTCGTGATGATTATAATCCAAATGTTCTTGTTGCTAAATGACCATTTCGAATTCGGAAATATTGCGGGGGTGCCGTTACATATTACATATTACATTAAAATGCTTCAAACAATTTTTTACATCCATCCGCGAAAATTGTGGAAAATCGAAAAATTGGACACGATTTTTTTTGTTTTAAAATTGGTTAATATTTGTTTGGTTGCATAAAAATTCAAAAACTTTAATTTTCCAACGTATTTTTTTTACCTACGCTTGAAGCGAAAACAGACAGCAATAGTGCGACAACAATAGAGACGCGACATTTTGACCAGATTTGGCCAATCTTCTTTTGTTTGTTTTATGGTTATAATTTTTTTAGGAAAGTCTACCTCATTATACTACAAACACGATAAAAATCCACATTTCAGATTTCGTAGAATAATTTGGAAAAGTTCGCCTAATTCCATGGAATTTTCAAACATTTTAATTAGAATTAAACAAAAAAACTTCTAGGTATGCTCATTAAAATTGTAATAGATATAACAAAATGCAAATTCCAAGTGGCTAAAAATTTTCGTAGATTTTTAAAAATTTAATTTTCTAACTTTATCAAAATCTCTCGCATCCGTACAAAAGAAATGGTCGAACGTACCTACTTTGTATCTTCATTTTTATACCTCAAAAATTATTGAACTAATCTTATTATAATAACCGCAACCTTTGAGTTGAGCTTTTATCTAGTCTTCAGTATTTTAGATCTAAATTTTCCTTCCACCTTTTAAACTTTATTTACTTTGTTTTTGTTTAATTTGCCTTTCCGCCGCTAAGCGTTCGCCGTCGGTGGTGCAAGGATTTCGCAAATTTACTGTTATCGAAAATTCGACTGAATTGGTGAATATAAAATGATAGGTAGGTTGTCAAATAATGTACCGTTATTAGTGCTCTGCTTGCTTTTTAACAGATTCCGATGGGTGGCGCAAAACTTGCATTTCTCGAAAGTGGACGGTTTAAGAATCAATCCGATATACTTTTCAAAAACTCAAAAGCTCCTCGATGGAGTACTATTTACACAAATAATATTTATTTCATTACTACACGCAGAAACTTCTATTGCAAATTCATTTAAAACGAGCTGTCTTACAAATGAAGGAACCTCAAAGGTTTCAGGCATTACAATATCTGCTAAGGAGAAAAACTCAAAATCATTTTGAATTTACATACCATGCACCTTCCATTCACTCAAAATTTAATCAACACTTTCCACACCCAAAATTAAAAATTAAATTTTTATTCTTCCGCCTTCCAATTTGTTCCACTGTTTACCTTCGACACACACCAAAATATAATTGCAAGTACTAAATTCCTCATTATACCGAGTTTGTTAGCGCGCAAAGGCAGCCATGAAAAAAGTCTGCGAAATATTATAATTGCAAAAAGGACGCGCGCACAAAAACCCCTACTAAGAAAAAAAAAAAAAATTCTACTCACCCTATCTTCGCTTTTGCTGCAGATGTACACGCCCATTTCTGTGAGGCGCAATCACACACAGACAAAATCCCCACACTCCCGACGAGTACTATATATGTATGTATGTATGTAGTTGTGTAGGCAATGCAAATATTTATGCCAAAAGCAGCTAAAGCAGCTTTTAACTCATAAAACTTGAGCAGCTTGGAATAGCAGCCGCAGGTTATGTGACAGGCGTAGAATTTGCATGAAGTGTTGCAACTAAAAATACAAAAAAAAGCAACACACACCCACACACATAAAATCTTCTAAAACAACAACTATTGCATAATTGTGATTAAGACGGCTGGGTGGCAGCGCGCTAAAAAGTCAAGTTGTGAAAGAGAAGGAATGTTGGGATAGTGGTGGGTGGAAGGGTAGAAATAGTACTTAAATTAAAAAAAATGCGCAAAAAATGCAGGCAAGCGTAAGCGTGTACGCCTAAAAGCACACAAGTGAGATTAAGTGTTGCATAATTACAAAAACAAAAAGCAGCAATAGTGATAGTAAAGGTGCCTGCCCTTCCGGCAAGTGCGGAGTTATGAGAAGAATTTACGATTCTTCTAACAAAAAACAAACGCAGTTTTTGAAGAGAAACTATGATAGGAATGCAGTTGAATGTTATGGAAATTAAGTGCTTTTTAAATGTTGGAAATTTATGGGTAATCATAACTTAAAGGCCGTTGATTTTATTATTTGTGCACTGATTTTAATTTAAATCAAGATAACTAGCTCGAAAGCTACTGCGCTGTTTCTGAAATGCGCAAAACTACCGACAATTGGAAACCCAAGCTAATTTGCCAAGAGCAAAGTTCGGTAAGACTGCTTAAAAATTTAGTAGAAAATTTTAGCAGCCGTTTTTTTTTTTGAAGAATTTTCCATCTGCCGAAAATTTAGAGTTCCGGCAGAATATTTCAGACGGAGATAGTAAAGGGCAATTGACGAGGAAGTGGGCCTTTAGGGCAACACAAGCATTTGAAGTGGGCTTTTAGATAACACAACGTAAAAAAAAAAACAAACAAAAAATTCATCCCGTACTCAAACTAATTTTTACTTCTTATCTACTTCTTTCTCCGATCTACGAAAATAACACTTTTTTCGAATAGTAAATTAGTAATTTGGTAAAAATTTTCGATTTATTAAAACGTCGCAAACAATTGGCAATACAGTGATTTTTCTACAATGTTCGGAATATTTTTCATAATAAGTTATTTTCGTAAATTTTTTATCAAAAATATGGCTCGCGCTATAAAACAAATCACATAAATCAAAATTTTAAACTCTGTACGAAACTTAGATTGATTCAACAAATTTTCATCAAAATTATAAATTTTTGGAAGAGAATTTCCAGAAAAGTATTGAATATGCAGTTGCATAGCACATTCAAGTTTTTTATTAAAATAAAGTGCAAGTTTGCAGTGACTCCAAATTTACATTGATTTTTCACACTTATTCTCACATTTTTTTTTTTTTTTTTTTGTTACATTGGCGCCCACTAAATAAATATAACCGATAAATGTGCAGGAATGAAAATAATAGAATTAATGTGTTAAACTTTTCCTTCATAGCGGTAGTTAAAGTATAATAGCCAAAATCTTGATAAATTTTAATTTAATTTTTTTTGCAAAACTAAAATTTTTTATCACAAATTCAAAAGCGCAAACTTTTTTAATTTTTCATATACACTGCATAATTAAGAATATTTTAAGCCAACAACGTTGAAAATCGGGCCTCTTATAATAAAATTTCAAGCAGTTCGGTGAATAGCATCAAACCTTTTACTACTTGTTGCTGTTCGTGTGACCGTTGAGATATATCAAATATTAATACAAAAATGGTTGGTTTAATAATATGCAAAATCGAATAATAAAAATGTACACCTTCCATATGACTGTAATTTTGACAAATTAAAAAAAAATTCCATTTATTTGAAACTAATTTCTAAATATGGTATAAAATTTGACATTACGGATAGAAATATAATTTCATAAAAATCTGAAAAATAGGCCTGGCTTAAAACCACGAAGTCATTTTACCCATATTTTAAACTACCGCTCTAAGGTTTTTTAAGTATTTTTCATCGAAACTTCTTCCTCTGTATTTTCAGCATTGTTTTTTTGCTAATATATTCTATAGAGAGGATATAAAAAAAATAAACATATATCGACTTTTTGCAAGTTAACGTTCGAATTTTATTTTAAGTAGGGTCAAATTTTTTTCCCTCTTGTATAGTCTTATCATAAATTGGCTTAGGAAATCATATAGGGAACAAACTCCCAAAAAAAGGATCGACGAAAATTGTTCTTTGTGTTGAACAGCTTATTAAAATTTCGTAATTTCTCAAATAAATTTCCACAAAATTCATTCAAATCTACATAAAATGCAATGTGTTTTCTCCAAAAGTAGTAAATACCCCTCTCATAACACGGAAATCACATTTTAGGTTAATTCTGCGGCACGTTTTACTTATTTTTTCATTCACTTAGTGTTTGAGTCTGCAATTCTCATCAGGCTCAAGAGAAAACAAATTTAAAGCACACGATTCTTGCCTAACCAAAATTTTATTGAGATCGTTCAAATGCTGGTTAATAATTCATTGAAATGAACTGAATTTTTTCATATCCCTCTATTTTCCGTTTTTATTTTCGTAGTCCAAAAGTTGATTTAAATATAGCTCTACAGTCCAGTACACACGGCACTTCTGCGCACTGGCCCCCTGTCGAGAAAAAAGCCTGATGCCCATCTCTATCGCCGTGAATATTATCACTAGTTTTATTGAGACTCCAAGGTACATTCACTCAGTTCAATCGATGTACCAAGCTAAGCAAATATAACGTTTGGAGCCTCAACGCTCAGTTATTAAAAGCTCATGCCCTCAACTCACCTACTTCTCTTGCGAACTACCTTTTGTTCTACGTGCGCCAAACAAGCTTAACTATAACTGGAAGTATCTATTTTTGAAATTTTAATTTATATTTATTAAAAAATTACCTACAAGCAATTGACCAATTACCGCTGCTACGTTTCCTCAACGTTCCACTGGAAGTACAAACCATTCGCACGCTTCTCTTTAACGCCAACTAAATGAACCATTTTACCAATTAAACTTAATTGGCACATGTGCACCTTCATATGGCATGCCATCACTCCATTTTCCACAATAATTCGTCTAGCTCGTTAGCGCAAGTGTATGGCAACTCCAGCGCCAAGTGGCAAGTGAAAATTAGTTGGAAATTGACGGTGAAGGCGTGAAAGAATATACAGAGATAATTGATTTGAAAATTGTGTGCTGTGAGGACCTGGTATATGTTCATCTGTATGTATCACCTGTGAGCGTGACTTTTTACTTTGAAATTCCAAAATGTACATAAAACACAACTAGATAAAAAGTTAGGGAAATAAAAAAAAAAAGTTTCAAGTACCCTGCATTGTTTTCATAGCAATTATTGGCGGCGTGGACGAGCGCATGGATTGCGTATTAAACGAGGTTGGTGTTCGTAGGGGCGTTAGAAAAAACAAGAGCGCGAAAATTATATAGACTTAGATATTTTTATATCCATCCCACATCTAAGGCGTTCAAGTGTAAATAATATTTTAAATGCGCGATTTTGAGCAGCAGATTTTCAGAAAGTATGTTTTAATTTCCCAAAAATAAATGCACGTACGTTTCATTGTTGTTTTGCTAAATATGCCAGTTGGCATTGCTTTTGTTTGATTTTAGTCCTGATTAAGCCCATAAATGCGTGCAGATCAAAGCGTTTTGCTATGCGCTGTTTGGCTGGCGGGCGTGAATGCACATTTTGTTTGCTCATTAATTCGTCCTTTTCCTAGCCTTTTTTGTTTGCATATTTTGCATGCCTCCGATGCATTACTTTTTCGGCCCACATCAAAGGCTTTGGATTTGAAATGGTTTTGCATTATTTAAAGTGTTCTCAGTTTGATTGTTTTTTAAGTTCTTGTAAACGTTAGCTCTTGTAGGTTGTTGGCTTTAAGTGCATGCCTATCTGTTCTCACAGCATTTGGCTTATTGCTCTTCGAAATTTAACCAATTAATTCCATAGTCCACCACAACTTCTTCAACTTCAGACCAACTAGATTCAAATCGACAACAAGTATTAAACTTTTCAGCATCAGATTGAAGAAGTCACACAAAAGTGAGTCGCACTGCCTAAAACCACGTTTGGTCTCAAATGGCTCGGAGAGGTATTTTCCAATCAGGGTGTAGCTAAACAGGACTCCAAAAATAGATATGGCGTCGTAGAGGCAGTTTCTCTTCGTTCTATCAAAAGCAGCTCATAGGGTCGTGTGGGTCGATTTGTTTATCTACGAGTATACTGGATTTATCTGGTCTGATAGCTGTCACATGCGTCCTACCAGCTCAGCTGGTATAGCATCAGCTCGAGGGGCATTTGTTGTTCTTAAGTCGCATGACTGTTGTCCTCACCTCGTCTTGGACGAGTGGATGGACCCAAATATCATACGCAAAGGTTGGTCCAGGTTCTTCTTCAGCAAGCGCGCCAAAATTGGTGCAGTTTGAAGCTTTGAGAAGTTTCTTTTTGATCTTCTGTTTTTTCTACAGAGTGAAAAGTTGATATAAATTGGAACAACTTTCCATCATCCATTGGCAAGTTTGTTTTGGACACAAACAGGTTTCGTCGTTGTGCAATTTTCAGTATTTTTTACTAGACTTCCTTCCATGTATTTAAAAGATCCAGCACCGGCCTTTGAAGAACCAGTTTGCTGCCTTATTTTCAGTGGCGTTTCTATCCGCCCAGCGTTCTATCTGCTATCACCTCAATCTCGTCACACCCACTCTTTCTGCTTCTAGTTTCTTTCCTTTGAAAAGACACTGCATAGAGGTGTTTGCCTAAGCAGCGACAAGGTAATGCTCCGAGTCGATATTGACCGCTCCGATAGAACAAAACATCAAGCACACTCAAAGTGTACCTTCGGTCTAACTCGACGTGGTCAATTTGGTGTTTCGTTTTCTGATCAGGTGACACCCAAATGATACAATATTTCGTGCTGCGGCGAAGTCGATCGGCTTCTCTATATTATCGGAGGTATTTTCATGAACACTGAATTTTCCGACTGTTGGACCAAATATGGATTCTTTGTCGACTCTAGGATTAAAGTCCGCACACAAAATTTTAACATCGCGACGGAGACATCGTTCATATGATTTTTCCAGGCACTCATCGAATTCATCTTTGGTCTCATCATTCTTCGCCTTCGTCGGAGCTAATGAACCAAGCTTGGAAATGAATTGTGGCGATAAGTTCACAGTTGGGTAGGGGTACCTTCCATATATAGGGTTCGGTCATTCCAGGCGCACATCCGTAAATCGTAGTATTTATTCCAAGCCAAGAAAGGTTGGTTTAGCGGTAAATGACGACAAAACCAAGTAGCCCCTGTATAACACAAAAAAGTCATCGCCTATTGAAGTGTAGAAGGGCTTTAGATATTTAGGATCCAGCGTAAATACCACCAATAATCTTAGCTTGAAGATTAAGCGAAGAACAACTCTCGTGCTCGGTAGGGAATTTATAAATATTTTGTCATCCCCGTTCCTCTTATATGGCGTAGAAACGAGGACGATGTCGAAAAAAGATGAGAAAGCTTTGAAGGACCTTGAGGAAACTATTCTACACACGATCTTTGGTACTGTTTGCGAGGAAGACACGTAGGGAAGAAGATGTAATGATGAACTGTCCGAGCTCTACAAGGGCATGGGCGTTTGCTTGGGTATTTCGTAAGTTTGGGTTACAGATCCTTCGACTCAGCATCCATAGATGGTAAAAGAAAGTAAGAGTAACTACAAAAACACAATCGAAGAACCAAGTGCAGAAGGACCTGGTTGTTTTTGTTATTGTAGCCGCCGACTACACTCTGCTAGATGAACTTACATATAGTCGATATCGTCAAGCTCAAGTAAGGAGAGGGCTAGAAAACCAGCTTTGTCGAGGGCGTCAGACCTTAAGGGAAATGAAGTTAGATGAGTGGGTTTAATGAGGGCTGTGAATGGTATCGTGTGGAAAATGTGCTCGCGATATCAGGGTGGGTTCTGAATACGTTAAATTTAAGTCTACCACAGTATCCAGATCGTGGTTCGTAACGCGGGACTCACGAGACAGCTGGAACTCTTTGTCTACCATAGCTAGGGGATTGATTCCAATTACAGCATTCGCATGGCGAGAGTGGTGGGTTACTTAGGTTGATTATGGGGAATGTTGTAGTCACTATTGGATCCAGTGATTGTAGGTTCGTATCTCGTCCGTAAGCTCGAGAATTTCGATGGTTTAAATCTGCTTAGGTCGGACAATTAATTCCATGCCGAAAAGAATTAACTGCACTTGGTGTGAATAGCTGGCGGAACCGCGCAAAGGAGAGTGGTAATCGGCAATGCTTTTTTGTTGATCGCAGACCAAATCGCCAAATAGTTTAAGTACCAAAAAAGAAGACTCATATTAGAAATTTGTTTAATCCAATTCTTTTTTATTGTTTTGAAATAAACTAAACTTTTTTGCTTAACTTCCCAATAGATTTTAGTTGTTGCCAATTCATTTTCAAAACATTTTCAAAATTTAAAGTTTTCTAATGCCCTTCACTTAAGTAGAACCCACAATTGAGTTTCTCTTAATTTTGCTAGGTAATGTACTAAATTTTCTGGATTAAAAGGAAAATTGTATGCGATATCCAAAAGTGTTACCTTGGTCGCCACTTTACCTCATTTTCAATCGGAAACTTAAGACGATATATGCATCTGATGTATATATGTAGATCTATACAAATATTTGTAAGTAATTGTGCTTACTCGTAGTAGGTGCGTTCTGTGTTACAGCAAAGTATCTCTTACTTAGCGACTGACAACTAAAGTGTCTCTTTCGCAATATGGCGGCACACACACACAATTACATACTTCCACACATACATATACACTACTTATATACATGAAGTGCATGTGGGCCTAAGTGCTTCGCATTTCGCATTTGCACACTAATGTAAAAATATGCAATCCGGCTACTACAACTGACAGTTGCATTACGATTTGTTGCAATTACGTGCGCTTGTGCTGGGTTGGTGCTGTTGTTGCTGTTAGCTTATTGTTATTGTTGTTGCTGCTGCTATTGCTGCCACTTTTGCTTTTGTAGTTTATTGTATGCGGGAATTTTTAATGAAGTACTTTTTCATTATTCTCCTGCTATTCATATCTATTTCTGTATATTTATATAACTCATATTTTCATTATAATTTCTGCATTTGCGTTTCAACATTTTTTTTCTTCTACTTATTTATTTTTATTCATTTTTATGTCATGGCAAAGGAGGTGCCAGCAGTCCGGCAGGAAAATAAAGAAGGTTTGCAGTTGAAAGTGAAGTGGAAGCATTCGTTACAGCTGCTCGTAAAAACTTAAGAGAAATTTTGAAATTTATACCATTTGCTTCTCGGTTGTTGAGGAATATAAAATGGATTATATGGCGAATGTTTGTAACGATTTGGCCCTCAGGGTACTGAACCGATTTGAATGACTTTTCTTTCTTAATGAAACGAAAACCTAAAGAGCGCCATACTTATTTTATTTACATTTTTTAAATAATATGTACATTAGGGTGCAGCACTTCCCATGCAAAAAAAATTGGTGCTGGTTTTTCAACGGAATTGTAAAATTCATTATATTTTGAGTCACTAACCGCAATATTTTGCAATGATACCAAGATTTAGCTGAGCTGGAACAATTTGAGAATACCTAACTTTTTGCAAATTTTTATAAATAAAAATATTTTTTTTTTTAATATTTTTTCAAAAAGTTGCCTCAAATCAGAAAACGGTTTAAGCTTCTTAAAAGTTCGGCATCAAAATATTAAAAAATTTGTTTAACTTAATCAGAATAACCAAATTTTGTCTGTGTCTTTGGCTTTTTTTTTTGGAAGAGTGGCTTAAGAAAAACTTGAATAACTTAGCCAGTTTAGACTTACGAGTATAATATGTCATTGGAAAGGCATTCTCTCACCTTTTTTAGTTCTTTGCAAATAAATCATACCATTTTTTTTTTTTTTTTTTTTTTTTTTTTTTAGAAATCTCATTATTATGATTCTGTTGAACAAATTAAAAAAAAATAGGCCGATATTTTGAGCTTGTACTGTTTTAAAATCTCACATGGTTTTTTTTGCTAAAAATTAAAAAAAAAAATATTTTAAATTCACAAAGAGCTCCATTTTTTGGAGAAATTTTCAAATCGATTCAGCTCACGCAAATCTTAATATTTTTACGAAATATTTTGGCTGACGTCTTACAATATAACAAATTTTATAATTCCGCTGAAAAAGTCGCAACTTTTTTGTTCATATTTAGGTTTTTTTTTTTAATTGAACCCAAGTTTTTTTTACAGAAATATTTAAAATTTAATACATTGTTCTTCTTCAGGCGTAATAAACTAAGCCAGATTTAAATAAAACAATAACATTCCCATTTTGGAAGAAAATCAAGAGATGTTTTTTTAAAGCTTAGGAAAGCGCCCTTTTGGAAATAAACTCAAAACAATTCTTATTCCCATCGGGAAACTGCGAAAAAATCTCATCTTTGTACCAAAGAAAACACTTCTTTATTTTGAGTTCCTTAAATGGTCCTATTTTATTTTCAAACCCCTGTATTTCCATCCCATTGCGTAAAGGTTCCTTCAGAAAATATAAAATCGTACTTGCATAAAAAATTTTTTGTTCTCTTAAAATTAACTACAATCTGTTTTTAGCGCCAATTCTTTACCACTACTCCTTCTTTTGATAATTAATTTTCTTCACTCCATAAAACTTTTTTTAAATTTAGATCTCTGTAATCATTTGTGGAATATCAAGAGAAGTTTCAAGGAAGGCCGGTGGCACACTTCCTTTCGGAAATAAAATGCTAACAATCCTTATTATCGATACACTCAGAAAAAATCTCATCACCGTATCAAAATTCTTAATTTTTTTAAAAGTCTCATTTTCCCCCGATTGTAATTCTTTCAAAAAAATAAAAAACTACGTAGAATATATATATTTTTTTCTTTTTCTGGCGCCTTCCGCCATCTCTTTATCGATTTGACAGCATTCACCCATTTGCTGACGAAATAAAAGTATTTTTCTTTTAATTTACACAAACAATGCTAACAAAACTTGCAATCGTTCTGTCGTTTCCCCGTTTCTGTTCCGCTGCTTTTTCTTTTATTTTTTTTTTTAGAATTTTTTCTTTGCTTTCTCATTCTTTTGTTTTAATTAAGTTACTTTCGCAAATTTGTTTTCTATCATTCTCGACGCGCAATTCCTAGAGGGCCATTATTTGTACTCCGCTCATATGAAGGAAATACCTTATTTTATTTTTAAGTTTTCTTTTTTGTTTTTGCCTCAGTTTCGTTATTATCATTTTCAGCTATGCAAGTGGAAGCTGCTTATGAGCTGCTGCTGCTAGGCGCCTCGGCATTTGTCTTAATTTCTACTTTGGCCCATCTCCATTTGTTTGTCTGTCATTTGTTAATCCTTCTGGGTACTCACATGTGCGATGAGACATCATAAAAGACATCACGATGCAAATGTGTGCTCCAATTCTTTTTGGAATATGGAAAATACATCCTGCCAAGTGCGGACGACAGGAAATTAATGTCAATTCTATATGATTGTGGGCGGAAATCTGCATTAAGGATGGTGCGAAGGTGTAACTGTGAACTTAGAGACTTATGGGATGGTGTGACAATTCAGATCAGCCATCTCATTTGTAGAATTAATCGAAATTTTCAACTTCGAAACCTACTTAGTTTTTCTTTCTTGGGGTTTTAAGATATTTCCGAAATTTCAACGCCATCTTAACCCGGAGCCGGCTTCCGGTGTGGGCTCACCAGCCGCTAATTGAAGGACCTGATACTGAAGAACAGATTCCGTCGGATATTTTAACTAGGGTTATCTCGATCCAACAGATCTTTGCCCTTAGTATTCATAAGCCAAGTATTTACTGCTGCAAGCGGTTGACACTTTTGGATATCTTGTTCGCTGGGGGCTCGGAACTTTCTTCATAGTAAACTCAAGCAGATTGGATGTGACTAATTTCTCGGTACCATTTAGAATTCAACGATCTAAAAATCTAGATATTATTATTAGTTGCTCCAACCAATTTTTTCTGTTTTGTGAGTTTGAAGATATACCCAACTGACAGCCGAAAGATTGCTATAGTGACAAATATGGACGATGAACTGGCTAATCCTATAAATCTCTTCGCAAATTAAATACACTACATTAGTTCTTTTTAGCGGATCATGTGGTGTTACCGGGCAAGTTAGTGCAAAGGGCAAAACAATATACATATCAAGTAGGCCGACAATTTCTCAAAAAACCAAATAGTCTACATAGAAGAAGGTGACGCTTTGCGGTTGGACTCTTCCACTGTCTTACGAGGGTTTGGGACCAATTTTTCGACTCCTTAAGCCTGCATATTTTGACGGCATCACACTTGGAATCCATTCCAGTCCAACCACCTAAACGGCAAGGCTTTAAAATCAGTCCTCTGAGACCAGCTGCTGCGGTTTGGAATCTAGTCCATTCCAACCGCCTAGCCACCGCGGCTTTGAAACTTGTTCATTCAGACCGCCTGCCCAAAACGAAATCTTGCGACCGGCCGGCTCGGAATTCCGCACATTCCGCCTGCCTCAGTAGTGTTTTGAAACCAATAATAGGTTATTTTTCGCTTGAGCTGCAAAAGTGACACAATTTCCGCGCTACAAGACAAGAAGTTATCACTACGAAATCTAGCAAACAGGCAGCTCGGAATCCCGTCCATTCCGATCGCTACCAGGTATAAGGCAAGAAATTGCCAATAAGAAGAACAGATGATGATGCAGCTTCGCATGGGTTGCATCAGAGTAGAGCTTAGTGCTCAAACCACCTCCCGTCGAAATACGTGACGGTAGAACCGGGAGATTGGTACTTCGACAGCAGGAGGGTTAGTTCGGGTCAAAATCCCACACTGAGAATTTTTAGTTTTTGGCTTTGGTTGATTCTTTCCCGTAAAAAAAACAAATAAGCTTTGCTTGGTGCATAGGACTACCGAGGAATCAGAATAGTGTGTGAGAAAAAAGTCTGAGGCAGAAAGTGAAAAGTTCAGTTCCAACACGCCAGTCTCACTGGTCGGGTCTGCATTCACTAATTGAAGAAAAGGCTAGAAAATCTCCGAGTACGAGTTGGACAAATCCGTAAGTTTCGCTGAAGCTAACTCAGATTATCAACGAAGCTACAACTCAACACAAGAAAAATAACGGCCAACAAGACCGTTAACCATAAATACTTCCCGGTATGTTCAGCTGCAGGAGCTCCGGGAGTGAAAAGGAGGCAAAATTCGATTAGCACTTCCAGTGCAACTAGCCTGTATGCGCTTGGCATTTCTGGTCATAGAATTCTACGAACGACTAAACACAAGGTTAGAAAGCCTAACTGGTCTAATTCCATACAGGAATCCTCCTTGAATTCGCGACCATTTACTGGGTTAATAATTAACTTTCAAAGTGGTATTTGATTTTATCTTTAATTATTTTTTCGTAGGTCTTCAGAAAGGGTTTAATTTTGATTAGTTTTTTTCGGGAACTGTAAGCCTATATACAGGGTGACCCAAAATACTTGAAATACCTTATTGTTTAGCTACCTTCTTTGAACGAATTATATTTTGAGGGTGATATAAGTGAAGTGCTCGCCGCCAGTATTAACTAAAATTTGGGCTCAGGTATATCGCCAAAGCATGAAATCAAATCGTGGTGGGGCGTGGTAGATCCCATATAAACTGAATATTTTATACCCGGAAGAGTATTGGAAATTGGGACGAAGATATAAAAAAATTGAGGTTATTGAAGGAGGAGTGGCGCCTGCCCCACGAACTGAAACTTTCACAAGACGAATCTCTGGAAGGGGTACTGAAATTTGATATCGAAATATATCAGACAAATCTCATATTTATAAAGATAATTTGGAGTTATTGGAAAAACAGGCGTGGTTCTTCACATGCAAGTGTAATTTTTATTTACCATATCTCTGGAAGTATTTGAGGTAAGGAAATGGAATTTTGTGTGGAGATTTATGTTATCAATGCCGTGCTGATAACTAAAAGTGGAAGTTAATGGGAAAAGGGTCGTGGCAGCTGCCCCAAAAACTAAATTTCTAACACTGCATACCTCTGAAAGTATTCTGTTTAAAAACGTGATGTGTTACCCACATCCCACAGCAACTCAGCGCTTCCAAAGACATATCAGTTTGAAAAGCCATATAATTATAATGCCACAAGCACACGCACAACGCTACTACGAGCACTTGTTAGACGCAGCAACCCACCTACTTAACATAAAATCCGAAACCGTCTAGTTAATTGTGGTTTTCCTGCGTTACTTTCCACGCCCACTAAAAAAAATCGCTCAACCGTCGATTCATTATTTGCTTTAAGTATGCATTGCGCAATTTTCAATTATTTTCACGCCTTGAGTGCACAAACAAGCACACACACGCACACACATACGCACACACGCTCCAAGTGTTAACCATCGCTCACTTTGTGCGCAGCAAAACCGCATTTTCCGGCACCAAAGACAACCATTTGCTCCCCACCTCCCCATACACACACACACACATACACACTCCTCACCATTGTTCGAGTATGCACTGCCTCGTAGTTGCTACTGGCTGTTGACTGTTGGCAGTTGGTTGCTTGGTTGGGTTGGGAATAATTATAAGCTATATGCCGCATTTTCATCCGTTTCACTCAACCCAATCCACATTAGTGAAGCCACTGCCACATTTCCGCCGAACGCCATTATCCAAAGCTCATAGCTCGTACGTCCCCAACATAATCAGCGGTGCAGCAGTTTTCTGGTTTTTTTTTCTTTTATCTTCACAGTTTCACAGTTCTGTATTGCAATTAAAAATGCAAAAGAGTATCTGTTCCGCAAAATCATTGGTTTATGAAGAGCATTGAAATGGCATGCAAATGCTGAGAGTGGAGGGGAGGGGAGGGGCGGGGTAGGGCGTAGGTTTGGGTTTGAGTGTGTAATTTAGATTGGAGCAATAATGTGGCATGTGGCATAAATTATGCAATGGTCTTATTACTTTTATTTGATTTCTTTTTATTACTTTCTATCATACTCCGAGAGTGTGGAAAGTTTTTTTCCCCCCAGCATTATTTTATTTCTATGCTTTTGCCACGATAATTTATTTGAATGAATATTTTCAATGAATATTATGAATGAATTCATTTGTAGCAGTAATTAGTATTTCAATGCGAATTTTCTATAAAAAAAAAACCTACATGTTCTTTTCAACGCGCAATAGACATTTCATTTTCCCAACCGTTATCTGTTTGCGCCAATTTTTCTATCCTTAACAAGCTCTTCTTCTTCTCCTCGGTGCTAACCTTTCCAGTAGATAATTTGAGAAGCTAAAGCCCCTTGATTCTTTTCTACATTTCACTTACCTTTCTTCGGTCGGGCATAACATGAGGAATATTTTATCAAAAATACCAAATGGGGTGAAAAATTTTGTTGTTGATTTCATCGTTTTTTTTTTAATTTATGGCGAAGAAGCGAATTAAGCAAGTGCATAATATAAAATATTAAAAAAAAAAAGTTACAGAATTTTGAAATTTGAAAAATCGAAAAAATCTACATAAGTTTTGCGTAAAATACTTAACACAGTACCTGTAACTGATCTCTTTTATCAAAAATATTAAATGGGGAGAAAGAATTTCTTAGAAATGGCATAAACCAATTTTCTTTTGAATAAAATTTTATTTTTTTTAACGATATCGACGTATTATTTGTTGTTAATTTGTTGCTTTTTTTTCTAATTTTCAACTAAACGCTAGATTAAGATGGTAAATAATAAATAATATAAGCTATTCAAAAAAAAAAAAAAAATTACACAATTTTGAAATTTGAAAAATTGAAAAACTCAAAATTTTGCATTTCGTATGTTAGTTAGGTTACTTTACGAAAAACCTGTTACAATGTTAAAAAATCCTGATATTTTCGAGATTGTTTTTCAAATACATATATGCGGTTTTTTGAATTTTTGAAAAAAAATATTTTTCAAACTACTTAAGTTTTTAATTTTTAGCAATATAAAATAAATTTAAAGCACGAGAAAGTAAGTTTAATAACACATACTTAAAAAAACTCATTCCCGGATCAGAGAAAAATTGTCTTTATTGTCAACTGTAATTTTTTTAAAAACCCGATTGCCTAAAAGTTCCAACAAAATCAATAAAATCCTTCATAAAATAAAATACTTTCTCTTCAAAAGTAGTAAATATTTCTTTGACGTTAAATTCCCACTTTTCCTACTTTTAATAGTTGATTGTCTTCAATCCAGACAATTTTTTTTAGTCTATGTAATTGAATTATGTTTTTTTGGTAATAGATCAAGGCAAAACTGACGGTCTTGTATATCTTCTACCATATAAACTAGGTACGTTAAATGGGAAAAAGTTTCCAAAACCAAAATTTTCAAACAATTTTTTTAATCAACCAAAATTTTAAACCATTTGAAACTTTCACATTGTTATGCTAAAAGCAAATGAGTCATAAAACTACATATTCAAAAATCGTCTAAAATTCTGTTTAAAAAGTTTGAAAATTTGATGATTACTTTTTGAGTTTTTATAAATTTTATACAAAATTTGTAAGATAACAAACTAAGGTTTTATAAAAGAATTAATAAAAACGCCTTAATGTTTAGAAAATATTGTAAAAAAAAATCGCCATGCGATCAGTTGTTTGAGTCACCGTATTTATATTTGCCTCTACGAGTTTCGTCACACAACATCATCCAACAATTTCTCATATGATCGCATTACAAATTCCGTCCATTCATTGTCCATCCGCCTAACGCCTTCCTTCATCTCATACACTCTTTTTATTTTTATTTTTACTTTATTTACCTTCGCGTTGCATTCCGCTCGAACGTGCGAAATTTTTGGCATACCACTGTCAAAATATTGACACAACATTTGTCATGCATGCGGATCTACAGCGTGTCTGTCTGTCTGTCTGTCCAGTATAACCGCAAGAACAACGACATCGCAAGGATCATTTGTTCGATCAACGAACGGTCAATGGTTTGTCTCAATCAGCCTGCTGCATTCCTGTGCGAGAGCCGACGACGACGACTACCTGTCTGCCTTCGTTGTACCCATCGTTGCCTTGAATTGTCAACGTTTGTTCATTTGCGGTTAGTTTGGCAGATGAGTGCGCTTAGTACTCGAAGCAGGACAGCAGAGCAGACAATTGCTAGCAAAATAAATGTTTTCGTTTATGCTGTTTCCTTTTCGATCTTTCGTAGAAGTCTTTATTTATTTGTTTAAATTTAATTGTAGCGGTTTAAGTTGTGCCTTTCTCACTCGCTGCCTTTTTCTTCCTTCTTTGGGAAATTCGTAAATCCATTATTTTTTTACAGTGCGTAATTTATAAGTAATTATTGGAAATGTGTGACGTTGCGCCTTTTTTTTTTTTTTTTTTTTTTTTTGGGAAACAATTGCCTTATAATCCTGTTATGCTCTAGAGTTCGAACGGTTTTACAAACGGATTATTCTGGTGTTAAAATACATCCCCGATTTGTAGGCGTAGGCAAATTGGTCAATGCCTACTGTTTTCACTTCGCACTTGTTTCGTTTGTTTGCTAGGTGGAGTGTGTTATTCTTTCGAATCCTTCTGCGAAATTTGTATTAGAGAATATCTTCTCACGACTATAGGATTTACAACTTGTTAATTAGAAAGTCAAGAGCTAAACGATTAGGCTGAGAAAGCAGTAAAATTTCAACAGACAATGAATTGCCTGGTATTGGGTTACCCTAAAAGAGCAGTCGATTGAACGATTCTTGTGTCTGATTTGATGTGGTGCTACCTGGTGAGCAATCGACGAGCGAATGATGGTAATAAGAGTGAGTTATCACAGATTAAGTTTTATTGGTGCTACCCTACCCTATAAATTGTTTAAGAGTTCACCGGATTGAGCAGCCTCTGTGTGAGATAGTGTGACCGGGTCTGTAAAACCATCGGCGTCGTTAGCAATAATGATTTTTATTGTTCCACTTCAAATAATTATACTTAAGAGTTGACTAAAGCCCGAGAAGACTTCGAACCAGGAGCAATCGGATTGATACCTAAATATTTATCTTCACATTAAATCTCACATCATTCATCTTTTCATTTTCTGCTCAACTGCCCTGCCTTTGCGAGACTGAGGTTCAAGTACTTAGGCTCGTACTTTTTTAGTACTCCCGGGGAACTTTCTGGGGTGGAGATTGGTGATTTGCGTGACTTCATTCGGGGTACGCAACGTTTCTCCGGTTAATCATTCGCGGTTTTCCGATTTACGTTACCGTTCATATAACAGGTGGTATCACAATAGAATCCTCTACTATGTCTAATTGAGTCCCTACTGCGGGAACTACCACATTAACCTAACCTAGCCAAAATATCACAGAGTGCCATTATGGAGTTCGGAATTCGCCAAGTAAAAAGTGTAACCAAAAAAAAACTTAAAAAAATTGAAATGAGTTGCTCGTTGTGTTGACAATAAGTGACATGATCTATAGAATCTCTTGATGAGGTAGGTGATCCCGCTGACTTAATTGATGGCTAATGATGTACCCGCATATACTAAGGTACAGAACCCACAGTCCAGCATGTGCACTGAACCAGACAAACCCAGTTCCCCATCTACTACAGTTGCGAAGGTTGCAGCAGTCGAATCAGAAATAGAACACAGAAAGCAAAAAATTGCAAATTTAATTAGCAAAATAATGTGAGGTATTCTCTGCACTGAAAAGTCAAGGATTCACTTTAGTTCACTCAGTTTTTGATCGTACAATGTCCGATTCCAGCCATAGCCGCAGAGATTCGTACTTGGTAACCATTTACATAGTTGGTAACTGGTTCGATGTTCCATACATCGCCCCGGAGAATCTCCAAGTAGAAGTTAGGAAAATAATAAGTTCGTTTTCTTGGAAGAAGGGTAGAAAATAGTGAAGTCGTTTTCCAGGTATTCTTAAATTTTTTTTTATTCCACTGTAAACACACAAAAGCAATTAGTTTAGGGATTGGAGTATTAAAAAAAAATATATGGATATACATATATCATATCGATATTTTTATGCAATACCGATATTTTTATCTGAAGTCCCATATACCCAGAGTGTTGCCAAAATACTCGATAATGAAAAAATTAATACATATTTGGAAGAGTTATGATGTAAAATTACATTCAAAACGAATCATATTGAATTCATTGAAGCCTAAAAAAAAAGCGAATTCGGCACTCATAACTAAATATCGATATTTCGATAATTAAATACATATATCAATACACAAATTTTTTTCTAAAAAAATATCGATATTTTAATACATCAATATTTTTTTCTCTAGCTTAAATTATTTTTATAAAATTTTTTTGAAACGAAAAAAATGAGCAATGAAAAAAATCGCAAATTATAAAAACTTAATAATCTTTAAGCCGTACATCGGAAATAGGTTAGGTTCTCTGGTTTAGTGTTCCTTATGGGTTTTACATTGGCTCATGGCTGAATGTGTTACTGCATGCGGACTACGAGCTCTACTAAAAACCACTTCTTGATCCGAAATCAAAGAAATAACTACTGTAGATTTCAGCTCTCCTACTAAGCAGGTGGAACCGACCAGTGGCTGAGGTGCTGTAAGTATCGACTCATTAGCTTCATAGTTACCCTATATGTTGCAGTGACAAGGAATCCAAAGGATATTTTTGAGGGCCTCTCAGCCGTCTCGTTAAGAGATCGACGACATTCCACAGCTGTTCTTGTCAGCAAAGATTTTCTCAGGAATTTTATAGTAGTCTGACTGTCAGTAGATCAAGAAGCATATCACCAGAAATGTGGTCTTTAAGATTATCATCAGCTCTACCTGAAACACACTGTACCTGACTTACTAAGCTGAGAGCGTTGCGAAATTAAGATCGGAAAGGAATCTAACCACGCTGAAAGCGTTCCAAAATCGCAATCCGATAGGACTATCCACTTCGAGCTTTTTTAGAGTACGATTTTGTAATCTTCAAAAAATTGATCTTCTCCTTAAAGAGCCGTGAGAGAATAAATGTGCATATTAAGTGCAAATGAGCATTAATCGTCACTTGAGAGACCGAAGAGGTTCACTGAAGGTTAGTCATGAAAATATCCAAATAAATCGGATTTAAGTTCTTTTGGGATTAATTTCTAGATTCGTTTCATACACCGTGCCCATGTAGAATGAAAAATTGAACATTTAGGGCTCTAGTTTATTTAGGTTTTAGCTTAAAATAGAGTATTTTAAGATACAAACAAAATCAGAAAGGTAAACCCAACTGTTCCGAAGAAGCTGCGAGGTCCGTTCCTCGTTCAAACTTTGTCCACTTGACTTAAAATTGAATGGATTCAGTTGTTGTGCCCGAACCCACACTTTAGTTCTCTCTTGCGGGGAGTCGTTTCATGCATTCGGTCTCGATCGAACAGGTTTGAATGCCACAGTTGGTAAGCCGGGCAAGTACGGTGAGTTCGGTCATTATTGTGCTGTGGGGGTTAGTCCATTTTCTAGGTGACCGAAACTTTCTTAGTGCACAGATCTATCGGGAGTATGCCATTTTTTCTAATAGTTACATTTTCGGCGGCTGCATCTGAGCTGTACCGTGGTTGTGGATTGGTCACAATCTTGAGTTTAAAGAACTAGTTCTTGCCTATTACCCGGCTCAATGAGTGTACAGTTGTTGCTGCTGATCGTAACAGCTTTCGTCAATATTTTGCTCATAATTTAATTTCCTGTCCAGCATCAAGCCTATCACCCTCACTAACGATACATTATTCAAGGTTAGGAATCGAACATGGGTTTGGATTTTTTTCACACTACACTTTCATAAAACTCTTTTATCGATAATGAACCACTTTTTGCATTCCACTAACTGCAATTACTTAAAAAACGTAATTCGCGCGTAATTCAAAAGCTAAAAATCATATTCTGGACGACGGCGCAGCGCCACCAACCGAAAAATAACAAAAAAAAAAAAAACAACAACAAAAAAGGAAGAAAACAAACCAACACCCACTTAAGCAAAATTAAAAAATCCAGACTATTGCCGCACAAAAAGCACCTGCAATGCGGCTAGAGTGCAATTTTAAATCTGCGTAGAAATGTCAAATTTCGCTTTGACAGCAACAAACGCCCTCTAGCAACGGAAAGCAAGAAAGAAGGCAAGTGGGAGAACGAGGGGCAGAAATGCAGCGGCATAGAGCGGCGCATTATAAACGAGGCCACAATTGTGAAAATGCATTTTACGTAGTACTTATGAGTGGTCGTTTGACACGCCTTTTTTCGCTGGAAATTTCCACTCTAAAAATCACCAAAGCGCTCAAAGACAAAGCCATGTAGGAGGACTTAAAAAGTTAATCAAGCATTTTAGCGCCTTACACGCACAAAGTGAACTGTGATAATTAAAAATTGAAGCGATTTGGTAGTGATGAATGCGAAATTAAAAATACCACATGTTGTGCGAGCGGGTTAAAAGCGAGTGAGTGAGTGAGTGAGTGGGTGAAGTGGTAGCGGATGGTGGAAAGTGTTAAGAAGGAGATATAGAAAATTGGTGATACTCGTAGTTGTGCTTGAAAGAGCACAGAGTTCTAATATCGTACAATACAGCGTTGTTTTTTCTAGCGAACTTTTGTCAAAATCTGGCTACAAAATGAATGAAAAAATATTAAAAGCTACGAGAACTACGCACACTTCCAAAGTAATGGATTTTATCAACAAAACAAGGCAGGAAAAAACGTATTGCAGATTTATTATATGCAAAGAATAGAAAACGCCTTAGTCTAAATAATCAGAATCAGTCTCCTAGATTCCAATCCTCCAGAACACAACACTTCCAAAACGCCGACCCCATAACTTGCATATCCTCTCCAAATCCTAACAATGTAGAGAAAATCATAATATTTCTAAAACACACAACTTTATACCACCAAATTTAGCTAAACTAGGCAACCAAAATCTAAAATAAGCTTAAAGCCTTCGCAGCCAAAGCTCAAAACACCTAGCTTAGAATTTAAATTTTAAGTTAGTTACAATAATAATAATAATAATAATAAATAATCAGAAATATTGTTCTATTGTTCTCCTATTAGGTTTTTACAATTTGTTCTTATAGAAAAATCAGATCAACCAAGAAGCAACTAAAAGATAACACACTAGGCAAATACTTCGAAAAGTTTTACGAAAACATTTAGGTAAAACAGCGAGTTATTTAAAAGATCCTGTTTTTTGTATTCCAGAAAAAAAGAGTTTGCCATTTAAATTAGCAAGATTTATTTCACGGTCTCTAGCGCGGAATTGTTCCCATTTAAATTTTAAATGATTAACAAGGATAGTAATTTCCACTAACCACAGCTAACAATGCATAGTACTCGTAAAAATCTGACGTTTTGAAAATGTGCGTAGTTCTAACTGCGCCTTGGATGTTGGCAACATGAAATGTAAAATTTTTTTTTAGGATGATTGCAAAAATTAACGAGCGAAAAAGAGGCAAAGTTCGGGTGAAGCTAAACTTTAAAGACCCAGCGCATGTTTTTATCTCAAATAAACAGTAATTGTTCTTTCCTGTGAAATCTTTCTAATCAAAGTCTTCCTCCTAAATTTAAACGATTTACATGAAAAATAAGTAGTAAAATATCGAAAATTGTTGTACGTGGTTTTCACACTAATTTTATATTTTCGAAATTGTGCCTGTGCAATGTGTGTAACAAATTTGGCAGAACTTTATGAATTAGTTGTGGAGATTTACATTTTTTCTTTGTATTCGCTGTTTCTTTTTCTCAAACCGATTGTTATACATATATGAAATTTGAGAAAATTAACTTTTATAGTTATTAAAATATAATTTTTTCATTTTTTTTACCATTATGTTAAAAACCACGCCAACCGGTTTTTCCAAATTTTCATAATATTCGATATTATGCTTATTAAGTTAAAATCTTAAGTGTGTGCAAAATTTCGGAGACATATCTCAAAAGTGCGTAGTGTCACGCCCATTTTCCAAATTTTCCTGCAATACTTATTAGAATATCGATTTTTTTGGATTTCATTGTTTTTTCTCGAATTCTATATTTTCGAAGTTATGTTTATTGTGTTAAAATCTAAGTTGAGCAACAAGTTGAGTTGAGGTTGTTCAAGTAGTTTTGTAGATATAAACATTTATTGCTAAAGTGGACGGTGCCACGCCCATTTAAAAAAAAAAAAAATTAAACCCACATATATCTTTTTCCGTCCTAATACTGTTTCTCAAATTTAAGCAAATTTATTTTACATATAGTTACTGAAATATCGATGGTCTGTTTTTTACAGAATACCGTTATGTGGGTGCGGTTATTTTCCAATTTCGCCCATTTTGAATACCAACTTACCTTGGGTTAAGCGCAATATATTAAATACCAAGTTTCGTTGAGATATCTAAATATTTACTCGAATTATCCGGACGAGCGGACAGACTGACATGGATTAATTGGTTTCCCTTTTCATTCTGGGCACTTGCGGTTCCAAACGACCATTTTGATGCGATGCGGAGCTTCCAAATTTTTGTGGAAAACAAATTAGAAGGGCTTTAAAATACCGAATAAAGTAGCCTCGGTTTTGTTTTGGTTACCAGCATTAAAATACATTAATTAATTTTAAAAAATTAAATTATAAATTGCTATTTGAAAAAATTGCTCTTAAGAATAACGGCTGCATCACGCATTGGATAAAAATTTTAAGTAATGTGACAGTATTTTCTATGCAAATTATCGAGCTTCAGATATATGTTTTATTAATTGTGTTTTTACAACTTTATTTAATTTTCCCATTATTAAAATTTGTACAAACATTTTTCAACTGACAAATTAAATAAACAAAGGTCGCAAAAAGGACTGAAATAAAAAAAGGCAAGGATTACCTGGTTTAGCCGCCAAAAATGGCTCCAAACAATGTTTATTTGCACATATATACATATATCCAAAATCATTAAGATCAATCATAAAATTTAGTTGTCGCGATAACTGAACCGTAAACCTAATGGCTAGTTGCGTTTAGTGAGCATCAGCTGAAATAGCAAAATGTTTCAATATTACTCAATTAAGCATAGTAATCTGTTCCCGTTTCACATTAAAGGACCTGTCAAAACCCATATAAAATAATTTGCCGTGACATATGCGTGAAATTCCACAACGTTCCCCCACAACAAAGTTGTACCATAGAACGTAGAATACAAGATGTTGAATGTCGTTTCTTTTTTCTATGGTAAGAATTTTCGTCCAGTTGGATCTAATCAGATTCTAATGTCACTCAGCGAAAGTCAAATTAGTTCTGGTATGGTGAAATAAGGCAACATTCTCTGGAACGGTGGGAGTGATGGTTCAATCAAGGAACTTAGATTACAAAGATGTTGCATCCTATCCCACCTTTCCCTTAACACAGAAAATCTCGTCCAATTCACCATCATTTGACATTTTCTGGTTAATATTAGAATCTGATTAGATTCAATTGGTTCCTGGTGTGGTGAAATCGGAAGAGAGTTCTTGCCACAGGAAACGAAACGAGATGCAACTTTTTTGTAATCTACATTCTTTGATCGAAGTAGTTCTGGTATGGTGAAATTGGACGAGACTTTTTGGTTGTACTCTGTTCAGGCTGTAAAAAGGCTCACAACATTTTGGCAACATGTTGCTAGCAACATTTTTTTTTTTGACAGCTTTTTAAATGCATTTGCCATTTAAAATTGCATGAAAAGTGACAGTACGCCACTTCATTTAAGGAAATGTTTTTGTATTATTTTTTTACACTTACTTTTAGGCGCTTCAATCATTTGGGTGCCCAGCAACATTTCACAGCAACCCAAATTCATGTTGCAAGTGAAATTCCACTTCTGTTTTCATGAATTTTTTTAGGATTCTGTTGCCTTTTTTGTAATTCCGCAACTTTTGACAGCCAAACAGCAACTTATGCAACTTTTAGGCGCTTCGGTCATTTTGGTACATGTTGCTAGCTAAATTTCACGGCTGTGAATTTAGTACTAGCCTTTATGAAGCATATATTTTTACTTTTCATGAAATTTTTTAGGTCTCTACTCTATTTTTGTTTCAATTTCCGAAACTTTTGACAGCCAAACATGAACTTAAAGTGTGCTTTTATATTTAGAGGTAAAGCGTACTTTAAGTTGACTACGATTCTTATAGAGTTAAAATAGTGTGTAATTTGTTTACGACTACGGGCCTATGTCTTTAGAAATTACCGCCAAGCCATATATCTCATATATCTATCAAATCAGTGATTTTCGGCAGTTAATTTTAGAGCAATTTTTTAAGAATGGGTAAAGTACTGCCAGTTTACGAAGTAGCATGCAATGCTTTGCGAAAAAAAGTAACACCTTAAAATAAGAAGTGGTTACTATTTTTTGTGAAGTGCTGATTTCATTTTCCCACCACAATCCCAATGCAAATGTGAGTGGGTACTTGAAACTACAGAAAATTAGTTTATTTCAGCAAAAAAAAAAAACAAGCCACCACCACTGAGCACGCCACACCACACGTTGTCACTAATTTGCTTAACTACCAAAATGAAACAGTAACAAAAGTAGGTAGTGACAGTAATTGCTGAGGAAGTGTGAGAAAGGTGCTGCATTCACAGCAGTGCATAGTGAGCCTTGGCAGCAGGGGTGCTTTGAGCGCTGCCACCATACTTTTTACGTGTTTTTTTTCTTCGTTTGTAAATTTATTTGTTGAATCCAAATCAAATATGGCCGCCGCATAAAATTTTTATTTGACAAAAGCGATTGTGCAACGAGTGGTGAATGAAAAAAGGGAAGCGTAGAGAGGTGTGAACGACTGAATGATTGTCAACAACTAACTGCTAATGTGTAAAAATATACAGACATACCCGAGTGGCAGTTAATTTGCGCTACACTTCACGAATTATTATAATTTTTTTGTTTTTTGTATTTCACTGAAAATTTTATAAATCAGCGAATCAACCCTGCTGCATGTCAGATTCCAATCAATGTACGCCATACAAAATAAATAAATAAAACGAGGGTAAAAAAAACCGAAGTTCTACAAATAGTAGGTGGTGTGCGAGGCGGTCATGCGAGCATTGTAGGAGGAGTGGCGCTGGCGAAGCGGCAATGCTAAACATGAAAGTCAACACAACGATGAATTATGAACTGGCGGACGGACAGACGGTAATCATTCAATTGAAGGCAGCAATGCGCCACTGCATAGACTCGGCAGTTTGTTTGTTTTCTGTTTGACGAGCTGACACTAACTCAGCTGGTTTGAGGCGCTCACTAAGTGGCAGCAGCAACTCGACACTCAGCAGCAGCAGCAGCTAAATACATACCCACATAATACGCCGACGACTTTCCACTCGAGCAGCAGTGAAGTAGAATTTTTACATGCGGTGGCTGGGCTGGTTGGATGGTTGAATGGTTGGCTGGCTGATAGGCAATAATGGAGTCACAACACAAATTAATGCCCAAACAAATATGGCAGCTTAGGTTAAAGTTGCTGGGTGCAGGGCAGGAAATGTTCGATTATGTATGCAGCCGCATTTGTGTGGATGGATTTGTGTACCTACGTTGTCATATTGGGCGGCGCATAGTCTTGCGCGTTCGACGACGGCGGCTTTTGTCTGTTCAAAATCCAACCCAATTGAATGGCAATCAGCGCAGTTGGGATAAAAAGCAATAATGTAAATAAATCCTTTATTAAATAAACAAATATACATACATAGCTGCATTGAAAACAGCATAGAAATATGGCACTCGCGCGTTGAATTGTCGCCTTGATTGCAGCTGCAGCTGTCTAAAGTTTCCGGTTGGTGTTTTTAAGTGCTACTTTTACACTTAATAGGTTAAATAAACAAATATGTGCGCCATGCATGGCAAATTATTCAATTTGATATTAAAAAAAAAAAAGTACTCGTGCACCTAAAAACCCAAGCCTAAATGAAGCCGATTTGCCGATTTCATAAAAAAAAGAGAGTTTAATATATGGGAGTCGTAGTTGTAGTAGTAAGTAGTTAGTAGTACTTAGTAGTATTAGAACTGAGTAGTGGCATTAATAAAAATGGTAGTAGAAATTAGTAAAACTGGTAGTAGTCGCATCAGTAAAAATAGTAGTAGAAATCGGTGGAAAATAGTACTAGAAATTTGTAAAAATAGTACTAGAAATTCGTTAAAATATTAGTAGTAATTATTAGTAACATTAGTACCTAGTAGTGGGATTAGTAAAAATAGTAGTAGAAATTAGTAAAAATGGTAGTAGTCGCATCAGTAAAAATAGTAATAGAAATCGGTGGAAAATAGTAGTGGTATCAATAGTAGCATTAGTAAATATAGTACTAGAAATTTGCAAAAATAGTAGTAGTAATTATTAGTAACATTAGTAAAAACAGTAGTAGAAATTGATAAAAATAGTACCAGTAATTAGAATTAGCATTAGTAAAAGAAGTCGTAGAAATTAGTAAAAATACTTGCTTGAATTAATAGTAGTATTAGTAAATATAGAAGTATAAATTAGAAAAATTAAAAAAGTAGTATAATTTTATAAAAAATAGTAGTAGAATTAAATAAAAATAGTAGTAGTAATTAGTAGAGCATTAGTAAAACAGTAGTAGAAATTGGTAAAAATAGTGGTACTAATCAATAGTAGTATTAGTAAAAATAGTAGTGGCATTAGTAAAAATAGTAGTAGTAATTAGTAGTAACATTAGTAAAAACAGTAGTAGAAATTGATAAAAATAGTAGCAGTAATTAGAATTAGCATTAGTAAAAGGAGTCGTAGAAATTAGTAAAAATACTTGCTGGAATTAATAGTAGTATTAGTAAATATAGAAGTATAAATTAGAAAAATTAAAAAAGTAGTATAAATTATTAAAAATAGTAGTAGAATTAAGTAAAAATAGTAGTAGTAATTAGCAGTAGCATTAGTAAAACAGTAGTATAAATTGGTAAAAATAGTGGTACTAATCAATAGTAGTATTAGTAAAAATAGTAGTGTCATTAGTAAAAATAGTAGTATTAATTAGTAGTGGTCGTAGAGATAGTAGTAAAAATTAGTAGTCGTAGTCATAGTAGTAGTAATTAGTAATAGTAGACAGTTGTAGCGGTGAACCAGTCCCGAACTAAGTACTGAAAGCTCCTGAAGCGGTCCCGAAATATCGAGTTCGAAAATAATGCCGAAAAGGTCCAGATTATGCTTGCAAAGTAGAAAGGCAAAGTGTGCACCAAATTTGCTAGGCAGTGCCATTCCCATTTTTCAAAACTTTTATTTCTCTATTTTATTTCTCTAATTAAATTATTCATATATTCAGCGAAGTTACTACATTCTTTATTAAAATATCGAGTTTTTTTTTTTTTTTTTTTTTGTAAATTACCGCTGTATGAGAGATGCAGCCTTTTCTCCGATTTTTATAATTTTCGAAATTAAGTTTACTACTGAGCTGAAGTGCAAAGTGTGTACAAAACTTGTTTGAATTTGATTAAATAATTTGGAGATATAAAAAAAGGGTGGCAACCCTCTTCGAAATATACAATTATACTTTCCCCTACCGAAACGAACGGTTTGACACCCATATTTTACCATTTCATATAACTCATATATAATAAAATTAAATTCAACATTTTAAACAGGTGGCAACCTACTCCTAAATATAGGTATGAGCGTTCTCCTTGGCGAGGCGAATCACTTGATGCTCAAAATTTTATATTTCATATATAATTTAATTAAATTAGACTTTTTATACAGGTGGCAACCATTATAATAGTTAGTTGTGTACCTTTTTTCTAAGACGACGCGCTTAACACCCATATTTTAATATTTCGTGCAACTTTTGTTTATTTGAATTAAATTTTATTTTCCAAATAGGTGGCAACCTTCTTCGAAGCATAAAATATACTTTACGACTTATCCTCATACCTACAAAAAAAAATTCATTAAAATCGTTCGAGCCGTTTCGGACAAACACCCTAAAGAGAGATTCTTATTTACACAAGTTATTTTTTATTTTCTGTAAGTTTTCGTAAAAAATTCCAAAAATTGAAATAATTTTTCATATAAATGGCCATCGTGAAACTGGCTGTTATTAATTAAAAATTTACGTTACGTAATTTATTTCACTTTAATTTAATTAATATAGAGTTAATTTAATTTGGCTTTATTTAATTTTATTTGATTTTATTTAATTTCATTCAATTTAACTATATTAAATCCATTTAATTTAATTGCTTTGATTTAATGTGATTTAACTCAATTTAATTTTGTGTAATTTATTTCAATTTAATTTATGTAGCTACATTAAAAATTTAGTAAGATTTTGATTTCAATGTAAGTTTAATTTAATAAAAATTAGTAAAAACATAAAATCGCAAATAAACACTGCAAATACTCACCCCACACATTCACCGGCGGTAAACTCTTCAACGGCGCCGCACTCTTCTGCAACTCTCATTTATCGAGTTAATCGATATCAGTTCATCGCTAGTAGTCAGAAGTACAATTTGAACCAAAACAACTGGAAGTAGTGAAAAAGTTTAATTTAGTGATATTTTTGATGTTTTTGAAGTGTGTAGAGTTAAATAATTGTGTACAAATGTGAGTGTGTTTTAAAATAAAGTGGATTTCGGTGATTCCTGCGCCACAAGCAAATATTTGGCGCGCGACCAGTGGCGGCTCCGCTGCAAAATACACCCCGCAATGAAAAGCCAATTATTACAATATTTTAAATATCATTTTCCTTACTTTGCAAAGCGGTGAGTGATGTTTTTATATTGCATGTAGTTTATTTATAAAAATGTAGATAAAAAAGTAAATCATCTCCTTGTAAAGCGCTCGTTAAAAGTGGGGTTAGGTAGAGGGCTAATACTACGTACATATGCAAATTACCAGAAACTAGGGCATTTCCTAATTGTAATTTTACCAGCATCTTATTGAATAAAAAGAAATTTGAAGTTGTCAGTCGCTTAGCCGATTCTACTGTTAACGATCGGTATACGACTTCCTTGGCTTTCCTCGACGCCTTTTGCTTATCAGCGACCTTCTTGCCATATTTTAATTTGCGATTTACTACCTACACACTTCATTTAACGCACTTTTGCTTAGAAATCCTCTTCCGGCTAATTGTAGGGTCCCAATTGTTCTACAACGAATGTGCTGGCCATTCTCATCCATTTGGCTGCCTTCATTTTTGTTGGCTTGCAGTTTAGCAGAGTCCCAAACCGTGTGAGTAGTGAGGCAAATGAAATGATTAGCTATAATATGAGGTGTGCGCAAGCGACATCTGTTGTTAAAAGTTTGCTAATAGGCAATTAAATGTTTAATTAGTACCTAAAGAGCAAAAGATTTATTTGAAATAGAAGTTTGCACAATTTTTAAGTATGTAGAGTGTTTTTTATTTTTAGCACGGTTGTTTTCTTGCTTTTTTTGTTTTTATTTTCCAATGCAACAATAACTCTACATGTGTTCGAAAGAGAAAAAAAGATGAAAACAAATAGTTCGTATTAATATGAAACACGTGTGTACAGATCAAAGATTTAGACTTTCTACAGAGTTTATATAAAAAAAATCAAAGAAACCCAGCAAAAGAAACTAAAATCTGAATCAATTGGCGCTCAAGAAATATTTATTGCTTTTGGAGAAAATAGATTTAATTTTATTTGGGGTTTTATTAATTTTTTTCGTAATTTACTCAATAGGTAGAAAATATCGCAATTTGAAGAAAAATTCGACATCAAAATAAGGGCAATTTTTTAGGTTATTTTTTTCATTGTAGAAAAATTTAAAAGATGTTCATCTACATTTCCCAATTTTTAACTAGCATTTTGAGAACTTTTTTGGTAAGAGTGTTCTAGCACATTTTAGTTTCAGTGTGAGTTTAGCGTTGCTAAAAATTATCGTTTTTTGTTTTGTGGATGGTGTTGCACATTTTATCCCACTCTCAAAATTTTTTTATATGAAAGAAACGGCACAACACTCGCAAAAAAACCAATTCAAAACGAACTGTAATTATTTAGCTACTTGGTTAAAAAGTTAAAAATTGTGATGCATTTTTGTTTGTTAATTTTTTTTTTTTTAAAAAGATCTAAATTTTTGATTTTTTTGCTTTTTATATTAAAACTACAATATTAAAAAAAAGCATCACCAAAAAAATAATACCAAGGAAATGTTTGAAAATATTGGAAAATGTTCACAAAATAATATTTGAGAAGTATTCAACTATGAAATCGGCTAATTATCGTAATAATTTGTGGGTCAGCGCAAATAATTTTATGATAAAATTTATTAAATCATTTCAGATTGTTTAAAGAACAATATTTTCGGTGTTTTTGAGTTACAATCAGTCAAAAAAAAAAAAAAAAAAAATTTTAATTAAAATCGAATTGGAGAATTTTATAAATTGTCTAAAGTTGTGAAACTAAATTTTTTTTTACAATTTATATGCATACGCAAATAAAATGTAAATGATTTCCGGGCGATTGCTCTGAGTCAATCTTCGAAACAACTAGATCTATTTGAAAGGAGATTTCCCTGGCAGGGGATCAATTTGCTTAAATTAATTACATAATGCATTCTGAGCAATATTTAAAACACATCAAGAAAATGGTTGCCGTCTAATGGTTCAAGCTAATATTCCAAATTTCTGAAACGTTTTTGTCGATTATTTCACTAATAGTTATAGGAATATTCCGAGCGTGTCATAGGCTAAATCTTTTTCCAAAAATGTTACATGTAATTTACTTTGTATTGTATATTCAAAATCGGCGAAAACAAATTTCTTTCCGAGAAAACATATCTTCAATGCTATGCTCCGAAATGCGGTAATAGCGGGATGTAAAAAGTAATCAATGTATTTTTGGAACAAAAATTATTTATTGAAGATTTTCTTAAAAACGTCGCGATAGACGAAAATACCATTGATTACAATTTGTTTTCAGATTTTAGTAGATACATTTCACACTTGACCGTTATATAAATGAATTTTTGATATTGCATAACCAAATTTAAATATACATTTAACAAAGTTCATTTTTCAATATTACGCCATTCTACCACAATTGATTGAAAAATCCCTGTGACTGTGGTATTTCGACCCAACTGCCAAGCACTCCAAGCAAGCAGTTGTATATTTATTATTTTATATTTTTTTTGTGTGCTTTCAAAATTTGCTTTATTTAAATGTAATTAAATGTCAAGAAACAAATCGGGTAATTATAAATTCCAAAACTTGAATTCAAAGCCACCAAACGCACATCTGCTTTATTTTCACAACTTTACTTCTAATAATAATTGTTATTATATTTTTTCATCTACCAAACTGCCGCCGTTAGACAAGCAAACAATTTAATTGCGTACGAAAAATGTGTAAACAAAAAAAAATCGACTATAATTAAGCTGTTTCAATGACAACACTCAATGCATAATTAAAACTATAATAGACGCTTTTATAATAACAACAATGTGTGCTTGAATAATGCTTGGAGTTTCAAGTGGGTTATTATAATACGTACTACAAAAACAAAAATCTTCAAACTTAAAGCTTAATTTGAATTTAAATACATTTGTACTTCTGTAGCAGCCCTCCGATAGTGAAATACTACAAAAAGTATCTAACAAAAGACTCAATGCCATTGTCTCAGCCAATTCGAAGTAATTCAAGTGAAGAAAAAAAAACAAAATAAGTTTTTTTCTATAATCGTTTAGCGTTTTCAAATGTTTTATTGAAACTTAAGATATTGTTATAATTATATAGAAATCAGTATATTGACAGCTACACGTAGTTTAATCTTTGACTAAAAAGCGTGTTTAAAAAAGAAATAACTTTTTTGTATTGATTCCACAGTAGATAATTCAGTCACGTCAATTAATTTACAATCCTTTTGATAACTTCTAGTTGCTTATCACGAATAGTTCAGTAAATATTTTCTAAAAATACATTGGTAGTAGCTCAATTATTCTACTATCATTATTCTTTCAAGTTCCCCCACAAAACAGCTTAAGACATTTGTATAGCTGAAAATGCGTCAAACAATCGTAATGCAAAGAAATCAATTTTTAAGTTGATTGTGTGATGGGAGACATTACCTCTGCAGAAAGCGAAGATCATCAATGTAAACTACGTGCCCCAGAATTGAAAAGCCTCAAAAATGCTCGGAACTAGTAGATCTTGAATGCATAGAGATACTAAAGAACTTGAGCCTGGGAGCCAAGATTGTAGGAGGGCGGTTGTGAGACCAATCAACGCAGGCTAGTAGGCTGCTCTTGCCAAGAAAGTAAATATTAAGGAAGTAGAGAGTGCAACGGATAGCCTCTCTGTTAATTACCGGTGCTATGAAAACAACAGCCACTAGGGCGCTTAGTACGCTACTCAATTACATCTCGAATACCGCCATTAGGTTAAATTCAATTAGGAAATGGGAACATCGTTACATCGGACATAAATCACCAATGGCCGAAATCACGGAAGTGCCTATATTGACTGCCTGCACGCGTCTGACTGCCTCGACCAAAACCATATTCATTATCCAACTGCCCGAAAGGGAAGAGGGGACACTGAATGCGGTTAGATAAATTGAAAACATCCATGTTTACACGGATTGGTCCAAGCTTGGCGGGAGAATTGGTGGAGGGCCATTTTCGGAACAGCTGGCTATAACTTTCAGTTTCCGTCTACCCGAATACTGCCGTGTTTTTCAGGCGGAGTTTATGGCAATCTTGAAGACCGCATCACTATATTTTCACCGACAGTTAGGCGACTATTAAATGTTTAAAGAAAACGTCGGTACCATCAAGGATAACTGTGGAATGCCGCCGAACTCTTAACGCGATGGTTGAGACATTACTTTCACATATTGTGTGGGTTCATGGCGAAGCCGATGAGCTGGCTTGTCAAACTTATCAAACTGCAACAGAACTTTGGCTTTCGATGAGTGACCAATGAACGAAATCTCTCTTCAACTCCGGGAGGCAGGATATTAAGATGACGACTGCAGTCCTAACCGGGGATTGTTTAGTAGGCGTGCATGCACCATGGCTAGGGTCGCTCTGGCGGGATTGCTAAAGGAGTGTCGTGACATGGAGGAGGAGGAGACTATACATCACCTACTCTGCCGCTGTCCAGCGCTAGCTAGCAGGAGAGCTGAAACATATAGGGAGCTGATGCCTTAATGAATTTGGTGATCTTAGGTCAGTTGAAATTAGAGGCTTGACGAGGTTATTTAGGCACTCGAAGTGGTTTTAGGGAAACAGGGGTCACACAACAACTCCCAAAGCAGTATCACAATATGCTACGAGCCTAAATGTGTCTCACTAGGGACTGCCGCCTAACCTAACCTAGATAAACTAAATATCCAGGACACGGACCGCACTATCAGACTTCTGGGCATTCCAAGCCAACGAAGCAGAAGTGAAACGATTTAACATATAGTCCGGGTAGAGATGCGGCAAGAGAACCTCAGCCCTAGTTTGTAGCGGGACCACGCATCATGAAATAAGAGCGTTGGAAAGACGAAAAGTCACAAAGGCAATCGCGCTGAAAAGAAATAATGGAATAGCGCGAGTGAAAGAAGATTGTAGAGGGATATAGTAAAAATTGTTGCGAAAACCTTACAAAGAAAATGAAACAATAAAATTTCAGCTTACAGCTGTCAAAAATTTCATTGCCCATCAAGGGTAAAGTCAAAAGTGTAGTAATGTCTTCTGAGATCCTGTCGTCCTGTCTAAGAAACATAAAACAATGAACTGGCTTGGGGCTACCATGCCGGACTATCACAGTCGATATTTGGCTGAAGTTGAGTTTGAGACAAAGCAACGTCAGATGAAATAATTCAGCTGAGCTTTGGAATGAAGCGAACCAGACACCGATCATCCATTCTCTGATCTCATAAATCGACATTTTTTAAGACCACTTTAATTTTTGATGTGTTCCCATCGTTTTCAGGCCATAAATACTCTGAGAGGATCATACCGACAAAAACTGTTCGGTTTATCTAAAGAAGACTTCGAAAATTTGTTTAAATACCAAAAATAATATCGAAGTTGATTTGGTTTTCAGTTAGACTTTGTGAGCGGATAAATCGAGATCTCAGTGCGAAGTTCTCATCCGGTTTAAGTGCAAACTCCTAAGCTGCTGAGATAGACGACAATCGGTTGTTTTGTTTACAAGCAAGGCAAACTCACAGAAGTTAAAAGTTCAAACACAATTTGTTTTTGGGCCAACCATTCGTAGTTTTTTCCTTATCTTACTCAACTCTATTTTCAGCTCAGTAATTTGCCAGCGAGATGTTCAAAAAAGAAGTCACTGTTGGTCATTAGCCAGTAAACTCAAATATTTCGAATGATATTTTTTTTCGTATTATCTGACTACAAATCGTTATTGACTTTCGTACTAATTTTTGGGTAAACAGGAATTTTCCAATTCAAAGTACTATCTATATTAATTATTTATTGTTCGATTTGCATCATATCTTTATTAATTTTTGGAAGAGCTTAGTTATTTAAGTATTTTGAATAAAAACTTCGTTGATTTTTTTTTTACCACCGTGGCATGAGTTTGAGGGTTATTAGATAAAAATTTAAGTTAAAATATAAAATAATCTATTTGTTCTATACAAATTTTATTAGGATTGATATACAAACCATTCCTCAACATATCATAAATCAATTTTAAATATCTCTCAACGGTAAAGCCAGAGACTTACTGTGACTCAGAATTATGTGAAGCCATTTGAAGTGTTAACTAAGTCAAAGCCGATAAATTATGCAGCTAAGGAAACTACACTATCTGACACGAATTTACAAGCCAGAGAATTAACTTAAACAACTATGCAGAAATAAAAGAATTAAAAAGAAAAAACAAATCATCGCACTTGCCTAGCTGCTAACCGGAGTGAGTGTGAAACAATAGGAAAGAAAAATAAAAAAGTGATACGATAAAACCAATGGAGCAGTTGAACTAAACAAAAGTCGACGTATCAAGCATGAAAGAAAATATCGGTCAGCTTGCGTGCTGCAAAACATTCGCTACTGCGCAGTGAGTACTTAGCATTTCTATGGGTAATCTGATATTTTTATGTTTTGATTTTTTTTTTTTAATTTTTTGCTTGTTTATTTCGCTTGAATTCTTTGCAAAGCATTCCAAGCGTACGCATGGTTCAGTTTTTTGTTTTATTTTTTTTTGCTTGTTTTTAGCAAAACAATTGAATGGCAGAGCAATGTTTTGGTTATAAGATACTTCTGCGCTCTGCCTCTATTGGTATTTCGCGTTATACTTAATTTCAGACATTCTAATGCTGATGATTCATAGAGGGAATTCCTTGTAATACTATTAATGACTGCTTTATTTGCAATTAGACATTTACGCTTCGTTAATTAACTTTGAGAATTTTTGGTGGCACTGATGGTTTGGTGTGTTGTTCATTTTCAATGAATTTCAATCGTTTATTGTCAAAATAAAAATATTAAATTTCTGCAATGTGTAAGGGAATTCGATATTTCATAATAATCTCCTGTCCTCGTTCTCCTCAGGTGTGTGTTAATAAAATTTTGTTTAAAGAATTTTGATTTTCTAGACTTCCAGCTAGACCAGCTTTCATTGCTTTCTTTCACCCCACATATTGACAGGACTTCAAAAATATTATACTTTAGAATTTATGATTTGTGGATAGTGGCCAAAAACATTTCTTATTCTGTGCGAAAAATCTTCTTGAATTCTTGATACGCATTTATAACAATTTATATATTATAAAAGCGCAATTACTGATCTTTACATAGACATTTGAGAATTCTAAAGTTAGAAGTTTACAAATGTTTGAAAACTCAGTTTTTTTAAAATATATCAAAAAAATTTCGGGTGTACGAAGTTTTCAGAAACCGTTTTGTTATGTACTCATTCAGACCAACGACCTACACTATTCACTTGAAAAGTGTATTTAAGTTTATTTTTGTAGCACAGTGTAGTTATATTTTTATAGGTTGCTAAGTAAACTAGGGGTTTTTAGAAACTCATTACGCGTGCGTTGCGAAACAAATTTTTACGTTTCGGTATTCATCCGGCCAGGTCAAGCTGAGAATGTGAAAGCCAGGGTTGCATATTTCGCGAGACCCAAAAACAGAGGGTTGCCAATTTTGAGACATGAATTGGCCTTATTTTTAAGAAGTTTTGGTCCGCAATCTTGCATTCAGATATTGGCTGAAAGGCCTAGAAAGTCCATCTGATACAAGAGTTGTAGCCTTGTGGCCATGCCCACTACCGCATATTCTCTATGTTTTTTAATTTTAAAATTAAACCTCTAGTTAAAGGACGCTTTATTTCAATTATGGTTCGCATTGGGGTTCGGACAATTACGGTATTATAATAATATAAAAACAGCAATATCAATAACATCTAAAGCTTTTGTATATTGACGTATGTATAGCTTTTGGTTTAAAGTCTGCGGGTGCGGAGAAAACTTGGCAAATGAAACCCATAATAATGGGCAACTTTGGCCGTCACATTAAAAATCTTACACAGAGGCAAAAAACATAGACCTAGTAACTTTTCGAATTAGATCCGGAGTTGTTCAAAATTTTCACTGTTATTAATCTCGTACTGTAGTCTTTTGCTAAAGTCTATATATATTCCATAAAGCACACAGAATGGCACAAAAACAAGCGCCGTTTAAATTTAAACTTTCCCTTACTATAAGGGTTATGGCGTTGCAAATGTCGACAGGCAGTAGAATAACCTCAGCCGATTGGGTCGATTATATTTTTGCATTGTATAACTTGATTGATACAAATTTGCGCCTTATGAACAGTTGTAGAATTGTGATCGATTGTGATAATATCATCGATAATCGCGAATCGTTTACCTACTGCCACCATACGCAATAGCGGTGATTAATGTGATCTTCAATGAGATACCTGTTTAAAATGCCTCTAACTAGCATAAGATTAAACTTTATGTCATTGTTTTGAACGGCATGAAGTTTATTAGATTTGAACTGAGTCTTGATAGTCTTCATGTGGATTTTTTGTAATATTTTAAATATTTTTTTTTTGCAAATGCAGTACATCTGCCAATAAAACCATTTACATATAATCGCGCCTGGATCATATTTTTCGAATGCCATCAATATCGGAGCAAAAAACAGATTTTCTGATTTACTCGTTTCTTGCGCCATCTTGTGGACATTTCGTTAAAATATTCCTCGTCGCAACAACAGCTCACGTTTCTAATATTATCCAAATCGAAGCATAAATAGCGCCACCTAGCGGATGAAAGAGTATTGCCCGGCGCAACCCTATTATAACTACATTTTTATTTGCATACAAATTAAATCATAAATACGGAATTTCTGACTATCTCGAATTATGCGCCACCCAGCGGATTAAAATATATACTATGACTGGTACCACGGGTCTAAGTAGTGTACTGCCCAAATTTTGTTGAAATCTGTTTAACGGGTTTTGAGCCCAGTTATCACGAAATCAACCGCGACATTTATATAAATATTCCCAACAGTTATGTTATACGATGCCATTTATCTAAGAGCTGTTCTTGACATGAATTATGAAGCGCATACTCTGAACAATTAGAAATAGGACTGTTAGTCGAGATTTTAGGCCGAAAAGTCACTCAGGTTGTTCTGATGCCAATCGTGAAAAATGCTGATTATCTAATTGAAGGCTAATTGACTAATTATTATCGCTTATGGAAAAGTTATGGAAGCGATTTAACGAAGCCTTTGACTTAGCTACATATTTCTCGAAACGGCATACTTGAAGAAATTACATCAAGGGATTCTCCATCTCTTAGAACCGTCAAGTCTCACTTAATTTCATACCGCGGCATTCGCACTAAGAAAAACTACGAGCTATTAATTGACTTTTCTGATAATAAGTACAATTTTATTCTATTGCTCTATTAATAACAGTTTCTAATGAATTTTATTTTATATCTCTCTTATGTATGATAATAGAAATCGAGAATTTGGTAAAAAAAACTCTAAGAATCAGTCAAAAAAAGTCATTTTCATTAAGCAGAGTAAAGGAATTATAATCGAACAAATGGTGAGCATCGGTTAATAAAATGTTTTGTGTGAATAACACCTTCAACAACTATAATAAATATTCTACAAATAACAGCAATTAATAACTTTCATTTAATATTTGTATTATGATAACAATAAATTCATAAATTTAAAAAAAAAGCTAAAAATGAAGCTAGTGTATCTATAATTAGTTTATTTTTGAGTTGACCTTTTGAAAGTCCGCGCGCACCACTTCTCGCCATATGCACCTTGGGTTGCTCAAATTAATAAAATGATTAAACAAATATTGATTATTCAAGTATAATAAGATTACTGAAATATTGAAAGCATTATAGTGTTTGTGGCATAAATAGCGGAAAGGATCACAGTAAATGCGTTGTAATAGATTAAATGATTTGTTATAGGTTAATGGGAATGCCTTTTATAATCTGACTAAAAAGAGTCATTGACTGATTTTATTGATGACTTTTATTAAAAAAAAAAGAAACGACGGAAAGATACCTTTATTTCGATGTCGTATTTTTTCTTCATATTGCGATATTTTTCCCCCCGATTGAGGTTCTTCAAAATTAATAAAAAAATACATAAAATAAATTACGTTTACTCCAAAACTAGTAAATATTTGTTTAGCGCCAATTTATTACAATTTATTTTTACTGCGATAGCTGTTTTTTTTTTGTGAGTGCAATTATCGAAGTTTCTAATATTAAATTTGTAAAGTATGCGCCCTTCTGAAACCCACTGTTCAAGGATCAACTTCTTGGAGTGAGTGTGAAACTAAATTACAACAATGCCAATAAAACAGAGAGACCTCACAGATGAATACTAACTAACTAAATATGCTGGAGTAAACAAGAACGACAACAACTATGGACTATGTATGTATGTATAGTAAGACACAACAACAAAAACGTACCCGTACATTTGACATGAATGAGAGTAAATGTAGAAAGCAAATGAATGCAATGAGCGGCTGCGTTTATAAATTGGCGTACTCCATTAATCGTAGCGGCTAAAGCAAGCAACAACAAACAAACCAACGCAGAGTTACAACGAACCCAAGAAAGCAAGTAGCAAAAAAAAAAATGTGGTGCTATAAAACCAAATGCAACAACAAAAACTACCACTAATACTTGTGCGGAGTATAAATAAAAAAGTGAAAAGGCAGGGGAAAGGCAATATGAATGGCAACAAAAATCACACCACTACATTCAAGTGACAAAATAAAGATGGAAGGAGGCAAACGCATACACACGCAAAGTGCGCACCAACACACGCAAAGCAAACCAATCCAACTGGAATATTTCCAATTGGAAAGCGCTGCGCTGGAAGTGGGTTTAACAGCAGCGAGAGCAAGCAGTGCGACTGCAGTACAACGCAAGAGCGCATAGCCAGCCGCACTCCTCTAATCGAAATTTAATGAAGGGGCGTAGCGAAGCGCATGCGCCATATTTGCTAGCAAAAACAAATTTGCCAACTGGGGAAATGCTTGAGCTGCATGTTGGGTGCGTGAAGAGTACAGCTATAGGGATCTTAATATATGGCATGCCTGTTAAGCTGTTCCGTTGAGCTATGTTTGTGGTTTACGCCCAATGTTTGCGCGTGCACCTTCGCTTGTTTATCGCTCAAGCGTGCCAAGAGTGCGGCGACGACGACGACAACGACGACTACGGCGGCGGCGGCGGCTTTGCTTGTTTGCTGGCTGTTCAACTGTCTGAGCGTTATTGACTAACTGTGCTCTATGCGCTGCGTAGCTGAGAGTAGGCGAGATTTACCGTTTGGCAAAAAAAAAAGCAAAAAAAAAAACAAAAACAACTGCCTTGTATGCAAATACTGGCACGAAGAAGGTTGGAATAAAACAACAAATACACGCATGTAAAAGACGCGCTGCGTGCACTTGCCGCCTTGCGCCGTTCTTGCGCCATATTTTCAGTTACAAAAATTATTTATTGTTTTTGTTTTTGTTTTTGTTTTCGATATTTTATTTGCGTTGCTTATAAGTAAATTTTGTTTGATATGCCTAGAAGAAGCGTTAGCAGACAAAAATAACAAAAAACGAAAACAACTCGCTTGTGTATGTCACTTACTGCAGGCGGCGAGCTATGGGTCCAAGCTACACAGTCCGTCTTACCGTGTTTGGCGCTACTAGCGCCATTGCGCCACTGCCACACCAGTCGTTGAAAAATGCTTTTTGCAATTTGCAAAATAACTCAGCCGCGCGCTGCAGTCAGTGCTAGAGCCGGAGCGGAGTTCTCGTTGCTGTCGTTGTCGTTGTCGTTGTCGTTGCTGCCGTCACCGTCGCCGTTATTGTCGTTGGACAAAACTCTCGGTGCGCCTGCAATCGGGCAACAGTTGTATGTGGAAATTATCGCGAATTTGTTGTGTAAATTCGATGTGAATTTTGTCGCTTAGCATTTGTTTTGTTTTCCATGTTTTTTTTTGTTTGGTGTGCGAAAATTACGTAAAACGCGCTCAAGTAGGCTTCGGGTTAAACGCATCATCACTCTGCGCGCTATTAACTTAACGTTGATTGCCCTGCTCTCTAAGCGTGCTGGCGTTGTTCGTTGTGCGCCCTGTACGCGCGTCCTATCGCGTGTGTGTGTCTGTATGTGTGTATACATGTGGTTGTGTAAACGCGCGCTCGTCTGCCTCCGCATATGGTATATTGTCTTGTATTGATATCTGTATGTATGGGGCTGTGAGTGTAAACCGGTTTATTGCTACTTAATGTTTTTCGTTTGCTGTGCGGCTTACATGGCGCGCCATAAACATACTCGCAGCATTCTAGCGTAGCTCCAAGTGCACAAGAGGCAAGTGTGACGCTGAGTAGCGAGGCAAAGCACAAACGCAACGAGTCAAAGTGACTTATTAATATCATTATTTGCGCTAAATGAGAAACTATAAAAAAATATAACAATTATTAAGCGTAAATTGACATCATTTGAATAGTCAACTCAGGTTACGTAACTTATTTGAATTTTGAATTTAATATTTATGTACTCTTCTTTTAATTCGTGGCAGTTAAATTTTTAAGGCTTCGTTTACCTTTCTAACTCAATTAATTAAATAAGTTGTAGACTTTAATAATTGAAGTTTTTGTATGCTCACAATTTGAATTAGTTATATACTTAGATAAGCTCTGAAAATCCGCTTCGAAATTCATATATTTTTCAAGTTATGTTTGGAAAAGTACTGAATATTTTATGTAAGAAATATGTAAAGGCTATGACTATTCTAATATTCATCAATTTAATATAAAATTTGGTGCACTTAAAGGAAAAATATTTTTTAACAAAAACGCTGTAGCTTCATTTGGTGTATCCTGGGTCCGAATTCTAGGCGGGGAAATTAGCATAAAAAATTATAGAGAAGCTTATTTCTAATAGAGATCGCTATGCGGCAGGCAATGGCAACACACCGATTGTATATCTGCCACCGAGATTGTATTTCTGACAAAAAACATTTGCCGTTCGGAATCGGCGTGAGACTGTAGACCGCTCAATTTGTGTCACAACATCAAAACTACAAATTCCAATTTGCAGGATAAATTCGGCCAAACATCTAACTATCTGATGTAAGCGGCAATTTATTATTATTAACACATTTTTTTTTTTTTGAATAGCGCGATTTTTTCAAACTCAATACCAAGCACAAACGTTTAGATTAATAATCAAAAGCAATATACGTCACCTCTGCATTCCTTATAACATGTAATTATTTGATGAAAATGTTCATCAGAGACCTATGTAATTCGGTATCTTTATTTGCTTTCGTACGCCTCATCGCTGACCAAATTTTTTTTCCGACAATTTTCCGACGATTTTCTCATGCATTTTCTGCTTCGCGAAAACCTCCTAGTTGCCATTTGTCAAGTGATATTCTATTGCCAGTGACTCTATTGAGTGTTCAAAACTGAAGTTTTTTGTTGAAAGATCCGTTAATTGTCAGAAATGCTAAACATATGTATTTCTTCGAAAATATTCAACCGTAAGACGCGAAATTTTATCTTTAATTTATTTATATTAACGCTAAAATTTTATTTAAAAAAATTAAAATTAAAATTAAAAATTAATTAAAATTTTTAATTTTTATTAAGAGTTACTGAAAACTGATTTTTTATAGATTATTTCTAAACTAAAATATTGCTATTATTATTATTTTTTATAATTTTTACCTTTTTTATTTTTTTTTCGTTTTTTAATTGGTGTTTTTAGGATTTGTAAGATTATTCATTAAAATTAGCAATGCGAGATTTAAGGAAATTAATGCTTTTATCGGAGTGTTGGCCTAATAAATGAAATACTAATATCTTTTTAATAATCTTTTTTTTTTTACAAAATTTTAAAAATATAGGCCACGTTAAAAAAATCGTTAGCTTACAAAATTTTGGGACTTTTTGCTCAAAAATGTTAAGAAAATGTTTAAAATCATAAGAGGTTTAGGTATCAAACGTTTTCCAATAAAAATACGTTTTACTTAAAATTGGAGTTTTTAGCCTAAATTGGGATCAATGAAAAAAAAACGAATTTTCTAGATACAAGTATCAAACTATTTTTCATTCTTAGTTATTGCAAAAGATTCTACAAAATATCAATTTAACTGATTAAAATTTTGAGTTTCAGATGTTTAAATTCGAAAAATAGGTACATTATTTATCTTTTATTTTTAGACTATACTCGCACAGATTTATGAAAACAAGATCCAAAATAAAAATATGAAAGTTAATTTGATTACGAAACAACTGATTTAAACTAAATTGGTCGAACTGGAGCACTAAATGTAAGGGCCTTCCTTAAACCATATACTGTAAATTTTATATGAAATTTACAAAAAATAAAAAATAATTTTCCACTTAAGTAAATTGCTAGTGAAAACGGTCGTAAATATTTGAAATAAATTAATTTAAACTGAAATAAAAAAAAAACTAATTGTATACATTTTCACAACATATTTGCCGTAAGCAATACCAAAGAATTCGCAAAGCTAAAATTTTACAAAATTCATTAAAACTTTTACAGTACATGTTTAGGAATATTATTTAATAATTACAGATTTTTTTTTTTTGAAATCAATTGAACAAAAAAAAAAAAAGATTTGAATATCTCAAAAATATTTTTTTTGGAAAAGTAAATGGAACTCATTTTCATTTTGAGCGATCCCTTTTTGAAACATCATAATATTTCATTAGGTTGTATTGAAAAAATATATTTTTTTTTCAAACCTAAATTTTCTTCTTTCTTAGCGCGCTATATTTTTTAATAACTATTATTAATATTCATTTATATAAAAAATTTTGGACGCTTTTCTTAAGAAGCTAGCTTTAGAGATATATGCACATAAAATACAATAAACTACAGTGAAAAGCAAATTTGTTAATTGGTGGCACTAATTCAGTGTAAAACTATGTGAATCTTAAAAAAGGATATAATAACAAATCTAACAACAAATCGTCAAAATAAAAACAAAAGTAAGCAGAAAGTGAAACAATCGAAAATGCCCCAACGTTCCCCCTTCGCCATCCAAGAGCTGCTCGGCTTGAGCAATTCCGCCGCTGTTGCAGTAGCTGCCGCCGCCGCCAATGCCGCCAATGCTGCCAACGCTGCCGTCGCAAAGACGCTTGATCGAAACGATGTCGCCTGTGATCTCGCTAACAATGAGGCGACAGCTACAAAAACAAAGACGCATTCAGCAACGGCAGCAGCAACAGCAGCAGTAGCAGCAAGTGGCGGCACATCACCAACGCCACCGCCACCACAAGCAGCAACAGCGCGCACTTCTTCCCCCAACCACCGCCCAACAGCAGCCGCCAGCAGCAGCAGCAGTTCAGCCAATTCATTAAATCCGACCGCAGCTGTGAGCTCAAGTGCGTCCGCTGCAACGCCGCCTGTGGTCACTACGACGGCAAGTGGCAGTGTTGCAACGCCTTTCGTTGGCGCTGTTGTCACGGAGCAGCAACAGCAACAACAACAGCAGCAGCATGCCGCCCAACAGCAGCATCACCACCACCAGCACCAGATGACTATGGCCGCCGCTGCCGCCTCGCGGATGGCTTACTTCAATGCCCATGCTGCCGTCGCGGCTGCATTTTTGCCACATAATTTAAGTAGTAGCAGTGCTGCTGCACATTCTTCCAATTTGCATGCGCTACAACAACAACATCACCATCATCTGCCACTACAGCATCATTCGCACGGGCATCCGCATCATTTGCTGCAGGCGCAGGGTAAGTTTTGGGGAATTTTGTTAATGATGAAAATGTTAAATGCGGAGGAGGGCGTGTAATTTCGAACGGTCCAACTGCATGCGTCTTGTACGAGGGGGCCAAATATGTTTTATGCATACACTGAGGATGTAACTTTCGAAAAAGAAAATATAATTTTATTTTATTTAGTCGCGAATGTTAATACTTTGCGTGTTTGATAATCTCTTATACCAAGTTCACACGACAACGAAAACCAGTTGCTTATGACCAATCATGATAATCTCGAAAACATATACATTTTCGTTGTGTTGCCATAAGCAACTCCGAGTTTGATAACTTTTTGTCAACAAAAAGCGACGATTTGCCGTCACTAGTGTAGAAAAAGGAATATCAACTGTAATAACAAACAATCGGGCTGAAAAAAACTAAAATATTTATAAAAAGCGGCACTACTTGGTGTACACAGAGTGAAGCTCCTATTTTGAAGCTCTGTGGTCATTTCGGCTACCGGATTGCCTTAGAGTAGAAAAGGTAAATAAATATCGAATTGTCATCGAAAACCAGTTAATAAAAGGACATGCTGTTCCGACTTTCATGTTTAATATTGAAAACATCTCCTGAAAACAATTTATTTTCATTGCCGTGTGGACATGGTGTTATACTAACTCAAAAAGTAAATAAAAATAAATTCCGTAAAGTTCATAGCGTTTAGCCTTATTTTTCAATTTATTTTAATATTATAATAATTAGTTGCATTTTTGTTCGAATTTTGAATTCAAGATTTTATTTATATTGAGATCTCTCAACTTGGTACACATATTGACCTTACTCCAAGTGGGGATAGTCTCGAAAATGAGCGAAATCGAATTATAACCACGCCCTTATACCGGTATTTTGTGAGAATCAAAAAATTCAATGTTTCAGTAGCTATGAAAGGTAATTTCTTCCAACGTAAGAGTACACATTTTTGAAAATGGCGTGGTACAGCAATCTGTAGAGCAAAAAAATATATATATGTGTGCGTCCACGTGAAAAGGGCCCACTTCGGCGGTATTGGAGTTATGCATATAGGCGTCTTCCTGGTTGATTTCCTAAAATTTTGAGACAAATTAGACCATCCTAACTGAAAAATTGAGGGAAATATAGAACTTTGAAAGTGAATATCCGAAAAATGATTAATTGAGAAAAATCAATTTGAAGTTGAAAGTTGTCCCTTGTGGGCCCATTTCTTTTTTTTCAAAAAATAAAATTAATTACTTCTATTATACCTAGGAAGCTAAATTTGGTGTCATTCGAGGCGTAAATGTATATAGTTTCATAATAAACCATAATAAAAAATTACGAAATTCGATCCATGTATCGAAAAATCTATATATCTTGGAAATTAGATGCGACAAAGTGGGCCCTTTTCACGTCGACGCACACATATATAATAAACATAATTTAGAAAATTATAGAACTCGGACAAGCCCTGCATCCGCCCACCTCTCATAAAACCTTAAATTACAAAAATCAAAAAAATTCGGAGTTGTTGAAAGTAGCACGTGGAATTGAAGATATTTGAAAATGGGCGTGGTACCACCCTCTATAGAGCAATAAGGTAAATTTTCGAAGGTATTTTATCAAATTCTACCAAAGTTTCTGCACCTTTTGCATTCCACCCCCCGCCCCCCCTTTAAGCATATTTTCATGAACTACAGAAATAGAACAATTTACAAACATGTAGGCAATTTTTATTTTAAATTGAAATATGCGCCTGATATTTAAAGTTCATTTTCAACCGAACTTAGACTCATCTTTACTGATTTTTTATTCATCTTACAAAATATTTAAGCTTTATTATTGATTTGAGTGCGTAATCTTTTAAACTTCCTTCTCGGAATTATTATCCTTTTTATGTCAATAGTTATATCACTCACATTTAAAAAGAAAAAAGCGTTGTTGTTTTTTATTTTTAATATTACTTACTAAAACTATCGAGCATCTTGCAAAAACTGGAGGGTTATTTTGTTACAAATTTCTATACAAAGAAACCTAAAAACCTGTGTAGAGATAGCACATAATACCTAATTAATCTTAGACTGCTTTACTTGAGAAATAAGATGCTTCGACTACACGCACTTTTAAAAAGCATGTGGGAGTACTGAATACTGAATACTACTATATACATACTTATACCATTGAAACAAAAATCTGCACTTTTGACTTCTCTTAATTCATAGTTTTGAGAAGTTAATACAGTAATACAGTAATCATTATATCAATACCGTGAGGAGTATGCCACAATGCGTAACAACTTACTTCGAATAGATAACGTCAAAATCATACCCCTGGGAACTATGTACATATATTGCCCCAGTATCGAGCCAGGAGCCACACTGTGCCAGATTATCTGTAAAAACTGTTCGCCACAAGCTGTCGAAAGACTTCTTACCACTGATAGATATACATTTCGTTCGTCTGAATTTATAAATGTAATTACTGTGTCCATGTTAGCGGTGTAATGAATCTTAAAGTGCAATACTTACAAAAATTTTGATTATGTCCTCATTCTTCAAGTTTTCTTCGAGATGATTGAGCTGATGTAAAGTTAAAAATGAATTCCGACAAGCTACTTCAAGTTCGATTGATATTTCGCCATATAATTTGGATTTGATCGATGATACCTCAGCCCCTATAGACATCATCTCGTTGGTTCGGTCCATTTTCGTTGCAGATGAGTAAATTTTTCCACTGACATCAAATAAGTGTTTGAGAAGTTCTAAAAACTAAAATCAGACAATTTTTACTAAATTACCTGATAACTTTTTTTTTATTGCTGGAGTTAAAAGAGATATTATTGCGTTCTGGTAGGGACCGTAACTGTTATGACTTTTTTTCAGAAGTTAAAATTTGACTTTTATTTTTTCGGTCAAATAAAAAAGTTAAAATTTTACTTATATTTTTTCGGTCAAATATAAAAGTTAAAATTTTACTTTTATTTTTCCAGTCAAATAAAAAAGTTAATATTTGACTTTAATTTTTTCAGTCAAAGAAAAAAGTTAAAATCTGACTTTTATTTTTTCGATCGAAAATAAAAGTTAAAATTTTATTGCTAATCTATTTGAATGTAACTGTTTAAGATAAAAACATTTTGTTGCTACGTATAAACAAGACATTTGTCATTTGTTGTATAACTTAAACCTTAAATTAAAGAAATTAAATTATTGTCTAGGAAATATATTTACACAAGACGGAAAATTGCAATTAAAAGGAAATGAGTTTCTTACTTTGATTTTTTTTTTATTAAAACATATTGTATTGTAATATGTAAACTGATATTTTTGGCCGAAAAATTAAAACTAAAATTTTAACTGTTATTTTTCACCGAAAAAATAAAAGTCAAATTTTAACTTTTATATTTGACCGAAAAAGTAAAAGTCAAATTTAAACTTTTATTTTTGACTAAAAATATGTCAGTAATCACATTGGTATGTATATACAAATGTTAAAAAAACAAATTCTTTCCAGCTAACTTTTTAAATTGAAATTTCGAAAATAACTATTATTTTCGATCCCTGCGTTCTGAAGCTTCCACGTACAAAATAGAGCCGTCGTCCATGTTGAACAGCTCAGGCATTTTGAACGAATAATGCAATAGGTGTATATAAATATGTATTTCGTAAAAGAAAAAGTAGCACACTTTCACTGATATTTTATCTATTGCATGTTAACAAGTTTAGAGTGTACGGAAAAATGTGTGACAGAAAAAATGCCGACTAAGGTGCAATCTATAGGGAACTAAAAAGGTTGTAGATCAACTATTAATTTAATATTAAAAATAATAATGAAAACTCAAATGACACGCCGCTTTCTACACGCGATGAAAGCTAACAAAAACACTGCAGTTATTTTTCCAAAAAAAAAAAAAAACATCCCTTCAAAACACGAGACTCTTATGTATGGTGAAGTTTTTAGTGACAAGAAACTAACGTAAACCTCTTAACATCCCCTCACGTAGGTTTCTTTTACGGATGGGATATGATATAATAAATAGTTTAAGTGAATAAATTAGAGCGTTTGTTATAGTGGAGAATACTTTCAAAAATAATTTCCATACTAGTCGAATTTTCGGAATTGCAAATTGTATAAAAATTTTTTGTTTGTTTATAAAATCTGCAGTAATCTGATAAAACCAGCATCTCGAAATTTTTCGGTCCCAAATATCAAAGAGCTGTAATGATTAAAATCGGTCATTCGCACAAAATGTGTCTCATCATCTTCCTAAATATTCTTCTTTAGGATACTTGTTCGATACTTTCTTTTATAAAAAGTCAGATATTATCAAAGTAGAGTAAAAATGATATTAAACTCCTGAAAGATAATTTAGGTAGGCTTTCCCAAGAGGAGTTATTCTACAAAGTCTAACCCAGATGTGCTGAGAAAGTGTTTGCCCGCATTACTTCTAAAAGGGACATTTTATTTATGATTTGCTTTTTTTGTGAATAAAGAATCAGTTAAAAAAAAAGCTGCTTCAGAATGCCTTTTAAACTATATCCTATAAAAATACTCCTGTAACCCCTTCTATAGGTAGCAAAATAAGAGGACTTTTGGCATGGAAATTATATTTGAATTTTAATCCCGTATCCGACCAAAAAGTCAGATTTTTTTAACATGCATACAATGAGATCCAATCTGCTTACTAATTTCCGTAACTCTCCAAGTATTCGATAAATGATTTTGCAAAATTCGTTTGGTAAATGACCTTATAGCATATGAGCTTAATATTTCAACGCATATGTCGGAAATTTCACCTGAAAAGTCAATAGTCCTACTTTTCCATCACTGACACTGGTATTTCACCTGCTTCGTTTAAATCATGTGAGGTAGATATATGAATTTGACTTTTCAGATGAAATTTGCGTATTCCAAAGAGTCGTAGCATTGGCGTCATACCAGAAGAGTCACATTCTTCCTATGAGACTCTGACAATCACTTAGCCATTTAATGCAAATATTGCGATTAACAAAACATTTACCTTGAGGCTCTGCACTTGTATTTATAATTTTCATAACTTCTTCTCAGCTTTAAAAAAAAAGCACACACACAATAAACTCAAACAGCAAAAATTGCAACGCAAGTGTTTTCACAACTTAATTGTAAATTAAGTTTATTTTTCTCAACAATTTTCTTCAACAACACAAGGAGCAAAATAGCCAAGATAATGTGTGTGTGTTTTTTTTTTTTAAGAAAAAAAAAATTACATTTCAAGTCCTCAGAAATATACGTAGCTTAAAAAACCACAAAGTCACTATAATAACCCCCGCCGTACAAGCAACTTATTTTGCATAGCTGAGCGTTTAAGCGGCTAAAGGCAACTAGCGAGGGTAACAACTTCAAAAAAAAAAAAAAAAAGCTAAAAATAACGGCAATCTGTTAGTGAGTGAAGCAGGTGTTAAGTAGCAGACTGGCGCGCAAACTGCCGAGTAAATCGATGAGTGTGGGTGGACGAACGGGCAGTCACGGGGGCTACAAAGTCACAAAATTTCAATGAGCATCTCGCGCCGCGCTTCAACCGCAATTCGCATTAAACTCACAACAGCAACGGCCGCTAGTGGCAATGGCAATGCGACAACAGCCAGTTGGTTGAACGAAGGCGACGAGCTGCATGTGGAGATGCACAAAATGTTTACTCATGTTCTGCTTTTCAAAAAAAAAAAAAAAAAAAAAAAAAAGCTACTACAATAACAGCAAGGCGACAACAGTTCTCGGCACTTCTCCACTCAACGCCAACCAACTTTCCCAAATCCTACAGAAACGACGACAGCGTAATCACCATCATAAGCGGTCATCGTTATTGTAAGCGTTGTTGTTGTTGTTTTTGTTACTGCTTTTGCTCTGTTGTTCAACAACCGGTTAACTGCTGCTCGAGCCTAGCAGGCCGGCCAGTCATCTGTTGTTGCAAGTAATTAGCGTACGAATGGATTAATCTGATTTCAATTTCAGTCAGCTCCCAGTTGACTGACTACTCGCGGCGCTTCTTCGTTAACAAAAAAAAAAACAAAAAAAACACATTTACCTACAGTGTATTTGTAATTTTAGTTGTTGCTTTTTGTTTTGCTTTGTCGTTGAGTGCTACTTCAACGTTCGTTAATTTGCCGCTTTTGTTATTTATTTTTCCTTTTTAATGCGCCAAGTGTTTTTGAATATTTCTTTGTCACCTCACTCTATGCGAGGGAAAAAACAAAACCAAAAAAAAAAACAAAAAAAATATGTGCCGAGTGAAGTGTTGCCTCCAAATCCACGCTGCAGCTTTGCTTGCCGATCTACCTTCACAACTCGCAGTCGCAGACAATCAGCTGTTGTTGTGTTTTTGTTTATTATTTTTAATTTATATTGCATTTAATTTAACTGCCTTATCTCTTCCTTTTCACTCATTTTCTTGTTTTTATTGGCTTATGACTTCCGTTTAATTTTGTAGATTTTGTCAGTGTTTTTCTTTCACTTCTTTTTTTGCGCACTCTGTTTTTGTAAATTAAGTAATTTTCATATTATTTTTTCATATTCTCTTCCACTGTTTATTTTTCGTTGTTAATTTGTTTAATCAGTGTGTGAATAAAACGATGCGCACTTCTACTTTCCGCGCTGTTGCTTCTCTGATTCTCTGATTCAACATCGATTTGCCGCAGTTGAGTTATGGAAATTATTGCTTGCAATCATTTTTAGTGATTACTCAAAACAATTTTTTCTCTTTAATTTTGTAAAATTTTCACGCGATTTTATTGTAAAGCTTCCAATTATAGCTGTCACGTAAAGAAGCGCAACTTCGGCGTGGGATTTGTGGTGGGAAGTAGACTCCGCCGCCGAGCAGTGTTGTTCAACTCTGAAGATGAATACCACGCCGAAATCCATATCGAAGCGAGATCTTTCAATGAATTCATTATCTCGCTTGGATTGGTACAACTCTCGCTTACAAAATGAATGTCAACCTCCTAGGATGAAAACTTCTATACTTAGAACCGTCAACTTCAAACCATATATTTATTTAGTAGGTAATCTGTGATTATAGTAAGTACAACGAAATAGCAGGACTCCATATAGTGGGCAGAGTCAAAATACCTGTTGCCAGAGGTCTGCGTGAAATGCCAAACACCAGCGCGCCACTTGTTTTCGCACTCGACTAAGTTCGAGTGGTCATCTAGAAGGTGAAAGCTTCTAAGCCCATGGAGCTGACAGGCAATGCATGCTGACACTAAGACATCTGGGCGAGACGGCAATAAATTATGTTACCATGGTCATCAACTTGTCGCGTGCCACTCTAATTATCCCAGAAATATTGAAAACTGATAGAGTGGTACCATTGCTGAAACCAGAGAAGTCAACCAATATTGGAGAGTCATTTCGTCCGATATCTCTCTTTTCCTCGTTGCTGAAGACAGCTGAGGTTCTGCTACTCCGAATTTCTCGCATCACCATTGCCTCGAAGTACACCAGCAAGGCTTATAAAAATTGCACTCAAATAAATCTAGGCCTAAACCAAAAACGCCCCTGCTGTGGTATTCGAAATAGCCAACCATTTGGGGTTACTAGATGACATCGACACCTCTACCCTCCCATCAGGGCTAAAGAGGTGGTTTGCGAATAATCTGAGTGGACGTGAGTCATCAATTACATTTCGATACCAAAGGTCTAAACTAAGAAGAATTAGACAAAGGTTCGACAGTGTGGTGTCCTCTCCCCTCTATTGTTTAACTTCTATTTATATTCGACAATGACATCGATAATTTATGTTTAAGAGTGAATGGTTTGCTCTTAGACCCTTCTAGCTTTTTTATTGCGAGAAACCTCTCGCTCTCTATTGCAGAACCCTCGGCGACCCTCCTCACCATATGGACGAAGGAGGTCAAGCTGGATTTAGACATACAGATTGATGATGTCGTAATTCCGACTGTAAATAACCTGAACATACTAGGGTTACTTTCGACAGCTTGCGCTCTTTCACTACGTACACAACTGCAATAACTCTCTACCTTAGAGTGGTAACAAGGTCCTCAAGTCGCTCGCCGGAAAGACTTTGGGCAAAGGCAAAGCTCAAAAAAATTAGTATATAAAAAATATAAACATATAAATTATAAATGATAATTATCATATAAAATATTTCGCTCAAACTGTTAATTCAATTGCACTCAGCCTGAAAGTATGCATACAAAATGATAACAGTTTTAATAGCTTTGGAATCCGTTATTTCCGTGAATAACAAATGTTTGACTCCCGACATGAGACAGGCTTTTACTACGAGCATTTTATAGCCAATCATTACTAAATTCAATACCATTCTCTATCTCATTTAGAAAATCTTTTATAGAATTAGAACACCTTTGTCCGCCGACACCAACTATTGCAGAGTGAAGTAGATGCACTAATTGCATTGCTCTTTGCACACAAAATTTAGCGCTTCAAGCTGTTTTTTCGAATTTTTTCGAAATCCACTGTCAACTCTTTGGTTTCAAAATAAGTGACTTAAAAATTAAGTCTTCATTTATTAGCCTGCCTATACAAACAAAAGGGGTACACTACCCTACCCATCTGCACTTCTCTCTGCCATGCATCTGTGCACTGAATGTGGCAACCACTCAATGGACTTCCACCAAAGTAACGAACGACAATAGCTGTGGTGTGACTCGTGCATTGAAAAAAAAAACGTCACCTTGTATGCATTGTATGACACAATGGACGCGGTATGACATTGGTTTTTTTATGCGGTGCTTAAAGCTACTTATAAATATGTGGCATGCAACACCAACCAATAATGCCAGCAACAAACGCACACACACACACACACACACACACGGACTCAAATCTAAAGCACTGTACAAAGTTGAAGCCCATCAGTCAGTGACATATCAAAGCGAAATTAAATTTGACAGACAAGCGCGCTAATTTTGCGGTTATAATGCAGAAAGGAGTGATGGTGTGTGTGTGTGTGTGTGTGTGTGTGTGTGTGTGGAGTGCAATGTGCATGTGGCTCAAGCCGCAGTTACTGCTACACCCGTCAATCTTCGGTGATTCGATGAGGGCAATGCAATAATGCAGCGGGCTATGCTGCTTTTGTTTAGCAGCGTTTAAATGTTTTGTTTAGGTAAAAAAAAGTCAAATAAAAAGAAAAAAAAAATGAAAAGGAAACAATGCAGGCAAAGGGTTGAAAAAAGTTAAATATTGTTCTTATCGATGTAAATCAGCTTTAGATGCGGTAGGGTACAACTTAGTATAATTTTAATTGATAACTATAAATCGGCAACCGAAAACGATAACAAAATCGGTAATAACAACAAAATCGATAATAGTAACAAAATCGATGACGCCATCAAAATCGATAGCCGAAAAAAGAACGAACTGCAGTTACAAAAATCGATAACTGTCAATAACGATAACTATCAAAATCGATAACGATAAAAATTGATCACAAAAATATCGATAAACGATAACAAATATATGCAAATATTGATCAAAATAATGTTTCGTGAATTGATAAAGATGCCTATAAATTTAGATGATGTTTACTATATCGATAACTCTAAGTATGTGTTTCGGTAAACATCGCGATAATGATTCAGTGGGTTACTTAGGGGAAGCCTAAGTGAAATACATTATACAGTGTTTCGTTTTCCTTGAAAAGACAAGCTGACTAAACCAAATAATTGGTTTTCATTAGGTCAAATGTTGTCAATTGAATAAAAACAGCCAGAGTTTTGACCTATTTTGATTCGATGCCAATGTAAAATTATAAAATGTCAATATGTTGGTATTTGTTGTCTTAATTTGTTATCAAAAATTTGACTTAATGAAAGCCAAGCATAAGCTAAGCTTCAAGTCTATGATTTGGAGATGATAAAAAACATGATGTAAAGGGTTAAAATAGCTGAAAGGGTTAAAATAGCTGAAACTTTCGTTATACTCACTCTGAACTGGAGACAAGTTGCCCATTTAAGCTAACAGAGCACAGGTGAGGAAAAGCTAGGAATATATGTATACGCAATTTATATGCCTAGTAGTTTGTCGCATAAATCGCTTTATTGGCAGTCAGATGAGCCCCATTAAAGCAGTGACTTCTTCTAATAACGGGGCCATTATAGGTAAGATGGTCCCTGCTAAGGCACCAACGAAGCTAGCCGTTGCTAAATAGCTACAGTTTTATGATCTTCAGAACAAAGGGCTTAAAATATTATAAAAGGGCTGTGATATCTTAGGCAAGGAAAGCGTTCATCTGGATGACGCTCTTGCTGAAAAAGGGAATTCATTTAGTAGAGAATTTAAATTACTACGATACTCAAGTTTCTACAATCAGCCATAATGGGAGAGCTAAGGCTACGCAGTATCACAGCTAAAGGAGCTCTGTGCGTTTGTAGCATCCCGTAGTTTATGGTGTTCGATCGCTTGAGCGCACAAAGCTTTGTATTTACCATCGACCAAGCAAGCGAAATCATTATCAGAATTCGTCAAAGCGATCTCATTTCTTGACTCACTAGTCAAGTGTCCACTGCTTTGAATATCTTATAAAGATTAAAGACTACCCCACAAGCCACTGGAATGTCTCATTTTATCAAGATAAATGTGGAATAAGTGGAGTACTTATACCGCGACCTAATTTGCTCAGAAAATGGATCGTTGAGTAGATTAATTGTATTTACCAAAAGCCATAGAGATCAGCAACGCAAAGAGTACTTTGACAGAAAATAAATTTGTTATCTGGGTTTGAGAAAAGATATGCAGTTTACTTTTTTGATGAGCTGTAAACCTTAGTTATGATTAGGTACCTTGACTAAATGTGAACTTTGAAGAGGTTGGACTAAGTCTACTGAAAAATTGAGAATTTCGATTTTTTTTTACATCCCGTTACGTTTTTTCTCCCAGTGGCCTTTTAACAACCGCCGCTTTAAATTAAACCTTAAATAATCTGAAAAAGTTCCACTGATCGTTTTTAACTTCTTTGTGTTGCAGGAATTTTGTGTTCTTTTTTGAATCCATCGCAGCTCTCTCGTCTTATTTGAAAAGGCCGTGGCATCGTTGCTCGCGTTCTTTTAAGTCATTGCCGTTCGATGCAGTTATATGAAATTTGACACTACATATTTTTGTCTACGTGCTTTGTAGTCTGTTTTATTTTTTACACATTCCAACTTGACAATAATAAAGCGTTATTTGCTAATTGCTTACTACATATGTATAATACATCTACAGCACTGGAAAAAGTGGTGAGGTAAGTGACGAGTTAATTAAAAACTGATTAATGCTAAACAATGCTTGACGAGGGTAGAATAGGAGAACAAAAAAAGAAAGAAATAAAAGAAATCCTAACATAAGCGTTAAGGAAAAAAAAACGACATCAAGCGAATAAATGGAACGGCGGGAAAGGATTAAAAAAAAAACAAAGAGAAATAAACAGAAAAAATCTTCGAACCCAAAGAAACAGCTGTAGGGAAGTGAGCTTTCAGGAGTTCAGCATCAAACCTTGGAAAGCTTCGTGCGATTAGCACCAACCGACTGCTAACCGACTGCCATCTGTTGGGAAATTTTGGCAAGTGGACAGTCAGCTGTGTGGGCAGGATCGATAACTGTGCTTAAAAGGCAATTGAGTTTGCATTTGTGTAGATTTTAATGAATGCATATTAGGTTGGTCCAAAAGTACATTAGAAAATCAACATTCTAGAATTTTCTTGCACCCACAAATACGGATATTTTCGGTGTTTATTACAATTCTGGAGGATGGGTATTTGCGTCATCCTAATGTAGATTTTTAAATATATGGAACACCGCCGCATAATTTTTGGAGTGCTCAAAAAACTAATTACAATTCAAAAACTGCTTCGAAAGATGCAGCAGACTTTTAGTGAAAGCACTGCGTCGGTAGACCACCCAAAAGCAAGTCTTGTCAAAGCATTCGCGTGGGCCTCCAAAGTTGCCGTGAGTGTAATGCATTTTAGTATTTCTTATTAATGTTTGAGGCTGCCAATTGACGTTAACTTTTTCGATCGTCATGTGTTGCAAGTGTATTAACGTAGAAGTGGTTGCAATTAGCTGGTGAGTGAGCATTGGATATGATTGATTGACTGGCTGGCTGGCACTACTGTGCAATCGATGCAAGAACTTAAGATAAAACTATGAGGGTACTAACAAAAGTCCGCTTAGTTAACCAGAAAAAAAATTTTTTATATTTATTTTTATTCTTCATTTTTTTTTATCTTCTGTATGCATATAATGCATTTCTTGAGCCTATAGGCTTCTTCTTCTCAAAAAAATCTTCTTTCCGCATTAACCGCATCAATTATCTTCACGTTGCTGTTAGAGACCATTTCCCACAAATTTCTTTTAATTTTTATAAATAACCAAAAATCACTAGATAAGCTAGATCCGGGGAATGTGGCGTATCGTTTTTTTCGATCCCAAAGATCGCAATAAAGTTTCTTCTTAATTTTTAGCTGCCGCGTTGCCATGATTTGTAAAGTAGCGCCGCAAATCCTCTTTCTTACAACTTTTTCAAAATTTTTCGGCAAGTAATTTTCCAGTTAGCATTTGACCTTTTCCAAGAAAATAGCAGCTATGATTTTTGATCTGGATGGTAAATAGGCTTCACTACTTTTGTTACTAATTTTTGTTACTTAGCTTTTACATGCGGGTTTGCTCTCGCCTGTTCTCGTGGACTGCTGTTTGATTTCCGGTTCGTACTTATAAAACTAAGATTCATCACCAGAAACGATTTTACTAAATTTGCTTGACTGCCCATTTTCGAATTTATTTAGGAAAAATGTTGCAAAATGCACTCGAACCTCTTTTTGGGCCTCATTTAAAATTCGCGGAACCCATCGAGCAGATTTCTTGGTGCATCCAATATCTGCGATGCAACCGTGGCATTCAAGTCCAATTTACCCACAACCATAACTTGTGTCATCGTGGATTCTCGTCAACTTTGGACTTCACCAGAGCCACTTTGACGTCATCAGTGGAAGATATTGGTCGACTTTATCGGATCGAACTTGGAAATAGTCAGTTAGATAGAGACGGTACAGTCATTTCATATGCAATTTGGCATTCATTGAATTTTTGTAGTGGCTTAAGTTTAAGCCAAAACAGTAAAGAATGACAAAGCGAATTTCTTTTTGGGTTGTTGGTTGAATTTCGTTTGCTCCATCCTCAGCAATTTTGCATTTTCTCGTCCCCATTTTAATTGATCGGTTTGAAATTTAGTAAGAGGTTTCGTAAAATAATTGCACAGTTTTTGGTAATTTTTGTTTTTGTTTTATAGATTTAAAAGTCTCCAATTAAGCGAACTTTTGTTATTCCTCTTGTTTGTTAGGTGGCAGTTTTTCTGACGGAATTCACTAAGATTCCGAGGGTTTTGGAATACTACATAGATCGATTGTAACAAGCTCCACTATTTACGTAATAATTAATTTCATGTTCGGTATGAAATTAACAGCTCTATTATTGTGGCTGGGCTGCGTTAATTTGTCTGCGGTACAGTGACAGTAAATGAAATTTGAATGGGTATGAAATGCCATAGGTTAACTTGAAATCATCAGAGTGGTAGAAAATTTTGTCTCAGTATTAGTCTCTTCGAATTATAATACTTACGCTAGTTACAAAAAAAACTACCCCTTTTTCTCATTACAATTTTTAATAATTTATACATCAATGCCCAACGTCACTTCAACTAAAGTCAACGATACACACCGACAGCAAGCAAAGAAAATAAAGGATTTTTTGAAGTTTAAAAGTGCGCTTCAGTTATTGCGTCACTAATAAAATATAAAAAAAATTGTTTGACATGCCGTTTTTCTGATATTTCACACCTTGCACAATGACAACAATTTATTGAAAAGGCACACTTTCGACTTCTGTTTTTTTTTTTACTCTTATCAAAGCGAATTCAATACAAGGTGGTCGCAAGAGCACATACACACAAACTCCACATGTTTTGTTTTTGCTTCTGAATGGTGAGAATGTCAGATAAATGAAATATAGAACAATAATTTTGAACAGAGAGAATGCCAAAATGGGAACGAATTTGACAACAAATCTGTTTATTTTTGATTCAGTTGGCCAAAACTATATTTGTAAATATATTTAAATTAAAATTTACAATAGCGACCGCAATTGAAACCTTACTCTTCATAAAGTGCCAGTGCAATATGCGAGTAAATGAACTGCCACAATTAATGCAGCAAAAGCAAATGTAGTTGATTGGCTCAAAGTTGTTTTGCTAAATAGAGAATTCCAAAACTAAAATGATTTTAAAAAAGTACCGTGGTAACGTGCCACATCCAAAGTCCGTTAAACTTTGAACAGCCGAAATAGCCGCAGTGCAGTTGGGATTCTCAAATGTTGGATATGGAAGGGCTTTAGTTACTAATCGAGCCCTTTTTCCTCCGAGAACCATATCATCACGACGGAAGTGATCGGCGCAAATGACATCTTTACACCTCAACTGCACCCGGCATGATCGGGACCACACTAACCGCTCCGACTCTTCATTTGGCACCAAGAAAAACGGACCCGTTCCACGCTTTACTATCTTGTCACACTTTCCCATTTTTTCGCGAAATATTTGAATATTTGAATATATGAATTCAAATCAATTTGAATTTAAAAATATTTTAAAATGAAAATGTAAACAGAAAATGAAGATGTAAACAAAAAACAAACCAGTTGACACTTTCACCATTCAAGGCGAAAAAAGAAGAAGCAATCAGCTGATCGGAAGAAAACACCTTCTATAGATTCGCCTTGACTCTTATCTAGATTTTTTTTTTTAGTTTTAGAAAGCTAACAAAAATAATACTTTATCATTTACATTAAATTAGGTTTAGAGGGTGGTTTATGTATTCTCAATTGACTAACGAAATTGTGAGGCTAACTAAAATTAATTGAAAAAGCACATATGCAGTTTTCAATTTTTTTTTTTGTCATTTTGCGGAACAAATAAGTGCCGAATGTTTTGTGGTATTTCCCTTTTAGGCCCATGCAAAATATTAAAATGTCCATACGTTGCTCTTTGCGCCATATAGGCCGTCCTAAAATTGACATAATAAAATTTGAGTGCAAGGAAAAAAATCAATTTAAATTTATTGCAGTTTTTGTTATAATTTACACCACTACTTACTCCAAAGTCTTGTAAAAATATTTGCAATCGAACAGGAGGTCGTTTTTGCTACTGAATTGAATTCAGAGAACTATGTAAAATTTCAATGAGACCTTGCATTAATTTTTGATCAATTCTGTCCACTCGTTCCAACAAGGAAATTTTCTGACAGACTTTGCCCCAATATTCTTAGCTTATTTTACTTTTAGTTAACAAATTATTAACATTTTTTTTATTCTTTTTTGCCATTTTATTTTATAAGATCTTATCTTAATTTGTATTACGTTATATTATTTAATTTTACTATATTTCATTATGTTTTTTATTTTTGTAGTTTTTTAAATTTGTTGAATTTTATTTTATATTATATTTTTAACCCACATATTTTTTTATATTTTTCTTTATTTTACATTTAAAAATGTTTTCTATTGTTTAAATTTAAAATGATTTTGTTTTTATTTTTTTAGAATTTTTTATTTTACAATATTTTTTTAATTTGGTTTATATTATTTTATTTAAGAACGTTATATGTTAATAATTTTTTTTTTAATTTGATTTTATGTTGTTAATATATACATATATTATTATTATTAATTTTCTTTAAATTGTCTTATTTTATTCGGCAGTATTTATTTTATTTAAGCTTTTAATTTATTTCAATTCATTTTATTTTTAATTGTTTATTTGAATTTATTTGATTTTGTATTGTTTTAACTTTTAATTTTAATTTTACTTGTTTTGCTTTGATTTATTTTGTTTTATTGTATTTTATTTTTAATTTACGTTAATTTATTTGAATCTAGTTCCTTTTTAACTAATTATAATTAATTTTAATTTATATTTGATTTTATTTTGTTTCAGTTTATTTTCTTGTTTCATAGTTTTATTTGTTTTATTTACTTTACTTGATCTAATTTTATTTTATAATATAATATTTTATTCTATAATTTCTTATATTGTTTCTTATTCCAATATTTTTTTTTTTTATATTCTACTTTGTTTTATTTTTGATTTCACCTTATTTTAATTTATTTATTTTATTTCTAATTTAAATTGATTTATTTTAATATCATTTTCAATTAAATTAGGTAATTTTTTTTATATCTCATATTTTTTGTCAGTTATATTATCTAATTTTATTTTATTGTAGTTTACTTTTAATTTAAGTTGATCAATCCTAATATTTTATTTTATTTTGTTTTAGTTTTTTTTTCTTGTTTTACGTTTACGTTTTTCTTTGCTTGATATAACTCTATTTTATTTCATAATGTTTTATATGATTGTATTTACAATATTTTATTTTATTTCATATGTTGTTTTGTTTTTTATTTTATGTTATAGTTGATTTTATTTTGATTTAAGTTATTTTATCTTATTTTAGTTTATTATATTTTGTTTTCAATTAAAATTGATTTATTTAAATTTAATTTTTAATTAAACTTAGTTTATTTTTATATATTTGATATTATTTTGTTTGAGTTCATTTTATCTTATTTTAGTTTGGTCTGTTTTATTTTTAATTTAAATTTATTTATTTTTATTAAATTTCTTATTTAATTAAAACTCGTTAACAACAATATTTTGTTTGACCTCGAGCCGGCAAAATACAAATTAGAAAATTGGAAAGGTCACTCAAAAATCATAATATTTCATTTATTTAAATTTCTAATTTTATTTCAATTTATTATTTTTTTTTAATTGTATTGGTTCACTTTATATTTTTTTGTGTTTTATTTTTACTATAAGTTGATTTATTTTAATTTAATACTTAATTTCATTTAGTTTCATTTTATGATTAATTTTTTTTTTGTTTGTGGTATTTTGTTTTTAGTTTAGGTTAATTGTTTTAATATTGTGATTCAATTTAGTTTGACTTAATGTAATTGAACATATTTTTTATTTCATTTAATACAATTTAATTTCTTTATCTGTATTGTAATTTAATTTAATTTAATCTAATCGAATTAAATTTGTATTTCATGCTAGTTTTTGCTTAAAATTGTCTTATATTTTTTTAAATTTTTTTTATTTTTATTGGACTTTGTTGTTGCTAGTCTCTAATTATGAACTTTACTTTTGATTCGTTGCCAACTTTTCAATTAACCAAAATTAGGAAACGCATGGCTATTAGGCTAGCTACTCAAGTTTCAAAGTGAAATGTTTTCAACAGTTGACATCTAAAAATTAAATATATTAATAGCAATCTCTCATGTTAAGTGATTTTTAAGATATTTCGAAAGTTAATTTGATATCTTGTTAATTTGTGGAAAAATATTTGTTTTGAAAATGAGAAACATTTTAAAAATTGATTGCGCAGAAACTTCTGCTAGAATGTTGATTTAATTTACCCTGTAGGGAAAAGCTCAGCTAAGGCAATCAATGCAATGTAAAAAAGTGAAAAAGTGGAGTTAATATCTTTTCGCATACTACGCTCATTGACGTCATTGGCACCGTTGGCAGAACTGGGGTTTATTTATATAAAAAATTTTTAATAAATTTGAAACGCCAAAGCAAAACAGTAATTATATGATTTTATTTAGTTATGAAAACCATGAAAATGACGTGAGATATAAACAACTTAATTGCTAAAAATATAAGACAATCGATTGCCTTATGTTCCTAAAATTCACTAGAAGCGCACTGGTTCAGTACTTAACTATTTTCCCACAGGGTATCTTTGAAAGTCCATATATTAAGCAATTGGCAATTTAAATACTATATTTATTTGTTTGCTTTCATTTAATTTTTACATATTATGACTGACAAATTGTGTCAATAAACTCATTACATTCATTCATTCTGCTCAAATTATGACAGCTAAATTCTCAGGCCACAAATAATGGGAAAAATATGTTTCTATATATCAAGAAATTTACTACAATGCATGCCAAAAAATGTACACATCCCCCGTATATCTGCGTATAATAAAATATTGAAATCTATGCGTGCTTTTCTCTTTGCAGGTTTTTCACAAATGAAGAATTTCGGTATACCTGGTGGCTGTTTAACAGGTACAAAATTAATTAATTATTTAAATTTTAAAAGTGTTGCATCATATATGTAAATAGCTATGTCTATTTCTTCACTTTATTCGTTAGAACACATCTGGGAAATGTTCCCGCGTATAGCTTGGCGCTTATGAAGGATATATTCGTCAAATTTGTTTTTGAGAAGTGATCAGTTTAAAACTATAAAAAGGCCACGATCTATATTCTTCTGAGAATATATTCGTCAAGGCATTATTTCGAGATTGTCTTTTTTATTTCTCCATTTGATTCCAACTAATTGCATTCAATTCCCACCCATTTCAATCCATCTCACTTTCTACTATTCAATTCTATTTCATGTCGCTCAATTCACTTTGTTCCATTCGATATTATTTCATATCACTTATTTTCGAACAATTTCTAGACATGTTATTTATTCCATTTTATTTCACTGCATTTTATTCGTTTCATTCTATAGCTATTCCCTTTGTATTTTAATGGAATTTAAGTTTGGCTCACACCAGACTTAATTTTATTTGATTTTCATTCCCTTCCACGGATTCATTAATTTTCAATCTATGCCATTTTGTTTAATAAAATTATTACTTTTTCATTTTAATGCTTTCCACTCTACTTTATTTTAGTTTCTAAGGTATTATATTCCATTTCATTCTGTGCCATTCAATCTCATCTCATTTTATTCCACTGAATTTCATTCTTTCTCTTCGAACGTCGATTCGTACTTCACTTCATTTATATTGATAACATTTAATTTTTCATATTTTTTTATTTATTTTTTTATTTATATTTTTGTCTGCTTCCTTTCTTTATTTTATTAGTGTACCTCGATTTTTTAATTCAATTTATTTTGTTTTTTTTTAAATCATTTTAATAAGTTTCAATTGTAATTTTATTTATATCCTTATTTTATTTGTTATGTTTTTTTTATTTTATGTAATTAAAATTTTATTTTACTTGACTTTATTTGACAGCAGCTATATTTACTACTTTATTTTATTTGCCTACATTTTTTAGTTTAGGTTTTTTTAATTTTATTATATTTTATTTCATTTTTTTTTACATTTTTATACTTTATTTTATTTTGTTACTTTTGACTCAATTAATCTTTTTGCTTTCTTATTTCATTTTTTCCCTCATTGGTGTTCTTCTTGTCATTTAATTTATTTTAATTATATTGTATTTTATTTTACTTTATTTGAATTTCATTTATTTTTTTTATTTTATTTCACAATTTTTTATTATATTTGTTTTATGTTATTTATTTAATTTACTTTTACTTGGTTCATCTAATTTTATATTTGATTGGTTTCATTTTATATAGTTTAATTTAATTTGAATAGATTGTATTTCATTTTACTTAATTTCATTTGATTTTATTTTGTGTGATTTAATTACATTTTCCTCTTTCGATTTCATTTGATTTTACTGTGTTTTCTTTTTTTATTTGTTTGCATTCTATTTTCGTCTCTTTTATCTAGAGAATGCCCAAACTTCGGCTTCGGCCATTTTCTAACACCAAAGTTCGTCGCGAGGTTCGTTCGGCTTCGCTCAGAAACAAGCCGAGTTTTGGCCGAACGTTTATCAATTTTTATTGATTTAAAAGTTGTATAAAGTATTCGTTTTAATTAATAATTTGGCCGAATTTGGTACCGGTTTCGGCGGGGCCCTAAAAATCGATCTTTGCTCATTCGCTAATTCTATCCCATTTCGTGGTGTTTTCGTTCAATATAACTTTATTTTAATTTCACTGCGATTCATTACATCTCTTTCTATTCCATGGCAGTTTCATCTCGCTCAGTTTTACTTCCATTAATTTCATTTTTATTTTACTTTTTTCCTTCACTCACCTCTTCGATCACTTCATTCTACATTCACTTTGTTTCATTCGGTTTTATTTCCATTTTGTTCCGCCTACTTCGTTCCAGTTCTTCATTTCATTTTGCTACAATGACCAACAGTCTCACCATTTGCCACTTAACCTCTATCCCCCGCCACAATAAAATTGTATGCTATTTTCCACTTGCCTGCATAAAACTGCAACATACTAAAAGCATCCAAATTGGCGTAAAATTGACTTTGACATCATTGTCAGTGTTCGCTTGCGTCGCTCGCACGACATAGTAGTAGCTTATACAGCAGATCCTCAAGTCCTGTCTAAAAAACAAAAAAATCAGCAAACTCTCGTCCTGTGCTTCCGAATGCATTCACTACACGTCGCACTCACCTGTATCGCCTTTAGCGATTTCTACACTCCTTTAGCCTCCAATTCCTTCTCCACCAAACGCTTGCATACGACGTTGTGTAGCGTAATTTGTGCACTCAATGGAAAATTGTTAATTAGATTTTTCTTGGCTTAACTTGTTTTGTTTTGGCATATTGGTTGGCTGGGTAGTCATTGCGATTTTCCTCTCTGGGGCTGCCGTTCATTCTCCGAACTGGTGTGTGATACTCAAAAGTAATCGTTTGCTCTTTTTTTTTTAAAGTTGTGTGGTAATTTTTAGTCGATTCCGTCTGGCTATTTCTCCAGTGGAGTCTAGTAGAGTCGGGTATGGCTAGTTATGTCTGGTGAGGTAAATCCACCATTAATTTGCCAATCAGCACAACTAGCATAAATATAATAAATATATTCAATGTGCATTCCTCTTGAAATACGAAGGAAAGAGCAAATGACTCATACCTACCCGTTTCTGTGGCACTTATGAGTCCAAACTAAGTTCCTACAGTCAATAGGGAAGAGAGCTATTTGGATTTTTTTACAAGATTTCGAATATATTTGGACGTTGCGCCTAAAAAAAATGTTTTGACTTCATTTCTTCTTTTCATAGACCGTAAATCTCCAAACAGTTTTCATATGAGATCAGAATATCACCCCCACTTGGATAAAAAACAAGAAACCTTCAAGAAAGAACACAAAAGTGAACCAATCCACTTTGTTAGTACACATTTCGGGCATACTATACGCTCTATAAACTGCCACCGAAGAGCTAACAGGAGAAAAGCTGCGTATCCAAAATGAAGTTCTGCAAACTGCTGATTTCTACCCCTGAGAGCTCCTCTATTAATGAAGTGAGAGCCTAAGTACTTAAACCTCAGCGCCGCATAAGCCGGGGAGGTGAGTAGAATATGGATGGCTGATTTCACCTTGTCATCCTCCAAGCAGCTGCGACAAAGAGGCTTGGAGGTTATGCCTAGTCAGAACTTCTATAAAGCTGGAAAGTTGTCGCTTTGTTACCCCCAGAGTTCGTGCATCCAGCCGACACAGAGCCCATCTGTCTTATAAAAGCTCGCAGGCGGCCAAAGGAGCATCCACCCTCTCCCTGGTTGGAGCCACAATTTCAAGCGTGCCTTGCCAAGCCGTGCAGCTTCCTGCAATGTCACTATTGCCCAGCAACCGAATAGGTTAGGTTACTGTGGTAGTTCCCGCAGTGGGAACTCACTTAGCCAGGAGTCCATTGTGATACCACTTATTTTCTGAACGGTAACGTGAATCGGAAAAATCACGAAGGACTAACCTTAGAAACGTTGCGTACCCCGAATGAAGTCACGCAAATTACCAATCCCCACCCCAGAGAGCTCCTTTGGAGTCCTAAAGAAGTACGAGCCTAGGTACTTAAACCTCAGTTTCCCAAAGGCAGGGCAACTGAGCAAAAAATTAAGAGATGAATCCACCTCATCCTCCTCCATACAGCTGCGGCAGAAAGGATCAGAGACTATCTTCAGCCTAACCGCATGAATACCCAACGGACAGTGCCCAGTCAAAACACCTATGAGGGTCGAGGGTTGCCGCTTAGTAAGCGACCTCAGCAACCGAATAAGTCCGATACGAATTCAGAGGCGGTTGAGAGGGAGGTTAGGCACTCGCCGACCAGTTCCGACCTGGCCATTAAAGACCCTAAGGTCTTGATTCCTCCTATCTATCATAATAGATGTTTGCCGATCTAAAGGGCATTAGACTGGTGAGATGGAGGTCACCTGACCATTTAAGACCATAATCAAGATCGACTCCGTCTGTTTATCAGAGTAGATGTTTTCCTGTCTAAAGAACTTAGACTGGTCAAAGGATGTCCTTTTGATTACGGCTACCTCCATATGTAATACGCCACGGTAGTCCGGAAGCCTACATTTTTAACTGACGGAGAGCTACTTACAGAAGACACTCTCTCCAACCTTTCCGTTCCCTTAGTGACTTAGAAAATATAATTAACAGAGAATCTGATGCCTACTGAGCTTTCAAATATCGTGCGTAAGAGCCTTAATTAGAACTTGGCGAACAAGGAGCACTATTTGTGTTTTCAAGCATTTATTTCAAATGGTGGTTGAGAATTTGACGCACCTGAAAAGGAAAGCGTGTGAAATAAAATAAAATGGAGTTTGGTTAAAAAGCTACACATGTTGAAAATTGGTTGATTTTTTTTATTATAACATCATTGACAAACAATTTCTAAAGCTGATTCTCACTGCAATATTTTTTAATCTCAAGTATCACTTTGTCTAAATTATGACTACTTTTTGTTTTTCTTGTGAGCTCTTTTCGCTTCACTGACTTCCTTGAATACACGGCGGTTAGCCTTTCATGCCACGTCATCTCAACTCTTTACCTCTAACCCTTTCTAAAAAAAAGTAAAGACTCCACTTTGCTTTTAGTCGCTACCCACAGTCAAGGTTATTTTAAAGAAAGCTGGTGCAAAATGGAAGACAAGCTTGTTGCATCCACTTTGTACGCTGACTACATTCTTCATCTTTCGCCAAGTAACTTAAAGCCAAATAGCAGGTAACTGACAAGTGGGGTAATTAAATTCGCTAAGGCAAAAATGAAAACACAGAAGTGGCTATACACATGCACACTTTACATCAACAAGCAGGAAGAAAAGCAAATGAAGTGAAAGAATGTATCTACTGTAGTGAGTACTCAAAGGCTATTGCTGCACTTCTTTTAATTGGCCTTTTTTTCTTAACAAAAAAAAGTTGAAAAAGTGAGAAGATATTGCAGAAAAGTGCACTTAACTCTTCGAATTTTTAATCCTTAGCAGTTGTAGCTTTGTAAAAGAAGTAGCTTTTCAGCAAAATTGTGCTTGCAAAAATCGTATCAGTTGTGTCCTCGCGCGCCAGGCTTTCGTGCACTCTATTTTTTTTTTATAGTTATTTGTATTTTTTATTGCATAGCCTTATTTATTTGCTTAGCGTAACTGATGATATTATTAAGTTTGTCAAATGTTAAAGCGACAAATTAATTGAATTTCACACGTTGCAGGAATTTATAAAGGACACGCATCTATGTTTGTGTGTTGAAAGTGTCGTGGATGCTCAAGCCTATCACACGCCCATTATAATACTTTAACATACATGTACATATGTGACGTGTTATAATCATATGGTATTTAATGTTATTGCTACTTTACGCATTCGTGAGGTAATCAATATTCTAACAAATGTATGTACATAGAAATAAATGTAGACAATAATAGAAAATTGAAGCAGAAAGGGTTGATATTAAGGATGTGCTAGAAACGAGAGGGCATAAAATGTTATCGAACGATGCAAAATTTTGTTTATATATTAAGATCGGTCTTGCAATTAAAAATATCCATGTGTTTATCTACATATCTTTTATCTTTATCTTTATCTTTATCTTTATCTTTATCTTTGTCTTTATCTTTATCTTTATCTTTATCTTTATCTTTATCTTTATCTTTATCTTTATCTTTATCTTTATCTTTATCTTTATCTTTATCTTTATCTTTATCTTTATCTTTATCTTTATCTTTATCTTTATCTTTATCTTTATCTTTATCTTTATCTTTATCTTTATATTAATATTTATCTTTACCTTTATCTTTATCTTTATCTTTATTTTTAACTTTATCTTTATCTTTATCTTTATCTTTATCTTTATCTTTATCTTTATCTTTATCTTTATCTTTATCTTTATCTTTGTCTTTATATTTATCTTTATATTAATCTTTGTCTTTATCTTTATCTTTATCTTTATCTTTATCTTTATCTTTATCTTTGTCTTCATATTTATCTTTATCTTTATCTTTATCTTTATCTTTGTCTTTATATTTATCTTTATATTAATCTTTATCTTTATCTTGATCTTTATCTTTATCTTTATCTTTGTCTTTATGTTTATCTTTATCTTTATCTTTATCTTTATCTTTATCTTTATCTTTATCTTTATCTTTATCTTTATCTTTATCTTTATCTTTATCTTTATCTTTATCTTTATCTTTATCTTTATCTTTATCTTTATCTTTATCTTTATCTTTATCTTTATCTTTATCTTTATCTTTATCTTTATCTTTGTCTTCATATTTATCTTTATCTTTATCTTTATCTTTATCTTTATCTTTATCTTTATCTTTATCCTTTTCTATAAATTTATTTTTTTAGTTTATGACATTTGTTTACAAGTTATTCTTGTTTCTATTGCTTCAAAACTATCGCGAAAAAAGATATCGACTTTCAATAGCTTTTACCATCTCTCACCAGTTAATTTGCCAGTAACACACCACATATGTACACATGTGAAAATAACATTACATGCGTATGTGTGTTTGCAACTAAAAAGCCTCAATACTCGTACATATCGTAGTCAGAGGGTGGTTGGTTCCACTGGTGTAACGAAAGGGTTAAATTGCCTGTGCTTGTGCTAACCTGCAGCCATATGTGTATCCATAACATACATACATACATACATACACTTATGTTTGTTTATTTTAGTGGCCTTTTCTCATTTGTTGTTGGTGGATTTTTTCACCTTTTTTAATGCCTTTGTTTTTTTGGTATGCGTGTGATATATGTGCGTGTTAATTGCATCGCAGACACTCCTCTCCTTTGCCATTTATTGCAAGCGTTTGGCGTTGTGTACCAAAAATATTTATTACCGTTGCAAATTGTAACTAAATGAAAATTTTCATTACGTATTTTGTTTTTAGTTTATTTGTTGTGAGTACGTGTTGTATACGTTTTTTGGTTTTGGCTTTGCAAGTGGTTGGCTTATTTGGGCAAAGCGCCTAAATGTAGGCTAAGCCATATACATACATAGAAATATTGAAACATGGAAAAATATAACAATATAGCAGAAAAATTTAAACTTATTTGTACTTTAAAAGCCACTTTAATTGGAACGGTAATGAAAATATAGTAAAGAGATATGATTTGTTTTTAAGATATATTTCTACACCTTAATGTTAGTGAAAGTATTAGGGGTTGTTTGAAGTATAAGAGGGACATAAAATTCAATATTTCTGGTAGAAAATTTGACGGAGATATTTATGTGTCTCTCTACCTTTTTTTCCAGTTATGGGGCGGGAAGAGGTTAAAACATATTAATTTATCATTTCCTTTTGATTTATCAGCAACAAGTACTATTTTCCTACCGATTAGGCTGGCAATTAGTCAGTTGGACTTCTAATTAAAATAATTTGTTAAAGTGAGTTACCATTCCTAAGAATAAATATTTATCCTTCATCGCGAAACGACTGTTACTTAAGTGTTGGGCCCGCTTTTTTTAATAGATCGATTTTTCAAAATGCCGTTATAAAATAAGCCCCTTAAGGTGATTAAAATCTTTTTGGGAGTGATCAGTCAATCGAAACACAGAAATTATAAAAAGTTGTTGTCGCTGGTCAAATTTTTGGGCGAATAATTCTCTAAAAGATATTAGCTCTCTAGCGACCTCTTAAACTCATCTTATTCAGACTTTCAAAAAAAAATATCTACGCTTCCGATCGAAAATTATTTCTCGTAAAATTTTACTATTCCCATTTATTCTAAAACACTCAGGCAAAGTTTTTACCTTGTAAATGCAAAAATCTTTCAATCCCAAATTGGAATCCTTCAGACTCCCAGCAATGGCATTGAAATTGTTGCACAGTGTAAAGTGTTGTTCTTTTAATTTATACATTCTACTTAAGCAAGTAACGGCCACCAATTACATGGATGTCATGTACTTTCCATAAAAATGCCCTATATGTCGTTTATAAGTCTCTTTTTCAGGGACCGTAATGGTTATAATTTTCATAAAAAATCATGATTTGGTCGTCGTTTTATAATTTTTATTTTTTTGATCAAGTTTGATCGTTCATTTTTAATTGGTATTTTTTCGATCAAAGATAATCGTTATTCCTGGACTTTTATGTTTTCGATCAAAGATAATTGTTTTTCCTGAATTTTTATTCTTCCGATCATATTTGATCGATATATTTAAAATTAATTTTTTTCGATAATAAATAATCGATATTATGTGATAGTTTTTCCCGATCATAAAACATATTATTGTCATAGCTGACAAATTTCTTTGCGTTCATTATGATCGATAGACTGGAGGTAGAAGAATAACAATTATTTTTGATCGAAAAAAATAATAAAAATTACAAAATATGATCGCAAAAATAACGATTATTTTTTATCGATAAAATAATAATCACAAAATACCGATTATGTAATGATTTTAAACAAAAAAAAATCGTCTAAGAAAAAAGATGGTCAGATTTGTTTAGCATATGGCGTAAGGATTAGATCCATACATATATTCGAGTTTTGTTTCAATAATCAATTATTTTCGGTCCGTGCTCTTTTTGTCATATTAATCGAAGCAAAATTTGTTTAGATTGGCTCGTCTAGTCCTAATGAATCCCATTGGAAACATTATGTCCCAAAAAATACAACCAATTTAATACCCTTTCAAGTTTTCTAATATGGACTTACATTTGGTACTATTCTTATTACAATGCGATGTCATTGTACAGTTATCCATTTCTTTTTCTTTCTCGATTTTAATTCCGTCGCCAATAGTTAGCGGTTTTTTGTTGTTAGCAATTACGTTTTCTGATAGTTATGGTTTTCGCTGCTATCGATTTTGCTATCGCCATTGGTGTCAGCAGAGTTATCGGTTTATTTGTCATGCTCCATTTTGATGTCCGCTTTTGCTATCGCTATTGGTGTGGATTAGTTATCGGTTTCTTTGTGGTTATCGATATCGCTTTGTTTATTCCTTCTAATTTCTCTAATATGTTCGTGTCTGGTTTCATTCTCATTATAGGTTTAATTATTGTTTTCCTTGTCGTTCTGAATTTTAAGTTCGCGTTTGCTATCGTTATCGGTTTTTTGTTGTTCTCGATTTGGATTTTTAGTAACTTTAGTTGATTTAGTTTTAACTATCGTTATCGATTTTGATTTCCACTTTACCAAAAGCGATGATATCGATATGGTTATCGGTTTCCTTATCGTTATCGATATCGCTATCGGTATTGATTTGGTTATGCTTTGTAGTTGTTATCCTTATATTTATCGATATGTTTATCGATATTCTTATAGTTTTAACTGCTGTTATCGTTATCGATATTTTTATCGTATACTTTTTGATATCAGGCGCAATTTTCCTTCTTCGTGTAATACCTACCATAAAGCAACAGCTATTAAAAATCGCATTACGCCTTGCACCGTTGCCGCCATAGCTAAAATTTACCCCAACGAAACCAAAATTGTTTGACATCAAAATACAAATAAACCCCTAATGCATATTTTGTACATTTTACACAAATTTTACAAGAGGTAATTTTGCGCCAGTGAATGTCAGCTAAAAAGTATAAAGCAGCTGCATTGTATGCGCCTGGCATGTGTCAAAATGGCGTACGAACATTTTTCATGCACTTTTGAGCAAATTAGATTTCCTAATTAAATTTCCAACAAAAAGGCAAAAAGAAATATGCAAGTGCGAAAAGTGCAAAGAAACAAATGGAAAAAGAACTAAGAGAATGTGTTAGGATGAAAGCAGGTTTATGAGAAAAAACATAAAAAGCATAAAAAGCAAATTCACACCGAGCTTGCTGCTGTGGGTGTGCTGGTAGAGGTGAAAGAATAAGTATGTATGTGTGCGATTTTAATATTCACACTCACACAGAGCCACCACAGTGCATTTATGAGCGTCATATATATACGCTATGCTTTCTTCGCAAGCTATGTTTGCGTATGCCAATTGTGCATGCGTGTGTGTGTGTGTGTGTGTGTGTGACTGCCTTGTTGCCGCCACTGAGTGGCAACGTTAAGCTGCATTGCCATTTTGACAGCTTTGGCGTTGGCGCAAACTTATTTCGCTACACATACACACATACACATTCATATTTGCCGATTTGCATACCCAAACAAACGCGAACGCATATTTTAGTCAGCTAGCTTGCAGCAGTCCCAGTAGTAGTAGTAGTAGCGTTTATTTGCTTGCCTCTTGGCTGGCTGGTTGACTGTTGGCTGAGTGGCCGTTATTACCAGCTCGCCTCAACTAACATTGTATGTGTGTATGCTTTGTGGCTTTCATTTGCGCATGTGTGGGTGCATTTTAGTGCCGCTTGGTCTGCATAGCTTCCAAACACATCCATTTATTATCCACTCATACATTTACGCTTGCCTGAGCTGCTTAAAGTAATTAACTAGGAAAATTTTAATTGCTAATATGTGGCGATGTAAGCTCGTATGTAGTATGTGCGTGTGTGTATACATATGTATGTATGTGTGTGAGAGTGTGTGGGTGTGTGCTTTCGTTCATCAGCTCGTTAACTTGCTCGCTTGCGGCTTCACTCTGCTTTGAGCTATGCATATGACCTCAGCGCTATGATTTTCAGGGCACAATATACGAGGGTTCCTTTTTAGATTTTGCGCTTTCGCAACACTACATGTGATTAGCTGTAATTAGATACTTTTTTCGTAAAGTTTGGTATTTTTTGTCATAAACTTGCATATAACGTTTTCACTTACGAATTTTATTTGTGTTTATTTATTGTGAGTTTAAAAATTCATATTACCCAAAAATGGAATTAACCCGTGAACATTTTCGTGCGATGATTTACTACGATTTTCGACGTGGATTATCGAGACAGGAGTGCATAAATCAACTTATTTCTACTTTTGGTGTTGAATTACCACACTTAGCCACTGTGAAACGATGGTACAACGAGTTCCTCCGTGGCCGCCAATCTTTGCAGCAGGAATTTCGTGAAGGTCATCCAAAAATGGTAGGTTGTGCCCGAAACAGTTGATGCTGTGCGTCAATTGATAATACAAGATCGTCATGTGACATTTCGCGAGATAGAGTCATCCTTGGCCATTAGTGGGACCAGGTCGTAAAGACGATTTATTCTCGTTGGATACCGCATAATTTGACAATTGCCCAAAAAATGACTCGTGTTTGATTGGTGTAAAGAAATGTTGAGGAAATTTAGCCGCGGTGGATCAAAGCACGTCTATGACATTGTAACAGGTAACGAATCTTGGATCTATGCATATGAGCCGGAAACAAAGCAGCAATCGACTGCATGGGTGTTCCAAGATGAGCCTAACCCAACAAAAGTTTTTCGCACAAGAAGCACCTCAAAACAAATGGGTCGCCTGTTTTTTCAGAAAATCTGGTCATGTCACAACTGTTCCACTAGATAAACTTAAAACAGTCAATTCGGAGTGGTATACAACAAATTTTTTTAGGAAAACCAACCGCCGAAGACAAATCTGTCTTTCACCAAGACAATGCGAGCTCTCAGTTATCGATTCACACAAGAGAGTTTTTGAGGACTCAAAAGGTCGAATTTATGGGTCATCCGCCGTACAGCCCTGATTTGGCACGTAATGATTTCTTTTTATTCACGAACATCAAAAAAAAAAATACGAGGTCAACGTTTTTCAACGCCTGAAGGAGCTGTAGAAGCCTTCAAACAGCTCGTTTTAGAGGTATCCTCTTCTGAGTGGCAAAAGTGCTTTGAAAATTGGTTCAAGCGAATGCAGAAGTATATTGACTTAGATGGAGAATATTTTGAAAAACAATAAAACTATTTTTCTTAATATTTGACTGTGTTTTCATTATTAGGCGCAAAATATAAAAGGCAACCCTCGTATGCACATCAATGTACATATGTACAGTGTGTTTCACAAGCCAGGCTCGGCTGTTAATTCTATAGAAAAAGTATTTTTCTATTATTTATTCATACAAGATGGAGTCAAAAGAACAGCTGATTTGCTTTTTTTTTCATTTAAATTCGCCTTGCTTTTTTGTAGGGTTTGCCAAAATGAATATTTTTTTACAATAAAAGCAAGGCACATTCATATAAGATGGTGTTACTACTCGTACATCATTTCCAATTTTAAATACAAAAGCGTCAATTGTAAATGAGAATAGTCAATTGCCAATCAGAAAGCGTCAAACTTAAATGCGAAAGTGTTAACTGAAAATGAGAGTAGTCATTTGAAAATACAAAAGCGTCAATTGTAAATGAGAATAGTCAATTGGTAATCAGAAAGCGTCAAAAAAGAAAACGAGAATGTGTCAAATGGGATTGAGACACTTTATTTTTTAAAATTTTTTTCAAATAATAACTGCAATAAAATACGCTGTTGTGTGATGACATGCTCTTGCCCATTGTACTCATGTAATAGTGGCCTTTCTATATACTGAAGTCGCTAATTATTTCGCATTTTCATTTGAAACTTTCTCATTTTCGTTTGCCATTTCCACAACTTAAAATGACAAATTTTATTTACCATTGGTTATGCTTATTTTCAATTGTCGCTTTCTAAATTACATTTGACTATTCTCAATTGACGTTTTCGCATTTTAATTTGACACTTTCTCATTTACAATTGGAAATTATGTAGAACAACTGCTTTGAATGTTTTTCTCATCTTTTGTCTAATGTCTAATTTAAATTTTTATTTACATTATGATTTAAAATAATTTGATACCTCAAAAGCAAAATCAAAATGTATGTAATTTTTTTTTTGACTACCGCTACTACCTTACATGAATTTGCATTGAATAAAACTTTCGATTTTGTAATAACAAATTGTTTACACTGGCGCGCAAAACCAGTCGAATGGTGACCTTTTTACAATATTAGCAAAGTGTTTCATCATAAACCTTACTTGTTAAATTTATATAAAACTATAGTTCATACTATAACAAAAACCTTGTAAATTAATGTTCCAAACTTTGTAAAAACTCAGCAAATTTTCATCAACACTTTTTCATTTTTGAGGAGGATGTCTACCCATTTCTTGTGCATGCAGTTTTATAGCCTATTTAGTTCTAGTATAATAAAGAGCAAGTTTGAAGTGACTACATCTCTTATTAAGTTTGCAAATAGTCATAATTTTGATTTTTCGTATAAAAAGATCATTGGTGTGAATCCTTCAAAATAAGAAATTGTGTCCATCGATATTTATGCCTTATGCCGTATGCTTTACAAATCTGACTTAATTTTTATATAGAAGATTTTTTGTTGTAAATCATTGCACAATCATTTTTTTTAATGTTTTTTTTCTATCAAACTTGATCGATATTTTGCGATTTTTATTGTTTGGTTCGAAAAGAATCGTTATTCTTGCATTTGATCGATAAGTGCAAAATTTGATCGAAAAATTAATTGATAAAATAAAATTTAAAAAATAGTAACTAAATCATGATTTTTTTCAATACAATTTAAAACTACGATCCCTGATAAATATCACTTTGCTCTAATCACTGTTCAAATTCTACCTTGCCCATGCCAATTGTTTTTGAATATGCGCTCAAGTCAAAAGGGATTTTGAAGTGTGCGCTAATTTCTGATGTCAGATTCTTTTACTCTCAATTCGCTTGTATAAATGTAGACTTCTTTATTTCTTTGCAAAAGCGTTTTACTCGCTAAGAGTAGTATTTTTTAATAAGTTTGCAATGGCTGGATCTGCGGTTTTTGTTGGTAAAGCTTGATAAAAAAAACGTGAGTTTTTTAAGCCCACACCTTTAATGTCACTTTGAATTATCTTATCAATGTCTGTATATATGTATGCAGATTTCTCTTTAACAACGATTTTTCATCTTATTCGTATTAATTATATTCATATGTGTTCATTCATATGATATCCCTAACATATGGCTGTCGTTTTTGACAACATACTGATATAGCTGCAGTAAGTGATATCTTATAGTTATCGATAACTCAATTCACATCCAAAAAAAATTTTGTTAATGAAAATATTATCATTAGCATTTATCATTAACAATTTCGATATTATAATTAACATTTTCGATATTAATATCGTTGCGGTAAGAGGTTTTTTATATTTATCGCCATCAACATCTTTGTGAATTTTGATATAAGTTTTGTTATCGGTATACTTATAATATAATATCATTGATATCTGCCAAATTTTTTTATTGGTATCACCTTAAGTCTTATTATCTTATAGTTGTTATGATCAATATCGGCATAGATGTCATCAATATCTCTTTGATTTGTGTTAGGGGTATTTACCCTTGAATTGTTATCAGCGTAGAAATCGATAAAATTACTTTCTTGGAAGTAGTATCATCTATCTATTATAGGGACATCGTTTTATATTATTGACATCACCATGAATTCTATTACGTTATTTATCAAAAATATTTCTACTAGAATCCAATCGAATTAATAATTATTAACAAACCCAATCAATAATTTTGAAGGTATGCTATAAATTTCTTATGTCATCTTATATATCTTATGTCATTCATAATCATTATTTTTAGGCTAAAATTATCAAAAGTACTTGGATATTCGGCACCATTTCGATACCAGTTCAGAACAATTTCGACAACTCATACAGAACGGGCGTCGAAATTATCCTGAACAAACTTCTGCCCGGCTTTTCATCGACATTGCCCTCAATTGTGAAACACACTGTATGTACATGCCACGCTGAAATTTTGCTGCACTCCACCACAAATCCCTCTGTACCAAAGCAGTACAAAAAAGAAATAATAACAATATGAAAATATAACAAAAAATTTTTCGCTGAAAGTTCTTGTGTTTTTTGTGTATGTAAAAGTATTTATACTCATACATTCATATTGTGTGTATGTGTGTGTGTATGTGTGCGTGCCTCGTGTATATTAGCGCGTTTGTGTGCCTTGTAAATTAACTCGTTTTATTTAAAATTGTTAATTAGAGGAATATTCATGTTAATTCGCACATTCAGGCATATTTTCTACAACTACATACAAACATATTGCACATATATATGTAAATATATCCCATCCTCGCCTATGTGAATGTGTACTTTTTGTACTTCATTCACTTGCAACCATGCGCAGTAGTGTTATTTATTTCATGTCAGGCAACTCTATATTTGTTTGATAATTTTAATTAGAGGAAATAAATACAAAATATAATGCAGCTTTGTAAACACTCAACTTTATGTGCATACAAATCTGTGAACGTTTGCAAGAACAACTTAACTCGAGTTATCACTTCATTCCTGTCGCGCCTAAAATAGCAATGCTTTCGACGTTTAGTTCAGCAAAGCTCTGATTTAGCAAGTAACTTTGGTAAAAGTTGAATTAATATATTAAATTTTTTTGTGTTGTGAAAGAATAGAAAATTGAATGATCTAAAACCAAAAAATCGAAAGTCAAATAAGTTGTTTTTCTTCAAATACCCACAGGTAAGCATAGCATTTGTTCACACAAAGAGGTAATACGGGTAGGCATTTGGAGTAGATTGAAAATATCTCATTAGAAGTGCCGTCAAAGTGAAAGTATTTTCTTAATTTTTTTAGATATCTTATTATAGAATAAATTGGAGCGGTAGAAACGTAAATGAAGTGACTTCAAAAGGAATGAAAAGCATTTACTTTATATAGTTTAGATAGCTTTATAATCGATATTTTGCAAAGACCAAGGTTAGATTAAGTTGAGCTGGCTGGCCCTGCAGGTCTTCGCATAGGACGATTGCACCCTTAGTGTTGCCAGAGATTAATTATCCATGGAATCTTCCTCAAGCACCAGAACTATTAATGAAGACCATTGATCTTCCATTGGCAAATTGTAATAATCTCTTTGGTCCCTTTCGGGTAGTCGCCTACAAGTCCTGCAGTTGCTTCTCACTAAGCAACCTGAGCCGCACTAAGGGCTGTGTACATACAGATTACGTGTTCCATGGTTTCGTCTTCCTGTTCACACTTCCTGCAAACGGAGTCCGTTGTGAGTCACAAATTGAGGGCGTGGGTCCCCAGAAGACACTGCATGTCTGCACTCTTATTATCAGTCTCGAGTCCTAACCATTGATTGCTAACACAAAGCTGATGAACTTGATTTTTGTTTTGCAACTCTACAGCCTTGTGTTCCTACCCCCATAGTCTATCTGCTTGTTGATACTTGTCCAACTGTATGAGCGCCTGATGGCGTTTAAGGCGATAGGTAGTTCTACAATTGATGCGCCTTCAAGTAAAGCCCCGCCCTTCTTGGCAAGGTCGTCATCTCTTTTATTACTTCACTGCCCTGGTCGCCTCGAACCCATTATTGGTGCATGGTCCTGGTCGCATCCCACCTACTTGGGGGATTGACTTCCGTTATCAACTCTGCCGCCTTCATTATGGCTAGTAACCGCTCTCGCTACCCATTCGCCTCTAGAGACCTTTCGAAGCTTAGACACTAGTTCGTACAGTCCGTTCGTCCGGTTATTAAGGACCGCTGTGATTATATGGTTGTTGTAACATAACATTTGCGGCATGCTGCTGAAGAGACAGTCCTTGGTCGGATATAAATCCGCGTCGTTCCGGTATCGTTGAACCGACTGTCGTGTAACTATATGGTCTTAGCCTAAGCGAAGGCTTATATTCCTGTTCGTCTAGTTCATTAACGAGCTAATTGTTGGCAAGCATTTACCACTTATTATATCAGAGAAGTCATCTGCTTACGCTATGATCCACTCCCTCTAGCTTGATAAGAATTGTATTGATTACTAGTGTCCACAAGCTTTTGCAGCTTCATCTTCTCCAGCGGTGCTTTCGCTGTCACAATTGAATTGAACATCAGTCAACCGGTCGCGATTCCAACAATTACAGGAATTTGGCCCGGTCTTAAACCCTTCCGTAAACCGCCGCGCCTACTTATTTTCTGACGCTTTTTTAGATCTCAAACTTTTCGCACTCACTCTTTTCTTTGCTTTCTTCCCTTGCTTCTTCTACGCTCGGAAGCGCTCCCATACAGCTCCCGTTGGACGCGATCACAGTGTAGCTCTGTAAGCAGCTTGTTTTTTAATCTATGGAAACGCAACACTTCTTGCTGTACAAGTTGTTCTTTCGGGCTCGCTGAAGTCTAAGAACTATGTGGAGCGCAAGAAATGTGCGGTTTGCTGAGAAGTGTTCTTAGTGAGTAAGTGTGAAAGCCGAGTAAGGAAGTTAGTAGCTATCTTTCGATGTCGAACTTTCCTTTTGTATTTAGTCGCGCGTTTTTTGCCACCCAGAGTCGATATTTGATCCTCGAAGTGTACGTATGTACGTCTAATACACTGGAAGCATGCCTTCCGTCGATTCAGTTTCGCGTTTATCGATCTGGAGACATCCACGTAGCTAGGTGAATCTTTCTATGCTGAAACCTGGTACTACAGATCGGTCTCAGCCCGTTGGTTGATGTCTCGTCGTGGATACTAAATTTGCCTACAATGTGATCAAAGCTCCTCTCCTTACCCACCCGGCATTGAAGTCGCCAAGCTCGATTTTGATATCGTGACGGAGGCAGAATCACACATGCTTTCTAGGCGCTCGGGGTAGGGGCACAAATCAGCGATTTGTTGATGAATCGCGATTTGATGCGAATCGTGGCGAGTCGCTCGTCCACCGGATTGAAAGGCAGTACTTGGCGACGAAGTGTCTTTCCGGAAGTCGTGAGCTGAAGAAAAATCGTTCTGACCACGTCCCGGCGATGGCAATAAGAGACTTTTCCCACTTGCGTGGACTTTCACACAATGAACCATCCACCCGATTCACCAATATATACAGCAAATTTAAAAACAACTAGGTGAACTATAGGGAAATATTTAATTACAATAATACCTTTACAATAATTTTGCAACAAATTATATTTAAAGTCTTAGTGATTTGGGATTTCATATGCAGGAGAGTGCAGATAAAAAAGTAAAAGAAATAGAGGAAAATCCACAGTCAAATCAACGACGAGGTCACCGAAAAGAGTCACACTTCAGCGAAAAACATCCCAAGTGATTGCTGCTCATAAATACTTTAAAAAAACTCTCCACGCATGGGAACGTAATTCGATACGTAAAAGAATGCATCCGAAACAGTTGCAACACTTGCAATGCAGCATCTTGAGCGTTGTGTGTAGTGAATATTTTTACTTTCCTGTTTTTTTCTCGCTTTTTGCATATCAAATTACAAATAAAACAAAGTCAAGAGTTGTTGTAGACAACACACGCTGAAGATGCGTTTGTGCAGTCGAAGCAGCGTAGTGATTTGCATTTTCCGGGTGTCTGGTTAGTTGAGTGCGTGTGCTCGTAAATGGCACTTAGTTCTTGTTTTTGTTTTTATAATTCACTAAATAGCATCAAATTCAGCAAATATTTCGCATGTTGTCATTGCAAAAGTCGTCGCAACAATTTTGCGTTGCAGCGTTGCATTTAGGTCAAGTGACATTAGAAAATGTCTAGCATGCTTTGATACAATAGCATTTTTACACTTTTTTGTTTTTATTTCAATGATTTTTTTGTTTTTTTTTTTGACATCTCTTTGATAGTTTGCAGCTTGCAAAGTGGGTATTAATTGTAAACGCGCAACGGTTAAATGCCAACTTGGCAACTGCATTGACAGCGCGGCTACACTTTGCACGGCTATCTTGAGATATTTTCCCGCCGCAGAGTGTTTTACGCTTCTTTTTTTCAGCGACTCATTTTAAATCGACTATTTGACAGTTTCTGAGAATTCTACTCGTTGCTTCAAGACATTTTATTACAACCCCATTCGTTTTCTATGAATATTATTGGTATTTGACAGTTTTGAGTGATGGCTTAAGCAGCTACTTGGAATTTTTATGCTTTTAAATCATTTTAATTTGAAAATGAATTATAGTAGAAGTAAAAAGTAGCATATTTGAGGGAAAAAACTTACATATCCCGAATGGTGGTAAAGAAAAGGGAAATGTAGTAAATGGTTCACCTACTCTAAGAGTATTCTGAGAAGGACACCTTCGTAGCCTGGAATCGGCCATCTTTAACTTTATTTTGGACTATAATTGATTTGAAAACTCTGCGTTCGTCAAAGTGCCGGTAAGACTAAGAACATATTCAGTGTATGTGAGACAGTTTGCGGCCAATGAGCGCTATCTTCTATCTAGGAAAACTCAGATTCTGGGAAGTATTGAGAAAGTGAGACCCAAGAAGTTGGTATATTAGCTTCTAGAGACCAGCACAGCTATATGACATATCTCCAACTGTTCGTGTACCAGTAAATATGTCATCGAACATTTCCTAATTTAGTCCCGATGCATTTCGAGATTTAATTTTTGTCTAAACTGTGAAACTCAAGCCAACAATTCTCTAGGACAATTATCTGAGGCATTTTGCGCAGCGTTTGCTGAGTTGATGTCGGATCGAAAATGCCACTCATATATAACCTAAGACTCTTCGGAATAGCGCTAAAGTGAGCGCCGAGTTACAGAAGGGTTTCCACATCATCGACTTCTATACATCTGCCATGTCTTACTGTTTTGTTTGACTTATTTATCCAGAGAAGCTAGGCCGAGTGACTCTCAATTAGACCTGCTTATCTAAGAAACCCTAGCCTAGCAGATTGATTTAGTAGGTAACTCAAGCATGCCTGGATTTATTTCGAGCACATTACCAGTACCCTTCAGACTTTGATCGCTCTGGGCTAACAGAATGAAATTTGATCTCGTCGGACGGATAGCCTTTGCTGCTGATTATCTTTGACGCAGTGTAGCTCTTTGGATTCTATTAAACGCAAACATTTTCTCTGAATTTAAGAAAAGGTTTAAGAATGTTAATAAATAACTACGAAACTTCAGAAACATCAGCGAAGTGAACCAGCCAGTAAAATCAAAGGTTGCTCGAAGGCTCTGCAGACTTTCAGATCTCATCTCCTATATAGCGAATGCAAGCGCTATGCCCTTGAAGAACTTAGTGAAGTAACTGAATAGTAGCGAAGTCAGAGGTCTCTTTCATATGATGTAAATTTATTTTAACTGGGAGATCAAATTTTTCCTACAAACTAAATCTCCTACAAACTGGCCTCAAATTTTTGTGAAGCAATCATAAAATATATTTTAAGCTATTGTTAAATTGTACGAGTATAACTACGAAATGTTAAGCTTCTTGTCAAAGCCCTAAATAGATAATAGTAGTATTAAATAAAAAGGTTGTTTTGCCTTCCTTGAGACTTTATTTTATATGGTGTTCGGTGGTCGCTGTCGGTTTTCATGCGATACTTGAATTGTGGTCGTAGTTTTTCTATTGCAACCGCAAGGGCAGCAAATTATTTGGAACCTTGCACGAGCAGAAATGACTAACACGGTTGTTAAATTTAGATTATAGAAATATACTACTCTCTTTTTTATTAATCTGTTGTCATTGCTACGAAGTTATTACCTCCCAATCTGCGATATTTTTATTTAATAAATATTATTGATATATTTTTGCTTTACATTAATTATCTCAATTAATATCTTAATATCTTCTTTTTCTATTTTAGGACCCCTTTCGAGCAAAGATTTCACCATCGATGGGCTTAACGGTTTCGGTAGTAAGAAAAAGAAGAAGAAGCGTCGTCATAGTCGCACGATTTTCACATCATATCAATTGGAACAACTCGAAGAGGCCTTCAAAGAAGCACACTATCCAGATGTGTATGCACGTGAAATGCTCTCGTTAAAAACCGAGCTACCTGAAGATCGGATACAGGTGAGTTAAAAACAAAAGAATCTTTACGGCGCATAGTTATGTATAGTATAAGCTAAAGAGTGGTAATGAAAGAAATATTTTGAAATGGATAATATTATAAAATTAATTAGTAGATATATTTTTTCGGGATCTATGACAATTACTTACATACATTATGCTATACATATATATATTCTTTAGCTTCAAGCGAGATAATGTTACTCTAAATGTTTCGTTTTTTTTCCTTGCAAAGCTTTGTGCTGAGTTGCTGGGTGTTTTGTTGGGAATATATTTCTGAATTTTTTTAGGAGGGCCTTCACTGTAGCAAGTTACTATAAATTAAAAAATAAAAACCCGTATTCAGCTGCCGAAATTGAGTTAACTGAGTTGGCTCCACTGTGAAGGCAAAATTTTATACTCTAATTTTTGTTTGTAATTCTTTCTCGATTTATCCGTTGATCGCTTTAAGATGAGGTCCAATGTAATTTTTTGCAGTTATATTTTTTTGATCGAGAATAAAAGTTTATTTTATTTTACATAAATAAAAATAGATTTTCCGGTTTTATTTTTTTGTTTCATATCGAAAAACTCAATATTAGCATTTTTGATGAAAACATCAAATTAAATCCAAAAAACATGATTAATTTTTATCTAGAAATTCATAAACAAATGAATATTTTTCTTCGCAAAAAATAACAATTAGCAAAATAGTCACTGTTTTGGAATAAAGAAATAAGACTCGAAAAATGAGTTCTATTTTTGCCACGAAAAACGAATTTTATTTTTGAACAAAATTTGATTATTTGTTTATTTTTTATGCCCGATTATTAAAACTCGGTATGCAATTCTTAATTATATTTTTTATTGCTATTGCTCGAAACCTTTCAAATCGTGGCACATTCATGCCAAGCTAAATAAATGTACTCAAAAGTGTTGTCCGATATTTGAAAGATTTTGATTTTTTACTTAAAAATTTGAAATTAATCATCGTTTTCGATGCCTCGTACGATATTGCTGTGATAAAAAGGAGTAGCAGGCCAGTTTGGTTTTAATTTTAATGATTTCAAAATATGTCAGTTTAATTGCTCAAAAAAATTGGTTTATCTTTTATTTGTAACATCAAAATTTAAAAAAAAACGGGTCGAAATCAAGCGGAAACCTCAGAATGCTCTTTGTCCAAAGCATCTGCCCCGATTATGGCCTATTTATTCGGTTCATGGATTATACGTGCTCTTTGAACACAAGGACTTACCACTAGACTTATCATCAGACTACTTTAGCTGATTTTTTGTGCTCGGCAGAGCGCTCTTCTTTAGTTTATGAAAAAGTTTTCCGAAAAAAATTAAATAGCCTTCAGACGAGTCATCACTCAAACCACTTACCCTCAGATGGTTCACAGCGGCCTTGAAAATTGGAAATATCTCTACATGAGTGAACTAAAATCGCCACGGTAATCGCCCAGTCTAACTAAAATATATTTACGTTAGCAAAGACTTAAGGTGAGTCGCGTCACTCATAGAGATCCCCTAATTGAAATTAAGGAAAGTTTCAATCTTGAGTATCCACTGACAACAATTTTGTTTGCATGCTACCCGAGAACTATGATTTCAAAAGCCTCTAGATAAAATTTTCGATAATAGTATTTTATACATATCTACATTCGACTGAGTGTGGTAGTGCGGAGTGGCCGCTGTCGTTGGCGCAAAGTTACGAATGCCTATTAAAATATTTGGCATAAATAGCATCTCTTTTTTTCAAGGTTTATAAAATAATTCAATGTTTTTTTCGACTACACCTATATGATTGTTATATCTGGTAACTTAATACTTTTCTTTAAATAAAAAAATAAAAAGTAAAAATATCCATCACTTCAACTAATTTACTCGGAGAACAAAGAAAGCTTGTACGCAAAGCCAATCCATTTGTATTGTAAATTGTCTTATATGCTTATGATGTACAGGCATACATAGAGAGTTACTTATGTACAAAAATAAATATTCAAATACATATTTCCTACTCGCTTATAAATTTATGTTCGCTTCATTCCATTGTTCATGCTTCAGCTTCTACTCGCGCTTTTTATATACAAACTTCATACTTCTGAATACCTTTAATTTTTTTTTTTTAACTTACTTCGCTTCTTCACTGCAAAGCATTGTTTTGTGCTTCTTCGCTTTGCTTTTTGCTTTTTGCTTTTTTTTTTGCCTTTTTATTTCGCACGTCCTTGCGACTGTCAGTGGTCGATTGAGTTGATTTTGAAGCTTTGCTTGTTTGGATTTTTCTACATTGATCTTTCACACCTTTCGCACATCCTGTTGCCATTGCGAAAAAAGCTGCATATCTGCACGAGTACATTCATTTTTGAAAACACTCATTCACACTCTCTATTTGTGTATGTCCTTTAATAATTGTTATCAAAATTCATCCGCCTTTTTCGACTGCCCCTTGACTGCATTCTTCTTTACACACCCCAATTTAGTTGAATATTTGCATTTGTTGTGATCTTACGTTCCTGCATTGGTACGCTCGGTTGGCTAAATAAAAGTGTGTGGGCTTGTGAAGTTTTTAAAGTTGAATATGTGATGTGGTACTTGTATTCAAAATACTTTCGGTGATGTAGAGTGATATGTGAAAAAGAAATTTTTATTGAAAATATTTTTTCTGATTTGAGTGGCTGTGTAGATGATCGAGTTGCTCAACGCTAAGTTTTTGAACTTTTAATATGCGCTAAAGCTGGATAGTCAACGAACTTTGTAGATTTCCATCTCAACTAAAAAATCTGCAGCGCACCTTGGATGGTAACCCTAAAAAAACACAATGCGTTTAAATTATACAATGGTGGGCTGATAAAGAACATAGTTCCCTTAAATTGTGGTATTGGCTACTCTCTTTAGAGGTTAGGGCTGTTTTGTTACCAACCATTTTCTCATTTTCCCGCCTGTTATGGTGAAAATCATTTTTAAGTTCGTAACGCCTGCTGTCGCCCTTAGGGAGTTCCCGAAAATTACGAGTATACTCATCGATCGATTCCATTCAATCCAATATTTTGTTTCCCGAATGCTTCTGTGATTTTCGTTGTGCATATCTTTTCAATATTTACTCGATTTTCTTTGGGAATTGATTTAGTTTTATTTCGCCGTTATATTGTATTCGAAGTTTTTTCACGCTATAAATGTGACCAACAAATTTGGTAATGCTTGCCGAGAAGTGATAGCAGTTAGTTCTCTAGCATCTTACCAGTCTCAGTCTCGAAGTACTTGGCAAGGTTCCTCAATATTCACGCCTCAGACGGCGACTGGAGTACACCTAAAAAAATAATGTTAGAATTGAAACCAAGAAGAGTACGCATCCCATTTATGCCGCTGGTCAAAGCTAGCAACTTTGAGGTCTGAAAAAAATCAACGATAGCTCTGTTGTGGTTCGTAAGGTCCAAATCGTAAATACAAATCTGATCTATTTGAATCGGAATAAGTAGATAATATCGTTGAGTAAATATTAGATTTACTAGAACGAAAATTAAAAAGTATTTATAAACAAAATTTAATTCAATTTAGCTCAATTCATCTATTTGCCAATATTTACAAAATTTACAAAGACTTAGGTTAATATACAATAGCTGGAAGTTCAGTACTAAGTCTATGCAACTTATGTTTGCAACATTTCAACTCGAAATAGATTATACCATGTCCTAACCAAAAGTTAATCATATGAACTCGAAGTTAATGCACATCACTAACTATTGCTATCCATGCCGTGGTTTGCAGTTTGCAATTCATATAACGTGGTAGCGTCATGACAAATACAAGAATTCCATTTATGTTTCTTTTTTTTTTTTGATTTGCATAGAGTGAATTACAGAGAAACTAAGAAATGCGACCATAAATGAACGGCAGGGAAATCACAAAAAGAAAGAATGCGTGAGTCTTCCAATTCGAAGGTGGAAATTAAAAATGTAAATAACACAAATCATTTTGACAATTTCGCCGAGCAACGTAAAGTTATAATCACACTATATGAATTCCTTTGGTTTGGTTTGCATTCACAGTAGCTTCATAGTTATTTTCGCAAACAGATCGGGCAAATCAGGGTTGCTCAGAGAGTTAAGTGTGAATTAAATCCAGATTAAGTTTTGGTCTGAACATGGTATAAGGTTGTGGCAGAAAAGCATCGTATAGAAATAAATCGATATCTCAATTATGTTCAATATTTTTTAAAAAAAGTTATAAAAACTTAAACTTGTTACTCTGAAAAAGAACATGGATATGATAGCCTACAAAAATAATTATGTTATTAATATGTTGTATTTTGAGGTCACTCATTTTCCCCACTACATTCCGTCTGGATTGTGTCTCATAAAGGTTTATGTTTTCACCTTTATTCTTGGGTTGGAGGTGTTTCAATCAATGTGCTTTTTTTAAATAAAATAAAAATGATTTTTTCCAATTATATTAAATCGATTACAGAGTTTATTATCGGTGATAGAAAAGCAACTTCAAATAATTTTAAATTTCCTTAACTGAAAAAAATTAAATTTCGGTACTCCTTAAATTTAAGCGATCCATTGATGGAATTGATGTATCGAATCGCAAAAAGCCAATCGATTCTGATGTTCCCGATTAATCGATCTTCGCTTTGATCGTTCTATAAATAGCATGGCAAGTTTGTCGTGCCTTGGTGGTATCAGTGATTTTCTTTTGGATCAGCATTTTCCAAGCTTTAGCTAATTTGATATTTCTCAATTCGCAAATTCTTCGGCAAATTCCTTGCCACGAGCATCACAATTTTTTCTGTGTACTCATTCAGCTAAAAGCAGCGCTATTTCGATTTACTCAGATAACAGTCTCGGCTTCTTATGGCAATGAGTTTCAATGAACTTGCTGTTGTTTTTTGTTGAGTTCAGTTATCATCGATCCACTACATAACACAAAACGTTGTCTCTGAATTCCTCTTTAATGCATTTATATGAAATAGGCCACTCGAGCTTTGGACTTCCTTGAGAAACCCTCCGCTTGTGACAGTGTCTGCATTCACTCTATTAAAGAAGAAAAGAAAGAAACTAATAAAAAATGTATAGATTAATACCAAATTCGAGCTTTAAAGGCACAATAAGCGAGCAAGCAAAGCGATTTTTTAAGTTTTCCAAAAATTATATTGATGACTCGCTTTTTGATTATTTTCGAGTATAAATGAGCTGGAAAAAGTCTAAACGAATAAATACTCGAACATTTGTTAAGTAATCCATTGCACGCAAAATCCCGATCTAAGATTAAACTTTGAAGCAATGGTCCAAAGGAAAATAAAGAATTTTTTTTGATTTCCTGCTTTTTGATCGCTTTCGAGTAATAAATGAGCTCAAAAAAGCCCAAAGGAGTATTACTTTTTCCCCGTTTAGAAGGCTCGCACATTTGTAAAGCAAACCGCTGCTCACAAAAGACTAATCTAATATTAATCTTTGGATGTTCCTCTTTTTTACTAGGACTACCTTACTTTTATTAAGAGATTTGTGAAGCTTTGTTTCGAAAGTCCAGAGGTAAATGTTGATGTAGGGACTGGAAAGTAATGAATACTAATCGAGTCCCTCAATTGACTTTGATCCATTAGTAGCTCATTTGTTCCAGAGCTGATCTTAGTTAAACAAAGGGCCTATCAAGTTCTCGTTGTGAAATTTCCGCAAGGATGCCTTGCCCAGGTTCATCTGCTGGTTGTAGTTTCATGTTTTTTCTATATGCCCTTACGTGAAAACGATTGTTAATGGGTAAACACTTGCAAAATCTAACAAAAATAATTTTTACTTCACGTACTTCTCTACAATACAAACCGATTGATTAAATCCCTCCGAAATACAGCCGAGCAGAATAAGTTAGTGATTGGTAAAATTGCCATATGTTCTGCCTTGATGTGACTCAGCATTTTCGCAATTTTTTTTTTTTGCTATATTTTTTGTAAATTTTGTTTTTTTTTGCAAGTTGCAATTTGTGCATTGAGTGGCTGACATTGTTTGCTCTCGTTTAGGGGTGTGAACGGTAATTACGTGGCCTGAGTTGAGGATATGGCATGCGCACAGAAAATATAGATTCGTGCATATCTACTTGCACTGGCAAACAATGCAAACCGCTACAGGCTTGTAACACACATACAGACACACACACATACTCACTCATGCACTCGATATGCATGAAATTCCGCCCATATTTAATATTTAATAGGCAATTTCACAGCCATTGAAAAGACTCAGGCAAAAAAGCAAGCGAAAAAAAAATACAAAAATACAATGAGCAAGAAGTAGGCACTTAGCAAGAGTGAGAAGGAATAGTGAAAGAGTGAAAGCGCTTAAATATAAATATAAAAATGGGAAGAGGTGGCACCGTATTATTGAGGTATAGAAATATTTTTTCAAAGTATGAGCAGTAATTTTCGCATTGTTTCGCTAAAAGAAAAAAAAAATTGGGAAAAAAGCTCACTGCAGAAAACCTAACGCTGATGTGGAAGATGAGAAAATGAGCTCATTATTTCATTAAGGAAATTCTTTTGGTGCTTCCGATCTGTCAAATTGCGTTTCCTCAGCATCCTGCGGAGCGCAGAATGAAGCGTACTTTCCAGAAATTATGTTTGAAAAAAAAAGGAAAACAGCATGAAGTACTCAGCTATCAGGAAGGTAGCAAAATCTGTATACAACATCCCTAATAATATACCCTGTAATACACAAAAACCACACAGGCCACTTAGCCAGCGTTTAATATCTAGCCTGTGAAAGGATTTTAAGACCACACTCTGTCATATGTCAAATGTTAATTTCATATATTTGATAAGAATTTTGGAGTAAGCGAAATAAAAGAAATGCAAATAAAAGTCCAATCTATGGCGTGCTTGGTCTACTATTTAGTCTATTAAAAAAAAAAAACTAAAAAGGAATAAAAAAACATATGGAATAAATGCAAATTGAGCTCAATTATTGGGAGCTAATTGGTATACTATATATTTCTCCCATCTATAAATTTTCTAACTATTCTTCTACTCTACTCTATGTCTACTCCTTTAGTGGATTCCTCCACGAACGAAACGTTGAAATAAAAGTAGATACACGATTTCAAAACGTTTCTGCGATCGGGTATACGACACGGTTCGAGTTAGTGCGACGCTCAATTTTTTTGAGTCGATAGCATCAGAGCATTTCCTAAGGCTAGCAGCGGACGAGTTCGAGGTCAGCCTCTTGAGCCGATACAGAGTGGATGGATCAAAATTTTCAGATATAAGCATGGCTTTCGATTCATTACATACATGAAGCATTATTGTTGAGTGGGCATTCAGAAAACTGACCTTAGCTCGTAAGGCCTTGTGGATTTATGCTCTGGTTCTGAGTGGATGAGGTGGCACTTGAGTTCGGGTATTGCGTTGTGTTAATTCCTACCAAGAGAGAATAGAGCGTGAGAAATCTAAGCCCTTTAAATGTGGAGCTTTGTTTTCAGCATTTAATACAAGAATAAAAATCAAATTTTACTAGGTTTCCGTTGTGCCCACATATAGCTCTTTAATCTAGTTATTGATGGTGCATGCGAGTGAATATTCAGCATTACTAGAGATTTGAATAAAGTTCATTTACTTTTTCCTGAAGAAAGTTTGAGTTGCTAAATCTAATTGTCGAAATCTTGTGCGCTGATTGGCCAAATCTGTAAAGTGTCATATGAACGCAGAGGTCGACTTCTCGGCGGTAGTCCGTGAGCGATTATGTAAAGTTTCCTACAAAGTCTCAGAGACCGACTTCTTGATCAAAAGAGTTCGATTCGGAGATCGCTTAGTAACTAATACTTCTTTTCAATTAGCAGTTTGTTGACAGATTTTTAAACTTTTCTAAGGAATATTTTCTTATTTAGCGTCGGTTATTTAATGTAGCAGGCATTCACCTCTTTCAGTGATGCAGTGAGATTTGCCACATGATCTGACTCGCTACGACAGGCAGTGTATCGATTTCGATGTCAATGACTGGAGTTGCTTTTGGTTTCCCTTTTAGTAAAGTCTTCTGCAGGATTTTAAGACACTGTGTCGACACTTAGATCACTTAAAAAATAAAATGTAGTAAAATTATTTAGATTAACCCTCCGACGACGACGATGGAACTTTGGTGCCCAGAAAGCCAAATCTTTGCAATTTGTTGAAACTCTGGTGATTCTGATCTTAAAAATTTTAATAAAAAAGTGTGGAAATATTATCTTTTGTGTATTAAAGTGGTCCAAATTATTTTTCTTCTGTTTTTCGACAGGGTGAAAACTTGATGTATATTTGATATTTGAACAAAGGCTCAACGCCGAAACCGGTTTGTGACTAGGTCAAATTTTTTACATGGGGAAAATACATTTTTTTTTTTTACTTCTAATCGATAAAAATAAATACTTCTTTCTCGAATAAGAATATTTCCCTTCAGAAATCTACAATAAATTAAATCTTCATGTGCATTTATTTTTAAATTATTGTTAACTATTTTTTCCATGAGCAATAAATAATCGCACTAAATAATAATGAGCTCCAAAATAAAAAGCGAGCTTTTTTCAAATTTCAAAAGTGGATTTATTGTGTTTTTGGATCACCTTAATGATCAAAGGTTAAAGGTTCAGCGAAAAATTCTTTTAGAAATTTAATTTTCTTTGCAAGCTGCTTATTGCTCACTGGGTCTCATTGCCGCATTTTGTATTTTTTATTATTCGCACATTATTTGCGCAAACAATGTCTTCATTATTTAATTACGATGACGTAGCGGTTACCCGGCAGTCGAACAGCACTCAACATGGTTGCATTTATTAGGTTTTAAGTAGAAGAAAGCATATAAAAAAAAATCAACAGCATAATAAAGGCATGTTAAGCAAGAAGAGAAATTACATAAAACAAAAAAAAAAACAAAAAACTGTATGCGTTTGCGAATTTATAATTAAGTATTTTAATGGCTGACGCTTTCCGGTGCTCTACCGCCTGGCAGGACACATGCTCGTTTGTGTGTGTGTGTGTGAGTGTGTGCGTGTGTTGGTGTTGTCGCTGACAGGACATCACAATGCGATTGCCAGCCATAAATTGCAAAATTGCCACCCTTAAGGAATTTTCGAGTGTCGGCTGTTGATGGCAGGCAGGCGATGGCCAACTCTTCGCACTCAGCGCATTCTTCATGGCTGTGATGAGTACCGCAAATCGCCTTCCTGCCTTCCTGCCTTCCTGCCTTTCTGCCAGCCTTCGCTCACTGGCTAACTACAGTAAGTACATATGTGCATATAAAAGTTGTACATTGTTCAAATGTATGTATGTATGTTCTTCGCATATATTTTTGTAGCGTATCTATGTAAGCGAAGTTGGTATGACGTCGTCGAATATTCTCTATAATTCACCAGTAATGTGCTGTATACATATATACAGTTAAACTTTCAGATATACAATATGTATGTATGTACTACGTACGTATATGAAGTGGCATAAGTTTCGTATGTGTGGCATTTGTATTGGCAGCGCTAATGATGTGCGACGTTGAAGATATCAGGAGCGCAAATGATTTGTGAATATTTATAAATATTGGGGAGATCCAAAAAAAAAACTTTACATAACACTTAATATAATTTTGAAAAAAAATATGCATCAGAATTTCATATATTGTAGAAAAAATTTTTTTATTCGTTCAAAAATTATTAATTTTTCACAATTTTAGAGTAATAAATCTTTGTCGCCATGTTAGAATATCTGAATTTGAAAATTCCAAGCTCCGCTGGCACTATTAAATAATAATCGGTTTCAAACTAAAATAAAAACACAGGTCACTTTGTATCCATTTTATTTATATAAATATTAGAGGTGGTAATATACAAATTCCACAAAGTTAATTTCTATGTGCGAATTTTTGAACCACCCTTATGCATATGCGTACCTCATAGTAAGTAGTCAGAAAGCGTTTAAAGCCAAGTATCTAGTTCTCAAGCAACAACAAAAAAAAATGCGTCGAAAAATACGCTCAAGAAATTGAAAAGAAATTTTCATACATCAAAAATTCTTGAACCAGCTTGGAGTTCTTAAGAAATTAATGCTCGAACATTTCTTCAAGAAAATTTACAGCAATAGCAAACTACCTTTTCAAGCAAAATATTTCTTGTAATTTATCTTGAGAGCTGGAAACTTGGCTTAAACCCAAAACAATCACCTAGAATTGAATTTGATTTAGTGAAACTTTTCAATAAGTGTTTTTAAATATAATAGTGTTTTTTGTGGTAAGTTAAAAAAAATTTTCATAATCAAGTTAATTTCCACAGTAAACATCATTTACAACAAACAAAAAAACAATTTTTTTCACAACTAGAAGTTCAGGGTCACATTTTTTTTAGACTCAATGTAATGAAATTAAAAATAAAAAAAAATAAAATCAGAGAAAGGTATTTTTTGCAAAAATGTATAGTTTGACAAATGAAAAAAATGAAAAAAAAAACGTATCGATATTTTTAACAATATCGACATATGCAAAGAAAAAAAAACATTTATTTAGAAAACTTGGGTTCCAAATAGAAAAAAATTATTAAATTGATTATGTTCTGTCAAAATATCTCGAAAAATATAGGGATTTACTTGTGCTGACCTCATAAAGACCCCAAAAAAGTATCGAATTTGATAGAAATTTGAGAATATGAAGTAAATACCGATATTTCGAGATTAAAAATATCGACATATTTATCCATTGTTTTCTAAAGAAAATATCGGTATATCGATATTTTTGCCCAATTACTTAGTTAGATACCGATTTTGTTTTCTATTTTTATCAATTAAAATAAAGTAATATACAATTTTTTATTTGAAAAGGTAAATGCTCTTTATTTGAAATTATTTAAAAAAAATATTTCACTAAATAATTTGTGTTTTTGAAATCGTTGGCAACCGTTTTAAAAAATATAATACATCTATATTAAAACTACCTTTTTTATTTTTTCAAAACGGCTGCCCTGCCAAATTTTTTTTTTCTATTATTCTAAAAAAACATTTTTTTTTTAATTTCGAGTACATTTGGGGGCAGTCGACCATTTTAGTACTGTGATTCGTGAATTATGTACATTGCAAAAAAACTCGCACAAGTTCCATACATGAAACTTAAAATCTTTTTGAAATCGCAGGTCAAATTTTTTACGGCTAAGGTTGACGGCAGAGTACACGCTATAAGCGGAGCGAAGATTGAAGCGATAATATTTCTTGCTATAATCAAAGCTATCACATGTCAGAGTGTATGCTAGTAAAAAAAAAAAACAAGAAGAATATCAAAAATTCAAGCGAATTCATGCTATAAAGCAGTTCACAACATACTTTGTAGCTTCACGCTTCATTTATAGCATGAATACGCTTTGCTCTTCGCTTACACTCTGACATGCATCAAGCAAACACATAAGAAAATACATGATGCTATTTATAGCACGATATAGCTTTACTGCTTTGCTCCGCTTATAGCGTGTACTCTGTCGTCAACCTAAAATATCAACGAAATACCGATTTTGGACTTCTATAGACAAATTTCATGGGAAATAGTTTTGTGTCTGTTAAAGTCCTGACAGCACCCCAATATTGAACATTTTTTGGAAAGCCAGCAAACAAATTTATTTTTGCGGTGGCTAGAAAAATACTGACCGGAAAATTAGACTAAGTACAGAAAATAAAATATCAAATAAATTCCCTCAAAAATTATGTAACATCTCTGTAGCATACCTAGAGTATAAATGTTACATATTTCTAGGTGTTTTTTTTCATATTTTATTTTCACTTGAGTTATACGATCATTGTATGCAGATTTCGCCTGAGAAATTTTCAGGTTAAAATTTATTTTTTGAGATAAAATGCTCTACAACAAATAGTCTGGAATTTTTAACACGGTCGTATCGGTTCAAACTGTTGATTGCTCGTGTCACACTTTTTTGCCACACTTTCGAAAATCTCTCATGCAAATAATTTCAAATTTATTTCGGCTATGAAAAAAATGTTTTTTACAAGAAAACGTAATTTCCAAAAAAATTTAGGAAAAATAACAATTTTGGATTTTTAAAAATATATTAATTTTTTTTTTTTAATAATTTCGTATCACACAAATTTTTTTTTGTACAGTATCCATGCTAGAAAAATCATGGAAGTAAAAAAATATATTTTCATAAAATTCTACTTTTCTTAAAATAAAATGAAATTTTGAAAAAAGTTTTTTCGTAATTTCTGAGATAAAAAAGTTTAGAGTTTGCGCTCCGAGTTAAAGAAAATTTCTTTCTACTCTTCCCAAGCTTAGCAACCAATTATATTTTAAGTGCTGGCATGTTTGAAAAAGTTTTAATTTTTATATAGCGGCACAATAAAAAATTAGTGTGAAAGTAAATTAGAAAAGAAAATTTATTTCTTAAAAATAACTTTGTTTCTATAAATACAATAAAAAAATTGTGTAAAAATAAAGTATAAAAAAAATATTTTTTAATTAACAAAAAAATATTTTTAACTACATAAAAAAATTGATATTTTTAACTATAAAAATATAATTTACCTAAAATTTTAGGGAAATTATCAATTTTACATTATTAAAAATATATTAAATTGTTTTAATAATTTCTTTTCACACAATTTTTTAAAACATAGCGAAATTTTGAAAAAACTTTTTTCGCAATTTCTGAGATAAAAATGTTTAGAGTTTGCGCTCCAAGTTAAAAAAAAATTATTTTTACTCTTCCCAAGCAACCAATTGTATTTTAAGTGCTGGCATGTTTGAAAAAGTTTTAATTTTTATTTAGGGGCGCAATAAAAAAATTAGTGTGGAAGTAAATTATAAAAAAATATATTTTTAAATTTATTTCTTAATAATAAGTCTGTTGCTAGGAATACAATAAAAAATTTGTGTAAACATAAAGTATAAAACAAAATATTTTTTATTCCTTAAATTTTATTTATTACCAAAAAAATATTTTTAACTAAAAAAATTTATATTTTTAACTAAAAAAATATTTTTAAATTTAAAATAAATAAATAATAATATAAATATTTTAAATTTTTCCTTAAATTTTATTTGAAAGGCTTTTACTTGTAGGAATAATAGTTTTTGAGATAAAACTTCTTAAAAAAATACATTTATTTGCAATATCGAATATCTGGCAAAGTAAAATAAATCTGTGATTCACCATTTCCCTTTCCTATGAAACTGCACATTTACAATATCTACGGCAGACCATAATATACTTTAAAAAACTGAGTTTAGTGCCGTTAGTTTATAATATTTTTTGTATAGAAATTTGTAATGTTTTCTGAACCATCTCAAGTTTGTTGCACGCAAATAAAATTGATATTTATCTTTTAATTTTTGTTAATTTGAAATTGTAGCATAGTTACGGAATCAAAAAGTATTCTTTTTTTTGCAAAACTAACAGGCTAAGTAATCTAATACTGAAACAGTAGGAAAATAAACAATTATACATATTCAAATATATAACTGCATACTATGTAAATATGTTCATTAACTATCCGTATCTATAGTTGAATACACATATAAAATCGAAAGCTAACGGCCATGCCTTTCCTGTGCGTGCCGAAATATATACATATATGTATACATATGTAACTCTCCAATATGTAAATATCCCCGAGCAGGCACTCACTTCCAGTTGCTTTACGCCACTTACAACACACAGCATGGAGCTGAACAGTAGAAGTACACAAAATGTATCCACTAGCAACTAGCATGCAGTGAATCCGCCCTCCCTCCTTATCCCCAGCTAACCGCGCTAACACACACACACACACACAGAGCGATATGGTGGCTTGTTCAGTGGCGTACAGCTCGGTATTGATTTTAATTGAAAAATTGTTAATTTTCCATGCCAACATCAGCACAATCAACGATTCGTATACGAAGCTTATAAAGCGACGCATCGCACCGCAAAGGCGGCGCTCCACATGCACCAACCACATATGCAGAGAGAGGATGCATACTCGTACACTGACATTTGCTGCTTGCCCTATGATGTATGTACTATGTGCATGTGTGAGTGTGTGTTATATGGGTGTATGGGTGTATACCAAGAGCACTTGTGGCTGTTTGTGGTATGTCTGGTTAATTATGTTCGCTTGTGTTAGCTGGTTTTCCATTTCGGTTTTCCACACTCTTGATCCCACCGGAAACCTACGGGTGTAGCCCTTCAACTTGCACCAGCTCAGTAGTTCCAATGACTGCTGTAGATTGCCCGCCCGCCCGCCTATTGCACTGCCTGTGGGAAAAGTATTTGCTTTCGGCTTTCGGTTTTTGTTTTTGCTCGATTCTCCATTTGAACACTTAAATATGGCGAATTGTGTATTGTTTTGTTGCCTACATTTCGGCGTGTAAGCTATGCCAAAATCTATACAATTACAAAATTTTGTAATTTAAATTCATTTAAAAAATGTTTGGTTGCAAATTTTTTACGACGATATTATTGGTTGAATGTGGTAATTGCTGCTGAAATGTTGTAGTATGTGGAAATTTTCGTTTTCGTGTAAAACATTTTGTTCATTTGAAAAATTTTTACCCAGGTAAATATTTTGTTTTGTGGTGTGTTCGGAAAATTTATGTTAAGTGTTCGAAAGTTGAGTATGCCAAAAAATTTGCTGGTTATGTATCTAATTGTAGTTTGTTATAAAATAGAAAAAGCCATTTGAGTGACAATCATAAAAACAAAGTATTGAAAATAGATAAAATCAGCAATCTTCGATATTTAAGAATAATTGGTTTAATGAATCAATATAATTCATGGCATGCTAAATCAATTTGATGATATATCGCGCTGAACAGTATCGATATCGTAAAAATGGGTAGAAAATAATTGTATATTAATGAAAATCAAATAATCAGGGACCGTGCCATTTATAATTTTTATAAAAAAAAAAATCATGATGTTATCGTTATTTTGTGAGTTTCATTTTTTCGATCACATTTGATCGATATTTTGTGATTTTTAATTTTTCGATCAAGTTTTATCGTTATATTTTAATTTCTACTTTATCGATTAAATTTTATCGATATTTTGTGGGATAAAATATATTAAAAAAAATATAAATAATCGTTATTCCTGGGGTTTAAAATTTTCCGAATATATTTTGTTGATATTTTCCGATTTTTTCAATCGTTATACTTGGATTTAACACTTATCGATCATAATTAACGGAAATGGCGATGGCAATAATAGCAATAACAGCAATAATATGGTTTATTTTTTATGTTCCAAAAATTTTAAATCCAAGAATAACGATTATATTTTTTTGAAAAATTAAAATCAGCAAAAATCGGATAAATTTTATCGAAAACATAAAAGTCACAAAATTACTATTAAAAAGTATTCTAAGTACAAAGAAGGTCAGATTTCCCTAGTATATATGGCGATATATTCGATTTTTTTTTGAACGAGTTCTTCCTAATAAATAAGGATTAGGTCGATATATTCGATTTTTTTCTTTGAACGAGTTCTTCCTAATAAATTTGTTATCGGAAATAGTTAAAATCGCGATTATTTTCGATTACTAGTATATTATGGCATAAGAATTAGAACGATATATTCGAGTTTTTTTGAACGAGTTCTTCCTAATTAATTTGTTATCGGCAATAGTTAAAATAACGATTATTTTCGATTACTGATAAAGTAAGTTAAAATTTTATAATAAATTCCAGTTCGTTAAATAACGATTGTTTCCGATTACTGAAAAAGTAAGTCCGTAAATTTAAATTTAAATTAAATTCCAGTTTCATTGAGGTTATATTTAATAATAAGTTTTAAAACTCGGTAAAAGTATAAAAATACATTTCTTTCATATTATTATGGCAATTTTTTCCATATTACAGACTTTCACCATTCAATAGAAGTTATCTCGATAAATTTCAAATTAAGTTTCTATATTGAGTTTAAAATATCGATATATTCGATATATCGGCCCGGGAATTATCGATTCAAAAAATCGATAATCGGATCGTGAAACATCGATATTCGGAATAAAAGATGTCATACCGAACATTCCTAAATATAACTGTACTGCGATTTCATTGCGCTTCAGTATAAAATATGTTACCTACATCCATTTGATTTATTTTTGTACTAATTGTATCTTTGCTGTAATTTCTTTAGGAATGAGCGATTTCAACGTATTATATTTACAACGCTACTACCATAAGTTCTTGATATCGTTATTATCGTTGCGTATTTGATATCGTTATTGTCACCACTGTTATTGTTATTGTTTGTTAGCATCTTTGTCAGCATTATTGTTGTTATCTTACAGAGAAATTAATAAATTATACATCGTTTCATTAATCATATCGATAGTGTTATCGACATTCCTTTTCTTCCCGTTATCTTTATAGTTATAGTTATCGATATTGTCATCGTTATCGATATAATTCTGATTACAATCTTTTACATCGTAATCAATAGCGCTTTCCTATTTGAGTTTCTAAATTAATTGAATACATTTCCTATAAGTATTTTGAAGGTACAAACCCCAAACCACGCTCTGTAAGTCCCTCATCACGCCCGTGCTATTGTATGGCGCTGAAGCTTGTGGTGACAATGGAAGAACAAGTCCTACTCTACGTTAGAAAAATAGGTGGGCTTAACTTGGGGTCTCTAGTTGGGGCAAGGAGCGATTGTTGCGGTTTTTTTTTAAATCGGCGAAAATCGGCTGGTTGGTTACGGCGCCAATAAGAAACCGAAGAAGGTGCAGATTTAATAACCACATTCCTTTTTGCCTCTTAGGCAGAAATATATTGTCTCTACTTCCTTTTTTCCACCTACTCAGTTCCGAATAAAATTTGTAATCAATATTTTAGTTAAATAACATGCTATGCAATTAGACAAACATTACTCAAGCCTCTTGAAATAAAACTGAGTATGCGAATATCAAGTATGTAAATATTTCTACTTACCTTCTGCCTCTACTTACCTCCTGCATCGAGGAACACAGAAAAAGGATTGCGGCTTTACAGCAGTGCATAAATGGTAAAGTAGCTGTTGATATGCAAATTTCGAATAGACATGAAAATCGAGCTTCCAGAAGGCTGCCTACATGTTGATATATAGAGTATATGAACTCCATGGTGTTAAAACCTGAGCGAGCTAACTACAAGTAGGTGCTGGTGTAGCAGAAAAAGGGTGAAAGGATGTAGAAACCATGAATAGTGATGAAAAGTACACTGAGTAGCTGTGAACGTAATAAATGGCAGGAAATTGGGGAAATGCCAGGATAGTTATGCGCCTAAATGTATGCGATATAAACGGCAAAACGACAGAGCACCAATACTACCGCTGAAATGAATGTAAATGTAACGTTAAATTTGCAAATTTGCCAAATTGGCGCCACTTCCGCCGCCTGAAACAGAGAAAACTTCGCCATTGCGATACGGTGGGAGCGCAGTAGCAGACGAAGTTAGCGAACGTTAGAAAATGTTTAGTAATTGTTTTTTTTTTGTTTTGTTTTGTTGATTTTTGTTTTGCTACACTACAGTTGCTGTTGTTGCTATTGTGCTTAAGTGTTAGTCATGCTACTAATTGGACTTGGAAGTGTAACGTCGCCGCCACGTCTATGCTAAAGTAGGAGCTTACCACTTTTCCTAAACCATCTAAGCTTGACTGCTGTGCACTATAGTTGTTGCATTTATGTGTGCATGTATGTATGTATGTATTTATGCGAGTGTATCCCTTGTGTTATGCATCTGCAGCATTGAATTTTACGAGTTCTCTTTACTCGGTGTGATTTTGCGGCTTGTGTTGGGCACTTGAAGTGTGAGTGTTGGTGTTGTTAAGGGGATAATTGGGGATTTTCGAATTGACAATGTGAATTCGAAAGTGCTAGTTGTTGCTTTTATTTCTCCCTTGGCACAAACGGGTGCAATGTTAAAAGAAGTAAAGGGAATTAGTAGTATTGCTCATGCATACTGGTAGAGTAAAGTAGTAGTAGTATGGTAGGTGCGAAAGGAGTGTTCGGTGGTACAGAGGAAAAAATGAAATAACACAGAATTGGATCCAAAGAAATGCAATGGTAGCCTCTCTCTGAGTTATATACCAAAGCTTTGGATGGCGGTAGGGAGGGTATTCAGACCCAACGCGGGGAAGACGGAATATAGCACTGCGAAGGTATTTTGACCAATCAGTTAGATTTCTGGGGATCATTCTCGTCTCCAAACTATCTTGAAAAAGGATTATTGAAGAGCGTAGAAGATAGGCACTTAACGCGCTCTATTCCTGCAAGAGTAGAATTGGGGAAGACTGTGGACTGCGACCGCACATTATTCATTGGATATACTATCACGGTTGTAAAAGGGATTCTCACTTATGGTGCGCTTGCCTGGTGGGAGGTGGCTGTCGTCAAATCCTATTTGCTCAGATTGCAAACGGAGGGCATGTCTATATGCAACGGGAGCATACAGTCAAGAGCGCTTTAAGACTGAGGGCTTCTAACAGACTGATGTCAACGGACGGGGGGCATACATCTATTTTAAAACGAGTGGGAGTGGAACAAGAAAATTCGCGGCACTCGACTTTAGCCACAACTTCAAGGTTCACTTTACCGACAGAATATACTGTGAATCTGACACGGCACTAAACTCCGATGATATTTGGATTCTGATCCTGGATCCTGGGATCTTTGCAATCGACATAGCGGAAAAATGGGTAGGCATGATGGACCTTGCTCTTTCAAAGTATGACTTTGCTATAGACAGCCAGGTAGCGATCAATGCTCTAAAATCTACAACGACTAACTCGATCTGCCTTCGGAACTGTCGAGTATCTCTGCAATCTCTTCGGCAACAGATTTTCAACCTACACAGCCCTAGGATACAGTTGCGTGCCTAGAAACAAGAAATCAGGCGAGGGTGCGAGAAGAGGAACCGAGGTAAGACTCTCGCGAGCGAAAGAAGGAATTAGAACCTTTTCCATCACTCTATAAGCAAAGTACGCGGATTGTGGTGAGATTTGCGAAACCGAATGTCAAGCTTCTTATGGCTGCCATGCCTAGACCCTCGTATAACGACTTCTGTTGGAGCTGCAGAGATGAGGAAGCACTTTCTGTACGGGTGTTCAGCACATCGAGAAATGCGGTTCAGGTTTCTGTGGGACCATTTCTTCGGAAACCTGTTAACGATAATGATAATGGTAATGATAATGATAATGATAATGGTAATGATAATGATAGCGATAATGATAATGATAATGATAATGATAATGATAATGATAATGATAATGATTATGATAATGATAATGATAATGTTAATGATAATGATAATGATAATGATAATGATAATGATAATGATAATGATAATGATAATGATAATGATAATGATAATGATAATGATAATGATAATGATAATGATAATGATAATGATAATGATAATGATAATGATAATGATAATGATAATGATAATGATAATGATAATGATAATGATAATGATAATGATAATGATAATGATAATGATAATGATAATGATAATGATGATAATGATAATGATAATGATAATGATGGTAGTGGCTTTTAGTAATACATTCACTGGGCTATGTCGTTTCCAGCTCACCACCACCAGTGTTTTTACCTTTCATAAAAAAGTTAATTATAAGATGAATTTTATATCTGTACTAATTTTCCTCCAATCGCACGTAAATATTATATTCACCCTTATTTTAGTTATGTAATTTGTATATTAAAGCTATTTAGCACCTCTTAGTCTAACATTAGCTTGAATGCTCGAGCTTTCTCTGCTTAACAACAATTTCCTGCTTTCCAAGAAATAATTAACACTACACGAGTGCAAGTAATATAGAAAATTACTCGTTGACATGACCCTCCCAACAAGCTACCCAAGATCGAAGAAAGCGGGAAGCGATGTTTAACAAATGGAATCATAGAGTTTACGAAGAGCTGATTTGTGACCACAGTTATGCTATTAACATGTTGCATGCTCCTCTTTCTAAAAATTAAAACAAAAAAAATATTAATAATAAGCGTTGCAGCTCAAATTACCAGCAACAATTATCTAATGCAACAAGTGCAACTATAATTATGTAGTTCGAAGAAACCAATGAAATACTTAAAACTACAATTGCTTTTTCGTAGTATTTTTTGTGTTTTTTTGTTGGTTTTTTTTGTGAACTTTCCGAAAACTACGCTCTCGAAATACTGGCAGAATCAAAATAGAAACAAAAAAATTATGAGGGCGCGCGCGCTTCAAACAATAAACACATTGAAAGTTTCTATACCTTCATAATGTGAAGGGAAAGAGTTCGTAATTTGTAATGTTGTTGCATATTTACACTCAGTAACAAAATTATGGATACAAATCACTCAGTAGGTAAAGAAAATATTTTTCCCATATGGGCGGTATCTAAAATATTCGCTTCTTCGAAATCACCAGATTCTGTGAGGTCGTATAAAAAATAATAGTTTTTATAGCATTAATGAGGGCCTAGGATCTAGGATCTCACCCGAGAATTTTTGCTTTCACGCAAATCCAGCATAAACTCAATTTCATTTTCTTCCATTCCTTCGTCTTGCTCTCTTGTTATTCCCTAGAGCATTTATAAAGATATCAATTTTTGTTCAGCACCAAAGCACTCGAGATAGTTTCATCTGGGATATATTAAATAATATAAAAAATAAGAATCACCTAGTGCGTCTAATATAGCACAAAAAGTTGAGACTATTCGCCAAGCTGAGGTAGGCTAAAGAATCTAAAAAGTATTTTTTGAAAAATTGGTTGCATCTGATGTTTGATACTCCTCACTTCCTGCTCGTACCAGCAATTGCGACGACAAAAATCGTTGGTGGGATACTCCACTTCATTCGAGGTGTACCCTTAACGTATTATCCAGTTATTACCACGACTGAACGAGGCGCAGTCCAGGCGAATGAGAGCTTTGGGTAGCTTTTTGTCCATCAACCTTTGGCCAAAGTTGTTTGACAGTCGGACAGGTGGGTTTCGTGGCCTATCTAGTATTTATCTCGTCAATGAGTTTCAATCTGTGTCTGCCCAGTTTAAGAGCAGAATTAACCACGTCCCTTTCCTTGTCAACTCGTCGATCATGCCATTTCCACGAGAGTCTCTGTGCCCAGGGTTCCATACAAACGTCACGCAACAATTAGGTACAATCCAGTTGAGAGTGTTATGCATTTTATGGCATACCGAGGTATTTGAAAGATTTAATAGTACTTTGACTGTCAAAGTAAATATGTACATGGTGGAAAGTCGGTCTCGGCAGCTCCCAGCTTCCATTAAGGCTTTTAGCGCTGCCTGAAAACCGATACAGTGGTCCGGAAACTAAAACTTAGTTCTAGTGCGAGGTTTGTCTTCGCTGTCTGTATTTCCTCATATCTGTTTGTGGATTAAGTACCACACAGTCTGTTTGTATCTAATAGCAAGATAATGGTTTCCAATTCGTTGCGGCTTAGAAAGAAGAGATGATAGATGTCGCCCTCAAAGCAAATAAAGCAAATCATATAGGGATTAGTTATAAGATAAAACTTAATACATAATTCCGAAGTAAAAGATATAATTAGCTTGAGATGTTAGCAGTCATATAAATTGAGGTCCGGAGAGGAAGAAAAAAGCAGCTCCCCTCTCCGGGTTTGGGTGTTTTTTGGTATAGTCTTCAAGGCATTTATTTATGATTTACTCAACAGTCAAACCCTGATCTCTACTGTGAACTGCTGTCCGGGGGGAGAAGTGCTTAATTTTACAGCAGAAAACGTCAGTGTTGGCATTCTTTTTTGTACTTCTTGGTTTACGTAAATTTTGATTTAAAGCCGGGTGGCGATTTGAAGCTCGTGAAAATTATAGTTTTTTTTTGTACGAGTACACAAACTTTTACTACTTAGTGTACCAACTTGGTATCCTATTGTTGGCAATGCACGCTTGCTGTTACTGTGGCTGTTGCTGTTGTTGTTATTTTTTCCCTTCACATCACTGCTGTTATTTTTGTAGTTGTTGCAGCTGTCATCATAGCAGACAAGTGCGCGTCGCAAGTATTTAAATGCCCACCTCAGCTACTAATTACTACCAGGAAAAGCCCTTGAAATTGACGTTTCCATTTTGTGTTGCTTGAAGTGCGTTATCGCTGCTGTTGTTGTTGCTGCTGTTGTTGTTGTTGTACCCTACACAATGCAACACCTTGTACTTACAATAGCAGCAACAACAACAATTACTATCTACTTTCAGAATATACATATGTAAATAATATGTATGGGATTGTGATTTTGCTTGTATATTTTTGTGTTGTTGCATTCATTGGCTGCGTGGGGAGGCAGCGTAGAACGCAAATGATCGCACGTTCGCCAGTGTGTGTGAGTTTCAATATTGTTGTGTGGTAACAATGCTGCGAACTTGAAAACTGTTGAAATTATCATGAGGCGGCAAAAATCATCGAAACGTCAAGTGAGGAAAGCAATGCCAACAACAATTTCCAGCTTAATAAAAGCAGTGCTGCAACAATCTGCATATAGGTACTTGTATATTAGGGTGGGTTAAATATTTTGCTTGAAAATCTTATGATATCATTCGAAAAATTAGTTTTTTAAATGACAAATTTTCTACTAATGTGTACGCCAATGATTCCAACTTTTTGTTGTGACACGAGTTTCGATACGATACCATACCATATCGAAGCTTCTGCAATACGAAAGCGATATTTTTTGCTCGATACTTTTCCTTGACAATTAAAAACAGGCGTTCACAATTATTTAGAGTTGGATTTTCTTCAATAAAATTGATGGAGTAGACAAAAATCTATTTTAAATTTCATATTCCAAAAGCCAAGAACATTGCTTAATATACATATATTCATTTCTCCGAATGCTTTAAGTCTGGTGGCCGAGCTAGTTCAAACAGATTTGAACTTCCCTCCACTGCACTAGGTAAGCAATTTTTTTCAATGGTCATCTTTATCTATATGGGATTTCTTTTTTTTTTAATTTTGGATAACCTCAATTCCATAGAGGTGAGAATATTCTTCAGAAACATTTAATCAACACAAATTGATTTGGAGCTCACTTCGGTAGGACATTTGAAATCGAAATTCCAGGCCACGATGTTTAGCCAAATGCTTATTGATGCCAGATCTATGCATTGCGGGATGAGTCGACAGGTGTACGAATGTGTTGACCTAGTACCTGATACCTGGCTTGACGCAACTCGATCTTGATTGATCCCCAAAGTGTAGGGAATTCGCCTACTAACTTAGGACAGTCTTGCGTGCATTAGAGAAACTGAAGTATTGCTGAGAAATCAGGGTTAACGCCGTGATGTAAGGGTACAAAAAACCTTGCCGGTCACCGTGTTCCTTCCTTACTGTTCTACCCTAGTAATTTTCTATCAAAATGATCCGGTACGAGAATTACGATTTGCTTCTCTGGCTGTATCACAACGAGCAGACGATATATTAGACCACAGTGAAACTAGGTACTATGACAACATAAACTAAGTTAACCTAACCGTGACAAACCTTGTGCTCTTTTTTACTCTCTTTAGATGGATAAATTAGCAGTATAAATGTTTTTTGAAGCAAAACTTCTTTATCGGCATGAGAATGATTTTTTACTAATTTCTACTACTACTAATATTTTTGCTAATGATGCGACTAATTACTATTACTATTCGTACTAATTTCTAGTACTATTTGTACAAATTCTATAACGAATTACTACTACTATTTTTACTTATTTCTACTACTCCCTTTACTTGTCCTAATACTAATTACTACTACTATTTTTACAAATTTCTACTACTATTTTTATTTATGTTACTAATAAGTACTACCACTAATTTTGCTAATTTATGCTACTATATTTACTAATACTGCTATTAATTCCTGCAACTATTTTTACTAATTTCTACTACTCCTTTTACTAATGCTAATTCTAATTACTACTACTATTTATACTAATTTCTAGTAATATTTGTACAGATGCTATAACGAATTACTACTACTATTTTTACTTATTTCTACTACTCCCTTTACTGATCCTAATACTAATTACTACTACTACTTTTACTAATTTCTACTACTATTTTTATTAATGTTACTAATAAGTACTACCACTAATTTTGCTAATTTTTACTACTATATTTACTAATATTACTATTAATTCCTGCAACTATTTTTACTAATTTCTACTACTCCTTTTACTAATGCTAATTCTAATTACTACTACTATTTATACTAATTTCTAGTACTATTTGTACAAATGCTATTACTAATTACTACTACTATTTTTACTTATTTCTACTACTCCCTTTACTAATCCTAATACTAATTACTACTACTATACTGCTACTATATTTACTAATACTATTAATTCTAATTTACTAATTTCTACTACTATTTTTACTAATACTACTGCTAATTACTACTACTATTTTCTACTACTATTTTCTACTACCACTTTTACTAGAGCTACTACTAATTACTATTATGTTTACTAATTTCTACTACTTTTTTCCTAATGCTACTACTAATTACTACTATTTTTAGTAGTTTCTGCTACTGAAATTTATTAAAGTTTTACTACTAAGTACTACTACTATATTTACTAATTTCTACTTTATTACTAATGGTACTTCTAACTACTACTACTTTTTTTACTCTCTATCATTTTATGAAGTCGGCAAAGAAGTTTTACTTCTGGCTCGCGCTTTTAGTTGTACGAGGAGTGCGTTTTTTTTTAGTTTGCTACGATTATGTGGATTTTTTTGGATTTAATGCATTTAAAATGATGTGCTCTGGAAGGAATTTTCATGGTACCTTTAAAAATTTGGAAGGAAGTTCCTACCAAAATACATACGATAAGTCCACACAATTTCCACACCGGCAAAATTGTCTAAGTATTTTGCAGCATATTTGATACCATAACAACGACAATAAAAACACCGTGCCAACTATTTAACAGCCGAATAAATGGCATCGCCTTACGTTGCCTGCCGTTCCCCCTCCTCCCCTATCAAGTATCTGCTCCCCATTTCTGTTGCTGCCGTTGATGTTTTCAAAATTTCACAAGTCATCATTGCCAAAAGATTAAGGTACTTGACAATTATGAAGAACAATAACAACAACTAAAGTATGCTTGGAAAAGCAAAAGTTTCAATTAAAAAAAAAAAATTATAATTTTCTACGAACTGATACCAACTTCAAGTGAGGCAAGCAGACAGACGAGTAATGTATTTTTGTATTGATACTTGTAACTAAGAAGGTAACAAAAAAAAGCTGTATGTAACAGCAACAACAACTGCCACAACAACGAGTGCTGCTTAGGAGTAAATCAAAAATAGCCTTCCATAAATAAGAATTCCAGTTTGCATCATCGATATGTGGAGGCCTGGGAAATTGGAGTGCATATACTAAATAGTAAATTTGTTTGATCTGTCGTCGGCAACAAACTGCTCGTCGTCCCTCTGTCAGTTCAGTTCAATATGGCAGACAGCATTGCGTCAAGTGGCAAAGTCACACATCAACAATCTTTTTTTTGTTTTTTTTTTTTGTTTCTCCTCCCTCCACTAAAATGTATTTAGATCGACAAACTACATGCCTCGTCAGTGCGTCTGCCTACATACTTCTTCTGTTCCATCACTGTGTGCCAGATGATGACTGCACAATAATTGAAATCTGTTACCTACATACTTGGAGATACTCTCGCACATCTTTATCCCCTTAGCCGTTGTTGACATACCTCAAGTGGGCATTTATCGCTCTACCCTTTCATACATTCTGCTCTGCTCTGCTCTGCCCTCCGTTCACTCCATTTTTCTTCACCATTTCTTTTCTTCCACTCACTCGCCCATTCAATTGAAATTCATCGTAGAAAATTAGTTTCACAGAATTGGCACTTTTGTGGTGCAGCTATACAAAATTTTTTTTTCAATGTTTCCCTTTTATGGATTTATCAGCAATTGTTTTTTTTTTTGTAAAATATTTTGTGTTTATTTAACTTTTTGTGATTTTCTTATTAACTCGTTGAGGTAATTTTTGATTATGGCTAAGTAAGGCGTACTCGTAAGTTTTTATATGGAGTCTACCTGTGAGATTAAGATTTACATGATGAGCTCGAGTAAAACCATCGGTTAAATGATACGTACATATATAAAAATAAATCGGCAGAGTGGCCGAATCGTTGACACTGGTACCCCTTTATACTCACACTTTACTAGGTACGCTATAAGAATTTCGATTACTTTCGTGCCTAAAATCTATTATCATATATTCCAGCTAGCGTTTCACTCTAAACTAATTATAATAATAATAATTCACTCTAAACTAGTACTTGAAAAAATCATTCAGCTATGCAAATTTGAAGAAAACTTTAACACAGTTGTCCCAATCCTTTTATATATTGTGGAATGTAATTTTCTTACACTCAAAAACAAGAAGGGCCGCAGTAAAATTCTCTTTATTTTGATGTCGCAATTTTTATTGAAATTACAATATTTTTCTCCACTGAGTAAAGGCTTTTTAAACTATAATAAAAACCTGCATAAAATGAAGGAGCTTATACCTTCTAAATTTATGTGGTACTCGTAAAAAGTTGCATAGTCTCGCTATCCTTCATTATATTTACAGTTATCGTTATATTTATCGTTATTAATATCATTATTTCTATTATAGGGTCGCAATCTTAACTTCAATCTAAACTCTTACTGGCATCGATATTTTAATCGTGATCGATAGCATGATTGTGTGGTTCATCTATAGGCCCGTTTTCTTTGTACCCGAGTTGCAGAATAACGCTCCAACTCGTATAAAATTTCTTTTACTTGCAAAAGCAACCCTGTTAGCATCTTTCATGGAACATGCTACTTAAGAACGGAAAATAGCTGTGATGCCAATTTTTTTTTATTTGTTTAGTTAAATATTCAAAAATACTATGCAAATAAAAACAAATTAGGTCTTAAACTAAAATTTGCCATGTCTTTTCTTCCGGCTCATTTAAAATAGCGCAGTTTTTTCACTTCCCAACACTACATCTCAGGTCGGATATCATTTTACCGAGTTGACTCAACTCGCATATTTTTCCGAGTAAGTGTTGTTGCTTTACATGCATTTTGTTATCCTGCCTAGTGTTTTTTTTGCAACTAGGTTAGATAGAAACGGGTCCTATATAGTTATCTTAATGGTAATCTATATCTTTATTATCTCGTAGTACATATATCATATTTTTCATTTTCCCATTCGTCACTCCTTGGCGTTTGATTTAGCATCTTTACTGCAAGTTCTGCTTCAGAAAGTATGTTTTTTATAAGCAAAGGTAGGATTTCATAAAAATCCATATCGTACTCTTCGGATTATACTTTATAACATTGATCGTGTTTCTGTTGTCTAAAATTTTATTGTTTTGTTTGACCAATATTTACTTCACTCTGAACTTAGAGTTGAATAATATTTCGTATGGTTTCAACTACTCGCACGAAAAACTCAAAACTCAGACCATTTAAAGAGGCGTGCTGTTTTCGAAAAGCTCACCAATTATCTGCCTACCCTTTTGTTTTTTCGTTAAACAATCTAATATACTGAACCAAAACTTACATACATCAACTTCTCACCCTATCGGAAAAACAAAAGAACATTCGTCATAGCCGAAAAAAGTCTAAAATAAATTGTCTCCTGTCTTAAAAATGACCATCGTAGGCTAGTGGGAATCGAAAGCCAAGCATTGTTTTTCCGGCAGGCAATAGTAAAACTCCGACCTTCTCTTACAGCTCATTTGGCGTACGGCGCCGGCCTGTAACCTGTAATTCTCTTGAATTGTGGTGGAACAACGGAAAACGTTACTGCCTCCGAAAAAATTAACCAGGAATGTAAAAAGTTGAGTCATTATTCTAACCCGGAAAGGAATTTGCTTGGACCTTGGTGGGTACGTGCAATTGCAATTTTTAAGTACCTAAATATTCTTGTTGATTTTTGATTATTTTTTGCTTGCTGACGACCTACAGTATTTTCTTTCATATAAAAGTAATTTTTGGTTCATGCGATATACGGAAGAAAAAGCGCAACATCGTCAGCAAAAAACAAAAAAAAAATAATATTTAAAATCAACAAGCATTTTTAGGCTATTGAAATTTACACTTTGTTGCAGTTTCATTTAATTGACTACAAAACTACACACTCGATAGGTTCTAAAAATTCCGTTATTTTTTAATTTAAATTTTGGTAACAAATTATTTTAAATTTGTCGGATTTTTATAAACTTTCTACATTTTTCTAAATTTTACTTACCCGATTTTTATTATAGAATTAATTTTAGTTTTATAAAGCATAATTAAATATTTTATTTAAAAAAAAAAACAGATAAATTTGTCAAAATAATGTCGATTGAAATTAAAAAATTCAACTCCTTTCAGTGTGCATATAGAAATGGGGTTCTAGGAAGTGAGGGAGTGCACTAATTAATTTGTCGTACTCATTTTCAGTTTTAGCGGCCAAAGGGATACACACCCATAAATTTTCCGTGAAAAGTGAAATTTCAATTACCTGCGGTAGTTGGTACGGGGGTAGTAAGGGAAAATCGGTCAAATTAATTGCAATTAAAATTTTTTTTTATAATCATATTCGTTTTCGGCGACACCAAAAACCTAGAAATACTAGGGTCTAGCCTATGGTTCACAACATTTTTTTTTGTTTTTTGTTGTGTGCCTGTGTTATCAGATTGTGGGCCGTATGTAACCAGAGCCAATAAAGGCGCAAGTGCTTCGAGAGCTACATACGAGTATAGATGTAGGATATCTACAGTAAAAGTCACAGAGTTGGTGCAAATCACATCTGTAGAATGAGGTTTACTTTCTCTTTTCCTTGTGCCAACCGATTGGAATAGCTTTTGCAATTTTTGATTATTTTTGCTATGAGAATAGACGAGGTGCGTTGCAGCTTGTGAGAGGTATTACTCGTAGGGGCTTTAAGAACTCAGCATACTTTAAAGCGAAGAAATTACATATGACGTTATACCTCCCCACTTTCAACCTCTTATAATTTTTTTAGACCTTTTAATCCAATAAAATATGTGCTTGGGAAATCATCCATCCAAAAGTCAATAATAATTAGAATTCAAATAAATCTACACGTGATCTATGTACATACATATGTGCAATAATGGGCAACAACAACAACCTGCCCGTGTTTGTGGTTTAGCTAACAACACCAAATACAAATTTAATTTGAATTCACCCTCCAGTCGATAAACTGTTGGCAGCGTCCCCGTCAACAATGCGCAAAAGGTTGCGCTAAGGGATGTTCTCAACGAATATTATAGCATGTAAATAATCACTATTGTTGCAATTACTAAGTAGTTTTGCATGGGGACCCTCGAAGAAAACTGTAGTAGAGAAAAAGGATACTCCTTACACGAAACAGTTCAGTTCTAAATAGCAACGAGTATTTGCTTGCTCTGTGAGTTTCGTTGCCGCTGATGGCCATAAAACTAATGATGTTTTTCTGCCGTCACTGTCTCTGTAGTTGTTATTGTCATTGTTGTTATTATTAATGATAACAACATATAATCATGCAGCGCGAAAGGGTGTTAGCTATAATAAATATTTCTAGTACGATATGTAGCTAAACATTTTTGCGCAAATTTTTGGTGGAACTCGGCGTTGACTTGCTTGCTGGTTGTGAGAAGACTGCTCGAGTTTCTAGTGTTGTTGTTATTTATGTAGTTTTTAGTGTACTTGTGCTTCTGCGTTTCTGGTCACACGCACGACACGTGTTAACACGCGTCAACACAGTTACAATTATTCACTTTTTTCTAGTACTCAAGGCTTTCACTTGTCACCCAATCTGCCACCGTAATAGCTGGCGTCCAGCTGTGCTGCCAAACGCAAAATGTCTGCAAGGGTATATCTTTAATACTCATCTAATAGGTTTGTTTGTTTGTCTGTTGCCCTCTTCTTGCCGATTTGTTACTAATTTGTTATTCTTTGTTATTCGCGTTTTTTTCTTTCTAATTTTTTATGTTATCCTTTTTTTTTTGTCTTACTGGTTTGCTGCTTCAGCGCATTTCGTGGCTGATTTGGGTTGGCTTTGATTGACCACCCATGGCGTGTGAACGTGACCTTAGCAAGCTTTTAGACTGATGAGCCGCAATTTGCAATTCTCATATTCTTGTACTCACTTACATAGCTACGTAGAGGATTTTTAGGTGTGGGATTTGTGCCACTTACCGTTGTTTATAAATAACACAAGTTGTCTTTTTTTCTAGTTCAACTTTTATGATTCCGAAATTTTAGTGCGTAATATATTAGATTTCGTGATTTATTTGCATTCCTTGATTTTGTGTCCACCATTTCTCTATTATTAAATTAAACCCGAGATCTATAATTTGTAGCTGAAATTAATTTTTTATTTTGACCATCAACAAAATTTCCTAACTGAATTAAATTATTTTTTTTATAAAAATATTATGTAAATTAAACAACTTTTGCACAAAATTTTAAAATTTTTACTCCGAAAAAATTGGGTAGGTAGTTTTATAGCCCAATCAATTTTATTATAGAAAATTGCAGGTTTCAAATGTACAAATGACGGTTGATGTTTGAGAAAATTTTTTGAAATTTTGTGAAAAATTTGCTGAATTCCGAAAAAATGTTGACGCTCTGTGAAATTGTTTGTATAAAAAAAACACGTAACACTACCATATGTTGCAATTTAATTTCATTTCATTTATTGATAAAAAAATTATTAGTACAATAAGATTTAAGATGATCTTTTATAGTACAACAGTTTTAAAGTAAAAGTAAAATAAAAATTAATTAATCGTTTTGAAATTTCGAGAAAAATTTGTTAAATTTTGTGGGAAAAAATTTCACGCTCTTAGAATTTGTGTGTAGAAGTAAAACAAAAACACCGCCATATAGTATGTAAACTTATACTGCTTCAAAATATTGCAATTTTTAGTAAATTTTTTTTTTTTAATTTTTAAATAAACTCTTCGAAATTGTTTGTATAAAAAACAAACACGTTACATTATCACATGTTGTAATTCTAATTAAAAAAATTTTAAATTTCAAGTAAAATTTGTTGCATTTGGAAAAATAATTACGCATTTCGAAATTCTTTTTGGAAGGAAAAAAAAACACGTAACACGATCATGTGTAGTATTTCTGATTCAAAACTTTCAAATTTCGAGTAAAACTTGTTGAGTTTTGGAAAAAAATTTTACGATTTTCGAAACGTTTTGTATTAAAAAAAAAACACTTAACACCGTCATATGTAGTCATTCTGATTCAAAATATGAAATTTTTAGTAAGTTTTGAGGAATTTTGGAAAAAAAGTTGACTCTTCGAAATTTTTTGTATAAAAAAAAAAAAAAATACATAACACCGTCGTATGAGTAATTGGTAAGAAATTTAAATCTGAAGTAAAATTTGTTGAATTTGCAATAAAAAAGTGTTGGCACTTCGAAATTTTGTATAAGAAAAAATGCGTAACAACGTCAAATGTAGTAATTCTGTGTAAAATTGTTGATGTTTTAAGTAAAATTTGTTGAATTTTGAATAAAAAAAATTGTTTACGATCTTCAAATTTAAATAAAAACCACACATTATACCGTCATATGTAGTAATTATTACTCAAAATTTTCGATCATCGAAACTTTTTGTGTAAAAAAATCACACACAAAAGTTTGAAATTTCAAAAAAAATTTGCTGAGTTAAAAAAATGATGGCGACGACCTTGCAATTTTTTTATAAGACGAATAAATTTTTTGCATTTTTTTTATTAAAAATTTGGGGTTTAAAAAATTCTGAATCACATTTTTAACAATTTTTGAATATTTAATTTAAACGGGTTTTACTTATTTTTTAAAATATATTATAAAATAAATAAAATTCTTTGCATTTTTTTAATTTCGCATAACGTTTGCCACTTGGATTTAAACGGTTTTGTTGTTTACATACAAAAAAGATTTAAAATTAAATAAGGCAAAATAAATAGTCAAAGCTTGTTAAAATATCTTAGCGGTATAATTATAAAAAGGACCCCCACATCAAAAATAAATAAATAATCCAAGCATCTTTTGGATTAAGTGAGAAAAAGGAAATTGTTCAGCGCCGCTAGTAGTTAATGATACGCAAGTATTTTATCGTGTACATACATACATACACACATATGTACATACATACATATATAGTAAATGCAAGCACATGTAATCTGCTCTAATTTGATAATTTCACAAACGCCATGCCGAAAGAAATTTTTCACACGATTTCTACGAGTATTGTGATTTCACACACCCACTACGTTTGTATATACATATGTACTAAAAAAAAGAAGCTAACTTTAAAATCTCACTGAGCCTCGACGAAAGTGCACGATCTGCGGTCACAAAAAAAAATTTTCGTTCAAAATTGGAATTATTTATTTCAAGTTTTTGTAGTGATTGAACTGAAGCACTCGATAATTCAAGTGCTCAAATTGAATGCTGATAAAAAATAACAAAAATTGAATTTGATGATTTTGGTAGTAACGAAATTGTTTTGATTTCAAAATTTTTGTTTACTAATTTTTGATTATTATTATTTCAAATTATTTTTTTTTTGTTTTTTAAATGGTGAATGCTGTTATTGTCAGTTACTTGTTGCTTTCAGCAGATAAAATCGCTTGACGATGACTTGGATGAAGCCATTTAACGGTTTAGCTACTTACGAGTTGTAAACTGGACTTGGAAGACTTCAAAAAAAAAATCAAGAAAAATAAATAGGAAAAGAAACTGGCAATAATTTTCAGAGATGTGACGATAATCGGCACACAGTAAAATGTAGGTGAATGTATTGGTCAAAACGAAACCCGAATTTTTGGTCATCTCAGTAATTGACCAATTAATCAATCCAACCGTAATTGTAATGGACAGTCAACTTTTAACACCTTCAATATTTTGTATACCAGTTTTTTAATTTTCCCACTTTTTGTAAAACAAAAACATATGCATACATATGTACATACCTCTGTGGGTAGACGATTGAATACACTTTCAATAAATTAATCAGTACTTTCCAGGTATTTCCTGTTTCAATTTTTATATTCTTTCTAAAGAGAACTGTATTATTTAAAATGGCTTTTAAAAAAATTAGTGTATGCAGTTTAATAGCTCATTCAATTTGAATAAAGTGCACGTTTGAAGTGGCTACAAATTACCGTTGATTTTGCCAATTTTTTTCGCGTTTTTATTTTTCATTTAAAAAATTAGATAATTGTAGAAAGCCTTTTAACTTGAATTTATATAATTTGTGTTGTAGAATGTCTTATATTTCTATTGAAAATTATTAGGTTAAGTTAAGTTAGAATGTCGCCGGAGCTGAACCCAAAATTAGCAATTGAGTGCCATTTTGATGCCATAAAACTTCGGGTTATTTCTTTAAAACCCACAATTGATAAATTCTAGAATCCTGCAGAGAATTGTACTCTAACGCCCCCAGAGTGGCCTTACATCCCTCTCTCAAGAAGTCTCAAAAACAACCCAGTCCCAACACGTTGCTCAAACTTGGAACCATCAGTGTATATGTGATGATTTCAGGCGGACGTATCGAATCTTCCATCCCCCATTCAGATCTTGGTGGGACTAGAACCCCAAAGGGTCTATAAAAATTTATTTCTGTCTGCAAAGTGGGAAACTTAGTCTTGGCCTTAATTAACATCAGAAATGTTTTATTTGGGTTAACGCCTACATAAACCACAATTCTCAGCTCATAGGTGCAGCTTGTTTAGGGCTCCCGCCCTGACATTGCACACCACGGACGGGAATAGCGCTCAATAATTACCATACACTACGTTCACTCCTCCTTGGCAAAGTTTAAAAAAGAATTAAAATTAAATGAAAAGAAAATAGTCAAAATTTGTCAATATGTGCGATCTAGTTATGAAATGTCGTTGTTGTTTGGTGATAGCATAATTTTTGAAGAATTCTGATAATCTTTTCGATAGCGTAAAAACTCAACTGTCATGCTAACTAGAAGTTTTTCTTCAATGCAATTCTTTGAATTTTTCTATTTATTTAGTTGTCCAACAAGTTCCTAAAAAATATGCTGAGGACCACTTCCTCTTTGGGATCAAAAATATTCGATATTTGTTTTCTTTTTTCGGATCACGAATTCATTCAAAACAAAACTCGAATATATAATTCTAATTAATTCTAATCCTTATGCTATACAAATCTGATTTTATTATTATTTAGTCGTTTTGTTGTTTTATTTTTTGGATTTCTATTTTCCCGATCAAGTTTGATCGTTAAAGTTTTATTTTTATTTTTTCGGCGAGTATGATCGTTATATATTCATTTTTAATTTTTCGCTCAAAAATAATCGTCATTTTTGGATTTAAAATTTTTCAATCGTAATTTATCGATATTTTGTGATTTATATTTTTTCGATCAAAAATAATCGATATTCTTGTATTTACAATTTACACTTACAATCGATCATAATAATTTTGTCGTCAATGGCAATAATATTATTTTGTAATCGAAAAAAAATTACAAAAAATGAATCAAATATGATCGAAAAATTTTAAATCCAAAAATAATGATTATTTTTCATCGAAAAAATACAAATCACGAAATATCGAAATATGATCGGAAAAGTTCAAATTAAGAATAACGATTTTTTTAAGGAAAAAATAAGAATTAAGAAATAGCAAACAAAGTTAACCAAAAAAATTAAAATTAAAATTCAAGAATACCGATTATTTTTGAACGAAAAAATAAAGTTTACAAAATATCGATTAAATCTTAATTTTTTTAAATAAAAGTTATAAACGTTACGGTGCCTGTTTCTTTGATAACTATTAATGATAGAAAACGCTGGCTAGTTTTTCAAAAATATTTGGCAGAATTTTCTCAAAACAAATTCTTAAGTTTTCATAAATAATGCAAACAAATTTCTAGTTTGGTTATAAACTCAAAATCGATAGCGACGACCCGGCTTAATATGTGCATATGAAAATGTATAGAATCTAATTTTTGTGAATTCGTATGGCAATTTCTGAACACTTTGAAAGTGTTACAATATGTACATTTGAAACTCCCCCATTCACTGACATTGAATTCAGCGATGATAGCTGAATTATTAGACAAGTATTGTTAATAAAAATTTTGTAAGTCATCTAATTTGAGAGATTATTTGCAATGAGTGGCTTAATTTTGAAAATTACATAGTCAATTCAAAATGCGCTATAACAGGCTGCCTATTTACTTTAATTATATTGCCAACTACATATGTATATACAAAAAAACAAGATTCATCAAATATATGTATATGTATGTACGTATGTAGCTACATGTGGCTTGAAGTGTGAACAAAATCATGATCGTGCTAATTTTGCATTTATATACACAGTACATATGTACATACATACATCAAACCACACATATGCACAATATGCACAAAGAGTTACGCTCTGTTGGCCACTCCAGTGGATTCTACAAACCTCAGCCAGTGCCCATTTAGAACGCTTTAACTTTCTGCTGCTCCAATACAATGCTCGCAATTGGCGATTGTTTTTTCCCCTTCCTTCAGTTAGCTTCAACATAGGAAAGCAAAATTCATGAGTACTTGCTCTCTACGAGAGAGAGAGTATAAATGTATGTATATGTATCTGTCCAGAGTACCCAGTAGAATTTGTTTCGCGCTCAAAAGCTTCTCTGCAAGAAAAATGTATACTTATGAAGATACACTGAGAAAATTATCTCATTAATATAATTACAAAATGTCTACCATGGTCGATATAATATTGCAATGCTATACTTGCCGATTGCAATCTTCCTGCATTGAGTTCCACGCGGTGCAAAAGTATCAAAAAAATATTATGCTAAGACACGATCAAAAAGAAAAAAATATAACAACGCACGCTTCAATTTTGTTTGAATATTTTTCAATAAACAAAAAGATAAGCAAAGTTTGATGATTCAGGGGTCTGATAAACAAAAAATCAAGTCAGCTGCTTTACATCTGCTTCCTGTTTTGATATGCCTTGAGTAAAGTTGTCTTTAAATTAATAAAAAATTACATAAGATTTAATTTTCAAAATTAGTAAATATTTCTTAATCGTCGTTTCTTGACCATTTCTATTTCGTTTGATAACTACTTTTCTTCAGTTCAGATAATTTTTTAGTGTATATGTGTGTATATTAAGTTTTTTTTTTTGTATATTATTGGTTTATTCGAAAGCGCAAACATTCTCCATATTTAACTCGCATTCTGTTAACTCAGTTTTCGAAGAACTAAGTCAGACGTCAAATCGTAGCTCCGAGGTGGCCAATTAACATCTTGACTTGGCTTGGTGCGCTAAAGATCGATTGTAATATGGGCTGTGTGTCATGGTTCGGAAACCAATGATATCACCGATACAAAATATGCAACAAACTGTCACCCTCTGGGAATGTGTTGGCTTTTCTTCGATAAATATTCCACTTCGCCAGAAAGTCTGATTTTTGTAGCAATTGAGAAGCGAAAACGAAGTGGATGTTTTCGAGCCTTTAATTGCCGAGTCAATTGGGCCTGAAATGCTGGTTCGCGAATGTCGAATGAGTCGCACATTCTCGACTACGGCAGTCACATTCCCATCTGTGCGCATCGAATGTCGACGGGGACCGTGAGTGTTGTCCACTAGCAACGAACTGGTTGCACGAACTTACGTAGCCGAAACTCGTCTTGCGACATGTTCGGCCAATGAAGCGCAGTTCGGTTTCAGTTCGGCTTCGGCCAAAAAAAAACCTCACTTTGGCCGACCATTTTTGTAATTTTTTATTAATGTACAAATTTTAAAAATTTTATTTTAATATGTTTCTTTTTGGAAAAACGCCAAATAAACTTTTCGTATTTACATATATGATAGCGATATGATTTGCCGTAATTAAACTGAAAGAAACGATTCAGTTCGAATTAAGAACTTTTCTACGTATAGCTGCTACGAAGCAATTGTTGAATACTTTGTCAATCCCATATTTTCTGTTGAAAAAAATGGCTTTAAAATATCTGTCTGCTCCTCCATCGAGTTTATCTGGAGGACAATTATTCAGTTCAATATACAATTATTAAATTTCGAGCATAAAAAGTAAAAGTTATTTACTGTGATTTTTGCAAAATTATTTATCAGATATGTTTATATGACGAAGGAGATCGTTGTTGTATAATATCATTAAGAAATCTGTAATTCATTTATACATTCAATGTTTTTTTTAAATTATTTTAGACCCTGAAAATGTTCGATTAGGCTCTAAAAATCGGTGTTCGGTCGTTCTCTAGTAATTTTATCTGATTAATTTTAACAAAAAAAGTACCAAGACAAATTATTTCTGCAATCTCATCAAATTACCGGTTAGGCTTTCTCAGTCATTAAAAGGTAATAGTCATACCAATTATTATTACAAGTAGGCGTGAGTTATATACGAAAACAGATGAGCACAGTTATATTAACCAGTCTCAGTCATTATATTGGCATTATAATGCGTATTAATTTCTTAATATTTTGTTAAGTAAATGCAATAATTTTTGCACAATGTCGGCATTTTTCGCTAGCTATAGTTAAAAACAAAAAACAAACAAATAAATTGCCAACGCAGTAGCTATCATTTTTTTACGTATTTCGTGCTCTTCAAAACAACAAAAAAAAAACGCTTCCTCTTCAAACAAGCCTTACCCCTCTCACTTCGCTTGACAGAAAAATAAAAGCATAAATCTATCAGTGCTGTCAAAATTCGTAAGCGCAAACAATTTGTAAGCAGCCTAAAAGCCTTTGCTGCGAGTATTTAGAAGACAAAAAAAAGCGCATAATGGATATTTGTTTTTCTAACAAGCTCAACTAATTTTACACGCTCATTGTTGTTTGCACTACAAATAAGAAGTGAGGAGTGAGCGGAAGCAAAAACAGATAGGGTGCGGAAGGGTTAACTGGTTGGCAGCGTTGATTTTAACTCAACTCGGCTCTAATGAATCACTCTGCGTTGTATGTGTGTGTGTGTGTGTAAGTGTGCTTGTAGTAGTAGTAACAATAAATGATTTTAGGCGCTAAGTGACAGTAATTGGTAAATTAAATTTTTGTGTTGTGAGGGGCAAAGAATGGGTGTGCTGGCTGTTAAGTGAGTTAAGATGATGATAAATGAAGTTATGGCAAAATGAAGACTTTTCGCATGCAAACAAAAATGTCAAATTTTTTATGTTGTTTATGTTCTTAAGTGCTTGAATTTATGTTGTGCTGGCATAAAATGGAATATTAAATGTAAAAGTGTTTACGTTTTTTACCAAGACATAGAATTCTAAAAAAAAAAAAAAATCTGAATTTTTAGGTGTGTGGCTTTATAGACCATTCAAATTTGGTAAAATAAAATGCAAGTTTCAAGTGGCTACTAATTACCCTTGATTTTTGATATTTTTTTGCTGACTATTCCGCGAAATCCATAGTAAAAAAAAAAAACTTCCCAAAAATTAACGGTAATTTTCATATGCGTTTTTCAGTTTCAAATCATGTGTTATGTTTGTTGAAGGATTTTTTTTAACTCGTTGCGCAAAATTTTAAATTTTCCATTCCAGAAATTACAAAATTACTTTCAAAATTTCGCTGTATTATAAGAAAAGTTAAAATTATATCAAAATATTTTTATTTTATATATTAGTTAAAAATTAGTTGTTAAAAAAAACTTTCCCTAATGTTTTTTTTTTTAATAATATAAAACCTTGATATTTTTCTGAAAATTGTATGCAAATGACTATTTCTTCGAGATAAAAGCATTTATTTCATATTTAAAATCTTGCAAAATCAAAAAAATTTAAAATTAGTTAGCACAGTTATTTAGCCCCCCACGTCCTACAAACCTACAAGGTTTTAGAAAAATCTGTGATACCCCATTTTCCTTTCCTATTGAACTACTCTTTTCTGAAATTTTCCAAGTAGCTAAAGCTTCAGATTTGTTTATAATTTATAATTTTAAAAAAATATATAAATTAATATTTTTTACTTTTAATTTAACTTCTACAACTGAACATCAAAAAAAAAACATAAAAAATAATAGGTACTAAAAAAATAACTTATATTTTCCTTTATTTTCCAAAACTCACCTCGATCACTTGGAGCACTTTATGATTTTACCACAAAATTTCAGATAAAATCAAACACTCAGAATTTATTATATTTCTTAATTTTAAAAAAATTTCATAATTCATTTTTGTTTTACCTTTTACTTTCTCAACAAGAAATAAAAATAAAAAATAGTTTTATTTTCCAAGCAAAAAATATTTTTTTTTATTTTTTTTTTATTTGAGAAATATTTGTACAATAATTAATTATTTTACAAATAATTTGTTAAGCAGCGCTAGCAACAAGGGCCTTCGGCCCTTCCAATCAAAAAATAAATCTGTATAACACTTATTTTCCAAGCAAAAACTAAAACTAAAAAATAATTTTATCTTCCAAGCACAAAATAAAGCGCAAAATGTAACATTTACTTTCTAAGCAAAACAAAAAAAAATTAAAAAATTCATTCTGAGTAATAAATAAGAAAATAATTTCTTTACTTGAGTTTTTTTTAGTATGAATTAAACAAATACAAATTAATGTAGTTAGTCGGTGTAGCAAGTACTATTTTTTCCTATCCAAAAATAAAACTCAAAAACACTTACCTTTAAAAGCAATAAAATAAAACCAAAAAAAAATAACTTTTACTTTCTAAGTAAAAAATAAAACACCGCAAATAACTTTTATTTTTAAGCAATAGATGATACTCGAAAATAATTTTTACACTTGTATGATTTTTTTAGTTGAAATTTTAAAAATTATCATTATTTGCAGTCCCTGGTTACTAAACATAACTCCGTAACTTCCTAACGTTAAAAAACGCATTTGTTTGAAATTCATTTCAAAATCACACAAAGAAACATTTTAATTCACTCAAGGAAATTTTTCAAATACAGCCCTATGGAATTGAATTGATAGCGCAAACAGCTAAATTTGCTGATTAGTAAAAAAAAAACACTTATCTAGTCCTCACCGCGTACGCGTGCCTCTAAGCGCGTTTAACACCTCCAATCACCCCATAAATGCAAACATCATCGGTCCTAATCAACTCAAAGCAAATGGCAGATTTTCCAATTTTTATATTCTTTGTTGTTACTGTAAGCACTTGAAGAGCTGCTTAAAAATCGCTCCCAAGAGACCTTTTGTACGCCGTTAGACAATCACTTAGAATGCCAACGAACGACCGAGAGCGACGAGTGGGCGGACAGCAGCCGACAAATACAACAGACAAACAGTTGGAACGTAAACACTTGTAACGATTTTGAGAAAATTAATTTTGCAGATTAGGCTGACACATTTTAAATAGAATGAAGGGCATAAAAGATGAGGTGGGGTGAGGGGTGGTGGGCCAAATGTGCAAAGATGCTGAGCTTTATAAACGATTAGCGGTACAAGTAAGTGGGAGGGATTTAAAAAAAATGGTTTCACTTAGTCTAGCGCGTAGTACATGAGTCAAGGAAAATGTATGTGAGTTGGGGCGCTCGGGCGGCAATGACTGTTACACACAAGCGTTGATTTTTATTTTTATTTTTATTTTTTGTCTCCTTAAATGTCAGTTGGAAAACGTATGCCCTTGGTCACGCCCACTCACGTATAATGCAAGTTCTGTTTTCCACCTTTGTTGTATACGCAGTGCAGATATTTTTTTGAAGCTTTTACATTCATTGCTGAAATTAATTTTCCTTTTTTCGGTTGCGCCCCATTGTCTTTTGATTTGCTTAAGTTACATTGCCACCCCTAATCAAGTGCGTAAATAAATAAATCAAATATTTGTTTATTTTTGGTATGTTGTGATGGTTAAGAGAGCTCACCGCGGTGGAAGGGGAAGCTGTTGGCAAAGTATAATATAAATTAAAACCTAAAAAAATTATTTCAATAATTACTAACTTAAGTTAGGTGAGATGCGCTACTCTTAAATAATTCACTCGGTATCTATATATACCTAGGATAAATTATCTCAAACCATTCAGTTCTCATAGAAATAATCGCTCAGTATCCTACGCGAACGACAACAGGCTGTGCTGAGGGCAGGGTTCTGTTCCATCCACTGTGAGCTGTCATAATGAATCAATGAATTAAATAAGGTGAGTGATGTTACGCTGCAATCGAAGTGTCAGTTATTGTTACAGGAAACTTCGGCAACACTTCTCTGACATAAGGAGATCGGCACTTAGCGTAATTGCCAGCTGGTGTGCCAAAATGAGCCTTAGGATAAATCCGCAAAAGGCTGTAAGCCGAACCTTAGTTCGATAGCCATCTGAGAGACAGCACTAGAATACATAGGCGAAGTCAAGTATCTAGGTGTAACGCTCGAAATGAGACTTAGTTGCAGTTCGAATCTCAACAAAGCTATAACTAAAGCCACGCGGATCGCTCGAACCAGAGGAAGACTTTTTGATAGGACATGGGGCCAGAACTTAAAGTTGATGTGGAGGGTCTACAGCACCATCGTTCGCTCAATATATTCATTCATAGTTTGGTGGGGAAACGCCCTGGAAAAGACTACCATATTTCGATTAAATAAGTTACGGAGGAAGCTAGCCTACCTCTCATTCACTGGAACTACAAGAGTTTGCCCAATTCAGAATCTATGGTTCAGTGTTGCAGTTCGATTAGTCCAACTATTGCCGTCCGAGAATTTAAAAATGAATTTTATACAAAAGCTGATTTTTTAGGGCTGGAGGCTGGAGATATTCTGCTCTTTCAACTCGGGAATTCTCGCCAGAATATCTGTTAGATTGTTAGCATCTTGCAATGCTATTTACAAATGAAGCTCTCGCGAGGCTGCTGTTGCTTGTAGTAAAATATGAAGTACAGTTAATTCTAAAGGTCAGTACAGATCTGGTACTGAACTCTCTGTGATGTGAGAAAAGTGATTTAATTGGTATGTATGTTTTCATATTGCCAGGGAACGAAATCACTTACAAGAAAAGATCATCCACTATTGTCTTCGGACTTGCACCCTGTCCTGTTCTCAAGTGGACTGCATCTCAGTACTGGCTGCCTCGGTTACACTCCCGTTCACAATGGGTGCATTCCCACATACACGGAATAGATCTGTCTGCAGTTTCAGAATGCCGACTATGTCTGCAGAACGACGACAACACTTTTCATTAAATCCTATGTGAGGCACTGCCTGAAGTAAGTCTGTTGTGCCTAGGAATATTTGGAGCTTCATTTGTAAGTTACTATGTGGTTACCAAAGACCAAGTTTATTTTCGTCCGGGAATCGAACAGGTTCTTGGGCTTTGGGCAGGGAAAGAGGAATGCAAGAGACCTTCTAGGTGGCTATCGATATTGTTATTATTATCCTAAGCGAGTTCTTAAAGATTCAAATACAAGCTTTTGAGGGTCGCATTCTTACTTTATTGCCATACTCTCTAGGTTATAGCAAACCTCTATATATACCTACTCTGGTAGTCAGTCATCTTACTATTCGTAGCTCTTGCAGCCCTTCCTTCGCTCAGTCCATCAATTTGCAGAGCTCTGCATACGACGACCATTACTCCAAAGCCCGAATCCCTTGTTAATATCTCCGTGAACGCGCTCTTGGTAACCTCATCAAGTTCTATAGTGTTCCCTCGTTGAGTGTTGGCTAAACTCCGGATGGTCTGAAAATTTGGGTATTCTAAGCTTTTCGTTAATTTATAAACGCAGTAACCCTTAAAGGTCAGTACCTAACAATTGCCATTAAGAAACCCCTGCCTTTGTAGTGTTGATAAAATGATAGTCCGGCTATTTGAATTATATTATCGTTAAAGATGGATAAGCAAACATAGAATTTTGAGATAACTTCAACTTTATTATTATGCTAATACTTTCCCAGACTTTCTTTTTTAAGTCGTATGTAACCAATCTAAATACATAGATCCTTCACATCTTCCAAATGGCAGCAAAGAAGACAATAGTTTTCCGTAAATCCAATCCGGAGTAAGAGACATTGCTCCGTTTTCTTAGCTCAGGTCAACCGTTCCGAAATCAACCCGCAAACAGTTTAAAAGTTGCCAATACTCTCCAAGTTTTAGGTGTCTACCTCACGAATCAGATCAACATATCAGAGAAATATAAAGTGGATTAAATGTAGGTCTCTTATAAACTGCACAGCGAGCTAAGCTCTCGTTTTCTGAAAGCTGACTGATAGCAAGTTCCAGACAGTGAATTATTTTGCCGCCCCTTGGACGGTTCTAAAGACTGTCCGCTTACAACTGAAGACCCAATTCTAAAAATTTCCTTTACATAAATTACTAATCACAAATAGCATTTAAACTTTACCAGCCCCTAAAACCATATTGGTAACTACCATAGCACCCGCAATTTACTTATAAATTTCCCTGACATCAACCTACTTCGGCTCCAATTTACCTCTATGGCGAACGAGGGGCCACCTGCTGTGCCGAGCTGATTAACAAATTTCTGCAGCCAAAAAACTGTGGCTGACTTAACTGACCGCCGTCAGCCAACAAGATGACTGCCTCTACCTTTTCTCTGTCCAAACGAAAATTTCTCTCCACGACCTCCACACTTCCACACACACACTCACACATACACTTTCAACTGCAGTGCTTAATAAGCAAACAAAACGTTGAAAAGAAACTTTGTACGCCTAAAATTATGCTACGTAAATTGCATGCACGCCCACCTTGCGTACACCAGCTTTGTGTCACTCCTCACACACAGTGTCTCTGTCAAGTCAACGCGTGTGACATTGATTGAAAAACGAGTGAACGTCACTAACTTGATGTGTATATGGATGTGTGTGTGTGTGTGTGTGAGGTAGAAGAGAAAATGGGTACAAAAAGTTCCCTACAGGAAAGCAGGTTTCTAATATACCAACTTTAATTTATATTTCCCAAGCCCGAAGTGATTCTTTTTTTAATTTTTGATACAAATATTTCTTGAAGTGCTTTTTAATAGAAGTATTTCTCATCACACCCCCGTTAGACGTTTTTCATTTAATCAAAATTGGGTCTTAAGCACAGGTTTTCTAAATAATTCGCCTGTGGCGCCACCTATCGGATTTATATTTCATACAAATATCATCAATATAGGCCCATAATTTCAGATTTTTTGAATATCTCGACTCATGCGCCACCTAACGCAATAAAAAGGGTTACATTTTATATATTATATAGATAGTAGGGTAAATATTTTTCCTACAGGGCTATACAAATTTGGTGTATACCTTTTAATTTGTTCTGCATGTATGTATTAGGTTCAAAAAAAAGTGTCCATTATATAAGTAGAAACTATGGCGCGATCTTTTTTTGTTTGTTTCTCTACATTTTTGAATTGCTCACTTGCGTGTTTGCGCAAACGTGTTGGTGTGTGTTTTATTTTATTTCTTCTCGGTACATTTGCGAGTGTGACATTCTCTTCGCCTTTTTCACTGTCACGAAAATTTCGCGCGTTTTTTGTTAGCATAGTAGAAATGATAAAAGTCCCCTTAAAAAAAAAAGTGTTAAATGGTTTTGTATTTGTCGTTGCTGCATTTGACACTTAAATTGGTTTGCGCGTGAGTGAGTGAACGAAAACTGCGTACCAAAAAAAACTAAATTTATTTGTATGTGTATGCAAATGCATGTAGATATGTAGACACTGTGCAATAAGTTCCCCGACAGCGAGCAAGGAGAACAGAAATTTTGAATTTGAAACAAAATTGTTTGAGACTATTTTAGGAAGCCATGTGGTTCTTCTTGGTACTAACAAATGTTTTAGCACATAGAATTTGGTTAATGAAATTGAAACTAGTGAACATTTTTCAGTATTTTCATTTCTTTTATTAGTTAATCCAATGGCTAAAGGTTATACAATTTTTTCGAAAATGGCCTTCATTTGCCTCTCGCCAGCTGAGAAATCAGTTTGGCCACGCATTAATTGTAGTAAGCACCGCATCTAATGTATATACTGCATACATTTTCTAATCAAAATTCATTTTTTTTTCAACATAGTACCCTCCTAGGGCGATACACTTTTCCCAAAGGTCTTCCAATATTTTGACACCTTAGGAATTAGCTCTGCACAAAGCCCTTCAAAATGCGCGTTCGTTTTGTCGTAAACTTCGCCTTTCTCTTTCCCTTTTCGGAAGCAGTCAATAGCCACTGGAGGCCAGATGTGAGGAATACGGTGGACGGTGAGGCAATTCCTAATACAATCTCTAAATTCGGCTGGACCGGTGCATTATCTTGGTGAAGCCCCAAATGCCGCACCTATCCTGTGTTAAACTTTTCAAAACCCAAATGTTCATGGAAAATCGTTTCTATTGAGCCTTTCAATATGCCCGCGGAATCAAATAACTTGCACTCTTTCACTTTACACTCATTCAGAATGATACGATTGGTTTTCTGGAACAACTGCCTCATTTGGATACCCCGAACTCGCTGCGTCGCCAGCACTCGTACGGGCGTACTATAGTTCAATGGTTCCGAATAATCCGAATAATATTTTTATAGCCATTGGTGTGTTTCCACATTTATTTATCAATACACGAAATTCTTTTGAATCCATTTTATTCACAAAACCAAAAGTAGATTAACTCAAACGAATGGATTTCGTATACTAATCCGAGGAGTTTCATGCAAATTTGACACTCTACATAAGGTTGCCACCTTTTGGAAAAATTATAAAAATGGGATTCAAATAAAATATCTGTAAATATAGTATAGTTATATGGATATCAAACGAAACGCGTTTGAAAGAGCTCTACTTTTTAAGTTAGGGCTGCCACAGATTTAAAAAAAAACTTGAAAAATGGTGTTGCCAGGTATTTAAGACATGACAAATATAAAAATGTAAATGCAGCTTAATATTTACACTTCCCTAAGATAGTATGAACAAATTTATAAAAGAAAAAAAAATTGAATAGGGTGATCACCTTTCAGAAAAATTATAACATGGTTATTTAAATAAAATATCTGCGTATACAGGATCACAGAATTTCGTATTTGTTTGAAAGAGCTCCACACCATATTTTAATACAGGGTTGTCACACACCAAAATAATGAAATGAGATATAATAAATCACCTTCTGCTATTTAATTTTAAAGTGAAAATGATTGATGGCTTATTTTTATATTTTTCGTTACTGTGTGTTGCAAAAAATTTAAAGCAGTTCGTCCGGGCAGGGCGACCGTTCATAACTTTTTTTTTAAAGAGGGTTTTTCACCTATTTGAAAAGTCTAATTTATTTCAATTATATAGAAGTTATATTTGAGGGAAACCGAAATGCGCTTTCTGGTTACATATAGTGGCTCAAAGCGAAACTCGTGCAGTTTTTTTTTTGAATATTCACAATGATTTTTGAGAATTTTTTTTCATTATGTAAGATAAACCGTATAAATCGAATTTTCAAAATTTATACAAAATTCATATAAATACAACAAACCAAAAATTTCAACCGGAATTGTAAGAAACTCTTCGAATAAGTAGTTTTATATAATAAAATGCAAGTTGCATGTACATACCTTAAATATACCGTTAATTTTTTTTCGGATGGTTTTGCACATTTGCTTCCATATAAAGATACATGTTGTTTCAGGCGTAAAACATAGTGAATATTAAAAAAAAAACATCACAGATAATAAAAAAAATATAGGCATAGTAGTAATAATAATTTTGGCCGAAATTCTCCTACAATTTGTGGTGTGAGTTTTGATAATATACCACAAATTAAGGGCTTACAGTTTAACGACACCGATTTCGATTGGCAGCGGATTTTCGCGAGAAGCTTTTTCATGGCAAAACTACAAAATAAAAAAATACTATTCCAAAAAAATTACTATAAAAAACCTCGAAAAGCAAATGACACCGATTTTTCAACTCTGTTCGGAAACTTATTGCACAGAATATGCACACATATAGCATATGTGCAAGCTTATTGCAGACAATTTGCATCCTGCCGTGACAATAATTGAAAAATTATAGAGTTTGTTCTTCTGCACACACTGCAAACCCCTTCCAAGGTACACTTGGTTATATTGGAGTGTTGTTGGCATGTGACCGACAGGTAGAAGTTGCTGTTCATGCCAACCGAAGCTCATCAATTTATTAACAATTATCGCACTTTTGTGTATGGTAATTGACTTACACAGTTACATACATACATACATATGTACTTAAACTACATATCAGGGATGTCTGGTATGAAAATGAGAACTCCATTTTTGGTAAGGTCGAGACTGACTCAGTAATTTATTTCAATAAAAATATAAAATATTGCTGGATTTGGCGGTAAACAAAATCAATGCCTATAGCGACCTCAATAATCCAAATGCTAATTAGAGAAGAAACAAATCTCAGATTCCCTTAGCTCTATATAGGATTTTAAAAGTGGCAGATTAATACAGCTTTGCTTACATAAATTTTAGCAAAATGTATTGTCAAGTTTTTGCGATTTTTCCTTTATTATTATTTTTCATAGAAATATAGTACTTTCTATAATAAAAACTATGCAAGTCGAAGTTTCTACCTTTCCAAAAAATTTATTTATAAAAAATCGATAAATTTAAAAACATTTGTCATCAAAATCGGCATCCTAATTTTTAGAAAATTTTTAAGCATACAATTTTATAAACCATTAAATTTTACCACAACAAAGTATGAAATTCAAGTAAATTTGTTTACGTCTTTCTTACCTTCTTTGTAAAGAAAAAAGAGAAGGTGGTCAACCGCCAGCAAAAATAATTTTCAAAAAGCAATATTTTTTAGTTACTTGCACTATGCACTGTGTTATAGCAAAATTTCATAGCCTACCAAGATGCTTACGCTAAAAAATTGTAAAACTTCGAATTAATAAGTTAGAACTATAAAAATATTTATTTTTTATTTTTCCATTTTTATAAATCTGCTAGAAAGTTTGAAATTTCGAAATTTTTTCCCCTGGTCAAATAAATTTTTTACATTTACATATCCCTTTTTAATTTTTAATTTTTTGTTAATTTTATTAATCGCATGCAGGTTTTGTGAGAGTATATTCTTAGTGAAATTTTGTAAAAAAAAAACCTTCAACTAATTTTTTAAACGAAAATTTTCGGTACTTGCCAGATAAATGGTTCAAAAAACAATCAGAATAGTTTACGGAAAAAGTCTCCTTGAATTTAATTCATGTAACCGAATATAATATTTAACTCAGATTGATTGTTTGAAAGTTATTTCTAATTTTTCGAAGCGATTTTAATCGCAAATATCATAACTTAATTTGAACACAAAAAAAAAATATTGACCCCAATGAGATTTTTGATAAACTCGCATTTCGTCATCGTTACGCAATGGAATTTTTTATCACCAGTGTCGCACAGTGGTATTGCTACCTCACCACACCAAAAAAAAGTACCGTAATGTTGTTTTATATTTTCCCCGAGTTTAATTCAATTCATACTCGTCTGACAACTCCAATATATTAGAAGTCGACTTCAATTCTAAAATAACTCGCCTCAAAACTATAAAACGGAAAAGTAAATTTTCTAAAAAAAAAGCAGGAAGGACCAGATATTTTCACCAGTGTGCTCAAAAATGAGACGATGTGAGAGAAAAAATCTTTGTTGGAAATTTTAATGAAATTGTATTGGGAATAAGCAAAAGTTCAAGGACAAAGAATTCATTCGACCACAATAGGCTGACCTTTGTTCCGTACACTTTCTTCTTATCCGACTTATTGAAACTCCTCGCTCTACTCCCATTCGGCATCTTAATTTACCAGTCTAACTTTCTTAATACAATAGAAAAAGTCACGAACTAATAATCTCATTAAACTAAGGAATTTTTCCCCCTCATACAACGCCAAATATCGCCAAACAATGGGGCATCATATAAAGCCAGTAATGAATGCTGTAGCGCAAAGTGCCAATTGTGTCTCCAATTACATTCCTAAATCCGCACATACCACGTTACAGACATACAAAAGCGCATACTAAATCGACTGGCGTCCCTCAGCTGTTTGCGCGGAAATTCCATGCATTTTTGCATGTCAGAACGATAAATGCGATGACGAAACGGGCGACTTAACGAAGCAGAGTCACAACAAGCGAGCACACAAACTTTTATATTCCGACAATAAAATATGAGATGAAATTTTTTTTGCTGCTCATGGTTTTGGCGTATTCATAGTTTATGCTTAATTTAGTACGGCTATGATGAGCTATGCGAATTAGTCAATTATGGATGCGAGGGAAATTTAAGGGCGAATGAGTATACTAACTTTCAAAGGGTTGCCAGATTTTGAGTAATATTTATTAAAGAATATGTGTTAAGTTCATCAAAATAAAATTTAAGCAAAGTGTTGGATACCAAGATTCTAATCGCGTGGCAATAAGGTGTGTGCTAAACCAGGTACAAAGGTCGAGATGGCTACCAGAGCACTACCCTCAACACTGACAAAGGCTCTTATAATCGTACGCATTCTTCTGCCTGTAGACTTGTATGGAAAACTGCAGAGTAGCTGTAACGCCATTAGTCTTAATTCGGTCGAACATTGCTCTTCAAATTTTAAGAATATATTTCACACTATTCAACTACGTCCTTCAACTTTTAAAATGGCTTCTCTTCCAGCAACGAGTGGAAAGAAGTACTGGTCTTGTATCTGTATACCAGCTCGACTGCTATCTGATGAAAGATGATAGAAAGAAGAGTGGGTAGTGGAAGTCACTCGCAGGAACTCTAACCTTATTTTTTTGGCTGCCGGATGAATGCAGGGGGCCGGCGTAGCCGAGTGTGTAGCGTGTGCGCTCTTCATTCGGTGGGTCCCAGGTTCGAATCCAGCTCGGGACAAGTAACATCCAAAAATTATAGAAAAAGTTGTTTCTAATAGCAGTCGCCACTCGGCAGGCAACGGCAAACCTCCGAGTGAATTTCTGCCATGAAAAAACTTCTCACAAAAACATTCGCCATTCGGATTCGGCGTAAAACTGCAGGTCCCTCAATTTGTGTTACACCATCAAGACGCACACCACAAATTGTAGGAGAACTTCATCCAAACTCGCGTAAGTGTCTATAGCGCCAATTAAGTAAGTAAGTAAGGATGAATGCAGCGTGTACGAAGCTGAGCGTACAGCCATACGATAAGTGTAAGCATTTTATATTAACTCTTCAAGGAACCCGCAGTGCTTGGCTATGTACTCGGATGACCAGGCAGCTATTAAATCTGTGGATTGGAGCTAAACCGCTTTAAGACCATCGATCTAGGGAACCCAGATTTTAATGGATCTATTCGCCAAATGCATGACATACATATGACGGGAAGCCGTCTAATATCAGCACCTCTCAAGTCGCTGCAGTTCTCATATCATTCTGTAAACTCTGGCTTAGTTCGAGCTTTATCGAAGTGGAAAATAAAAGATGGCCCGCTGAGCCCATGTGTGGGGCATGGAGGCAGATCTGGTCTAAATGCGAAAAGGCAAGGTCTGGCCATCTAATCAAGTGGTTTAGATAATAACTAACCTCTGCTTAATGCGGATTCCGCTTTGGAGAAAACTTGAAAGTGTCGAACATTAACTACGTCAATACACCGTGTTATCAAGATCAAGAAGGCGTTGCTTACGCTAACATTTCCTTGGTTGTCTTGTTAACCAAACTAACTAACTGGATCAATTTTAAAGGAATAGAAAGGTAGTTAAGTAGTCTCGGAAATAGGCCAGCAGTCCTAGGTGTGGGTTTCTCCTAGATAAAGATGTACTTAGTCACATCAACCTAAACTAACCTAAAATTATATTTGTATAATGAACGCAAAGCGTCTCGTTTATTACTGGGCTTGATGCTGCCTGTTTTAGGAAGGGTTCTCATAAAAACCGTCTGCCATTCGGTGAAGGCATAAACAGAAGGAGCTCATCGACTTTCGGTGCGTATATTAGTGCTCATGGGAGATCGGTAGAAGAATAATTTTGAGTAAAGTGCTGGCTCGATTGAATGCGAAGAACCTCTCCGTGCCATGTGATACCAAAAGGGGGTTCATTCAACTTGAAAATCAAAGGAGAGTCCCTTTTACCAAGAAGTACCTCGAATGAGTATTCTCTCGGCAAACCAACCTGCAGCTAAACTGGCTTGAAGAAATAATAAAAACTTGTTCAAACCATCCAGCCTTAAAAGAAAAGATATGTTACCCGCTGTTGATAGTTGAGCAAATCGCGGAAGAGTTCCTTTTTTAAGTAGCCAGTGGCTATTGAAATAGCTTTGAAATTTCAATGCACAGGTGGCTTAAATCTGCCACCCAGTTGAGATGATTTTTAGAAAATACCTCAAAATTTGTGAAGAATAAGAACTTACCGTAAAACAGCGAAATTCGAGTTCAGTTGAAGGCAGCTTAAATAACCAAAATCAATCCAATCACTTGATTGTCGCTTGTAGTTTGTCTCTTTCCACAAATAAATTTCGTTTCACTATCTGGCAGCACTTTCTCACTTCGTTTTTTTTCATTGAGTCTATTTTTAAATAATGCCATATTTCTTGGCTCATATCTTGAGGGGCAATCAACCGGATAAGTCGCTAAAATATTTGTATGTATACTTACGTGAGAGAATGTATATAGAAATGCCAACATATGTTTGTACGTATTGAAGATACAATAGCTCGGCAAACTTTTGTATAAATTTTAGAATTTTTATATGACAAAATATTTCTCATAATTCTCTCTGTATTCGGGTTTCCCAAGCACGTGAAATCCTTTGCAATCTCTACTGTTACTTCGATTATTGCAAAGTACGAAATTAGTGTGGCACGTGCCGCAGCTGGGTTGCCGCGCACTCTGCCAAGACCAGTTCCAATATCTCCAACATCAATACAATAATTGTCAAACCCACAGCCTCTAAACAACTTACATAGATGCCAGTGAGAGCGGGAGGAGCCGGACTTCCGCTACAACACCGCACTTGCTGTCGTTTAACCGCTAAGCAGCGTGTGAAATCAAAAGAAAACCAAAGAAAAACAAAACCTGCTGCAAAGGGTTGAAATTGACTGCTACTTTTCTGCATAATTTTTGTATATACTACGCGTTTCTCACCCTCTCCACCTCTCCATTTCCCTCTATCTCTCTCTCTCTCTCTCCGGGGGATACTCGCACGTTTTCGACGCATAAACGTTGTGGTGTCCAATCTAAGATTTCTGTCGCATTTTATTATGAATGCAATTTTTTCTTGTGCTTTTCGGCACGTGTTTATGGTCAAATTATTTAATCATTAGTTTGTTTTCATTTTTGATTATGGAAACACTTTCGACAGTGGAATTGTTCGTATAATGAAAACTATGGGTGCTGTTTAATGGTCTATGACTTTGTGACGTTGTAGTCAGGCATACCACTAAATGAAAAGTGTAAAGGGTGTCTTACTAATTGTGTTACTAGGTTAGTCCTTTCGGTGCTAGATCTAGCATTTATTTTTGTATACCAGTCTCAAAATATGAAGTTTTTTTTTAAATATAATTCCTATTCAGATATTTTATTTAATACTGTATAAATATTAAAAAATAAACCGGTACAGTTTACAGTTACGAATTCAAAACCATTGTATATTTTTTTAAAATATTTTTTGTCTCCATTCAAAACCAAAACATAACTCGTTAATCAAATCTCTATAAATTTTGCTAACTCTTTTCGAATTTCTTCTTTTTTTACATCACCTTCTGGGGTGCTAAAGAAGTGGGAGCCTAAAGAAGAGTCACCGCTTTGTTAGCGACCTCAGGTCCATCGAACGTAAGTCGTAGTAATTGACCAGGGCTCGCTGAGTCGGCAGAGAGCCCATCAATCCAATAGAAGTCCGTAGGCGGCTAGAGGAGCTCCCACCTTCTCCTTGCATTGAGTAAGGACCATTAAAGATCCTAAGGCCTTAATAAATGTTTGCCCGTCTAAAGGGTTTTACATTGGTGAGTAGCCAATCGGTTGGCTCCTTGATTGCGGCCACCTCTGCTTGAAACACTCAAACAGGAGTACGGAAGCCTAAATTTCCGGCTGAGGGAGAGCTCCTCCAATCAGTTCATGATCCTGATCATTTTGCTACACTTGGGTATTGGTCGATCTATTCTTCTTATGCTTACAATCATCGGACCGAAGTTATAAAATCATTTCATCTTACTGAAAGGTATACAAATTAAAAACAAAAGAAAAAACATTTGTAAAATTCGAAAATAATTTACTAATTGATTGATTCAACGTGTAGGCAAATATACCCTATATCTGACTCTAAAACATTTTTATATCTTAAATCTATTGCTTGTATGTATAAAAATAAAAATATCTAATAACGATAATAATAATAATAAATAGTAATAATACTTAATACTGCTACTACTAATAATTATAATAGTACAGTGGTGCATCTGCGAAAGAACTAAGAATAGAACAATCATTACTGTCCTCCAAATTATGGTAATCGCATTGAGGTCATTCTATTGCACATTTTCATGTCATCTCCAAATGCCTTCTGACGCTTAGAAATTCGAAATAAATATGTAGATACAAGATAATTAATTATATCGCGTCGGGATCCTGGTACAAGCATTTGTAGATAGATCAGATCACATTAACCCTAAGCAGCATTCTACACTGCACTTTTCGTTTTTGTCTTTGAGATCGCCAAGCGTTCACGGCGTTTGTCCTTTTCCTTGGGCTGCCACTGCAACGCCATTCTTACTATATCCTTTTCATCACGACTATTAATTGTTGCGAGCCATTCGCTTCTTTGCTTAGCGAGTTCTTTACCTACAGGCAACCAGTTAGCCAATTTCAAGAGTTCTTCGCGTGTGGTCGATGGTGGTTTGTTGCAAATGGTGCGTACACTCTCTACCATAAAGTAGTCCAGTCTTCTGAGTGACTTTCGTGTCAACACCCAAGTTTCCGAACCATAAAAAAGCGCTGGTTTAATGATTTTGTTGAAAATTTCAATTTTTTCATTTTGGCCAACATCGCCACACTTCCAAACTGTCTGCCACTCTTTGAATTTGCACCGCGCTAAATCGATGCGCTCACCTGCATCTGCATCGTCATTACCATTCTTTGTTAGCAGGCAACCCAAATAACGTTGCTGTTCAATGTCGGCTATTTGGTAAATTTCGCCGCCCACGACAATCTCCCGCATCTCCTGCATATCGACAATATTCATTTGCATTACTTTAGTTTTCTGCAAGTCCAGTCGTAGGCCAACATTACCGGCTAGCTCCAATAGTACAGCCAACTTACTTTTCATACAACGCGGCGTGCTGGCAAGCAAACAAATATCCTCGCCGTATTCCAGATCGCCCAACATGTAACCTGGTTTTAGTTCAATGCCTTCCCCCACGTGGAGCTTAGTGCTACCCAGCACGCCGTCCAACACTATGGCGTACAGTAGGCGGGATAGTTTGCAATTCTCGTACAAGCCAACTGTGCTGGCGCTGTGAGCGTAAAGTGCGGCAATAAGCGTTACCAAAGCCTCTGGTATGCCTAGAAAGCGTAGCCGCTTCCAAATGACATTGCGGCGTATAGTCTCATAGGGTGCTTCGAAATTTAGAAAAAGCAAGAGTAGAGGTGTTTTATATGCTATCGATTTCTCGATAATCTGGCGTATGGTGGCTATGTTGTCGATGCAGTTGGCCTTGGAACCGTAGCCGCGCTGTTCGACACGCAACAAACTATGGAGTGTCGGCGCGATACGCTGATATAAAATGGCGGCTAAAATGTGTTGAAATGCGGAGATATGTGTTACATTTGGTGCGATCATGGGGAGCTTGCGAGCGCTCCATATCTCGCTAAAAATCGACACTAAAAACGGTAGTAGCTCTTCTAGGGCGTGCTGCAAAAGCTCAATTGGTATGTCAACGTTATTGGGCGTTTCAATAGTTTTTATCGCCAATTCGAGCTCTTTCACTGTTGGCGGATTTACATTTATTAGCGCATTCCCGCGATTATTGCTGCTAGTCGCGGCTACTTCGTGATCTAACAAAGTCGACTCTAATTTTATGTGCATTCGCATGGCACTTTCCGCCTTCGTTGGCGTCTGCATTCGAGTTTCCCTCTTTTGATCAGCAATGGTTTTATCCAATTCACCTGACACTTCAATTTTGCGCCGTTCTATTTGCCGCTCATTGCTTCCCGGTAGTCCAACGTGACTCTTTTTCACTGGTGTTAGGTGTGACTGTGCATCTGTGAGTTTTTTGTAAGCACAGCATTGCGTCCTGTAGTCCTTACGTTGCGCAGCTATTACCTGCTCAGTTATTGCCAACGCTTGTATCACATTATACTTTATTTCATCATTTTTCGCACACTCTTTAATTTCATTCTGCACAGTATTATACTGCTTCGTTTTCTTGAGTCGTTCGTCTTCACTTCTGGCATTCTCCAGCGCAGTTTTGAGTTTTTGTCTTTTCTCAATTTGCTTCCAGGTTCCTTCACTCAGCCAAGTCTGCTCACGACTTTGCTGCTTTCCCAAAGTTTCATACGCTACTTGTCTGAGAATTTCACCGATTGTTGCCCAAGTAAGTTTGTTCAGCTTTGCAGCAAGAGCTTCTCTCACTTTGCGACGATAGTCGGACACTATTTGTTCATCTTTCAGTGCAGTCAAATCAAATGTATCCATAGAGCTTGGTTGCAGCTCTAACTCAGCCACTAACAGCAAGTGATCGCTGTAGATATCCGCTTGCTGTTCATTTCGTACATCAGCGAGTAGATTGAGATGTTTGCGACTAATTAGTATGTGGTCGATTTGTTGTTTTGATCGTCCACGTTTTTGTATGTAGGTATACTTTTCGCTGATAGTGTGCCTGAAATATGTGCCGCCGATGAAAATCTTATACTGCTCGGCAAGGTTTATCATTCTATTACCGTTATCAGTGACATTATCGACAACACCGTGTTTGCCCATTATATGCTCAAAGCCTGTATTGTCGACGCCAACTTTTGCATTGAAATCACCAGCGACTATAATTATGTCGTCTTTTGGCGCGCTGTTAAGAGTTCGGCGTAGCAAGTGGTAGAACGCATCTTTCTTCTCATACTCCGTTACGTTAGTTGGCGCATAGCATTGAATCATGGTAAGATTACCTTTGTCAGTTTTAAATCTGACAGTTATTATGCGCTCTGAGATCGCTTGGTGGTCAAGATAGCATTTAGCAGCCGCAGGTTTAACGAGTATACCAACACCATACATTTTATTGTTTGATGAGTTGCCACTGTACAGAAAACGATATCCTGTTGTTGTTTGAATATCTCCGTCACCGATCCAACGTATCTCGGCCAAGCCAAGTATATCCAAATCATATTTATTCATTTCCCTACATACTTCCTCGAGTTTAAGTGCCCCCGACAGCGTTTGAACATTCCATGTGCCAAGCCACATGGCGTTCTAAAGATACGAGTCTTCCGTCGCGTCGTATAGCTGTGTGAGTCTTTGCGTGTGCGCGTAACTGAAAAAGAGATGAAAATCGTATTATGAAAAACAATTTGTTTTAAGTTTGAGCGATAGTATACATCCTGTTTGGGAGGGGGTACTTCTTTGTATTTACTACTGCATACCTATATTACCCGAGGGAATGTTCCTCAAATTGTGCGACTAATAAGAAAAACACGGTAATTTCGGGATGAGCAAATGATAACAAAATATCGATGTACATTGTATCGATATTTTTAAACAATATCGGTATAGACAGAGATATTTCGATATATCTACATTTTTACCACAAGGCGCAATAACCTAAAGTATTGTGATACAAATTTGATGCTCGGAAGTAAATATCAAATATCGATATTTCGATAACAAAAATATCGACGTATTTATCTATCGATATATCGCTTTTTTTTGCCCAAGCCTATAGTAATTTGTCATTAAAAACTACTCCTCTCTAAATGACGCACTTCATGCCAAAACCATTTATAATAGCGCACCCCCACTCGGGAAGAGGCACCTCCACAATAAATGCTTTAAACACATCAGTGTCTTCTTCTGGCAACGCAAATCGTTGAGTTCGTAGTTTATTCCCAACGTACGAGAACAAAAAGAAGTTATTAAATACCAAGTGAGCACTATATGGTGGATGGCAAATTAATAATGCGACAAATGGTTGTCATATGTGACGCTTCACTTCAGTGAAATCAAATTGATCGGTATCCAATTTTTTCTACATATAATCCACGTTGAATGTCGTAAAACAATGCAAGTAGCTTTCGTACGACCAAATGTTTCGAATAATAATATCCACCTAGGTTTTAAAGTCTTTCATAGCAAGGTTGGATTTTACCTTGCAACGACAGTGTAGCAAATTCGTAACATTTTCTTAACACTCCTCGTAAACAGACTCATTCAGTATTCAAACTGTGTAGATTATTTGGTCAAGAACGCAAGAAAGGAGGCATAATTTAACTTGACTAAAGCAATTGGTTTTTGTTTAATTGATTAAATTCATGTGAATTTCGTATAAAATTTCTATTTTTCTATAAGTATTTCTGGAAAGCATTAATCACGGTGTACTGAATACTGACGGTGACGCCTTTAGAAGTACCGCTACTTTGGTTTTGCCGGGTTTGACAATTCTCAACTTCAACTAGACAAAGCTTTTTTCACAAATTAAGAAAAAGAGACACTTTTTTTAGTATTTTGCGAATTTATTTATTAAATGTCTGCCTATAAATTCATACTTTTACACTTTAGAACAATTAGAACACGTTTTTCAATGAAATATTGGAAGTTGTTCAATTTTCTCTCTCCCGTATTCTTGTTTACTAAAGGCGAGATCTGTCATTTCACCGCGGGAAGGCGCAATCTTGTATTCTATCATTCTTTAGCATTAATCAAAAAATTTAGAAAAACGTTGTGAAGATTCAAAAAAAAAAAACTTTGATCAAATAGGATATGAAACTGTGTATTGGAAAATTTTCTAAAAATTCAAGTTAAAAAATTGTAAAATTTTTATGAAAATATCAAGGCGAATTCATATAAGGTATAGTTACTATAGCAGCCGATTCGATTTTTTTTATTCACCTACATGTATTTTGTTTTTGCTTTTGCGTATGAGCTTTCAAAGGCTGTAAAAGCAAAAACAAAATGTATGTAAATTTTGACAACTCTTACGCAGAAACAAAAACAAAATACATATGAATTTTGTAGTTGTATTTATGACACTACCTTATATGAATTTGCCTTGGAAAATACATACATATGTATGTTGAAATTTTTGTAATTTCAATGGCTGGATATTCTTTTCATACATGTTAACTATGAGCAAAATTACATATACAATATATAATTAAAATGACACATTATATTATATATGTTCTTCGCAAATTTCGTGTACATACTTCTCTAATAAAGAATTAATTACATCAACTTCTCTTAATAAATAACTGATAGCAACTCGCACTATTTCTGCTTTTTACTGAATCCGCACTCGCATGCACACTGGCGAGCAAAACTGGTCGATTTTTTAACAATAGTATCCAGGTTCTTTCTGATAATTTTTTATCGTTAATTTTATATAAAAACATAGTTCACACTTTAACAAAAATCATATAAATTACTTTTTCAAACTTTATGCAAAATTTATAAAAACTCTACAAAATGTAATCAAAAATATTTAATTTCTTAGAAGTATGTTTAAAAATTTTTAAATTTTTCAGAAGAACATTTAAAATTTTTTGGGTAAACAGCTTTATAGGCTTGGTAATTTTAGTCTTATAAAATGCCATTTCCTATTGCTAGCCACGACCGTTAATTTTTTATAATATTTTGAAATTTTGACCATGGTTTTTTCATATATCGCCTATTCAAGCACGTACCTCTTTTAGGTGGCAGAAATGGCAAAAAAACAGTCGGCTTATAAAATTATTACAGATCAAAGGTAGCATGAATAAAATGCATACGTTTTATGAAAAAAAAAAAGTTCGTGAGGCCAAAAATTAAAAAAAAATTTAAATTGAATAGGCAATAAAACTTTATACACACAAAACATTTGGCACATTTTATATAAAATTTTAAACAATAATTTATATGCTATGAAACTGCATACCCGAACTGATCTCCTAAAAAGTTTTAAAATTTTGGTGAAAACTTGTTATTTTTTTAAATAAATTTTGTATAAAGATTGAAACATTAATTTACATAGTTGTTGTTAAAGTATGTACGATATTTGTATAAGAAATTAACAAGAAAAAAATATATCATGAAAAACCTCGCTTATAACTTAAAAAGGTCACCATTCAACCGGTTTTGCTCGCCACTTTACACACCAATTGAATTTCATCATATACTGTGACTCATTTCGCCTAACAAAATGAGTATCTACAGAATGCGGGCAAAAGTGATAAATACAAAATGTAAAAAGTAAATGATAGATACAAATACATACATTTTCTGTTTACAAAAACTTACTTTATTTAGATTTGTATATCAAAATTACCTATTTTAATGTTTATTTCAATAATCCATCGTTCACCTCCGCCGCCAATGTGAATACTTAGCAACACTTATTCCCTCACATGCACAAAAACCACTGACTGCAAGCTGTTTTAATGATATCGCTACAAAGCTTTTGATAAAACGTAAATAGCGTAGCAGAGAACTGCAACCGTAAGAGAGCTTACAGCGAAAAAGTTCCGAACCAATACAACTCTAGTCTTAATAACAAGTGCTAAGTGCAATCAAATCGGCTGCATCCAAGGCGAATTCATATAAGGTGTAGTTAAATGAACAGCTGAGCGATTTCATCTCACTGCTAGAAATGTAAAATTACATGTATGTTGTTTTTGCTTTTACGGCTTTGAGAGCTGAACCGATGAAAGCAAAAAGAAAATACATATAAACTTTGACAGCCCACACCGTTCGTAGAAGCAAAAAACAAAATACATGTGAATTTTGCTGTCAGGCATTCGACATCTGTTTTTGGAGAACGAATATCTATTTTATTTTTAAAATGCATATTAAGAGGTTATCAATTAAGTATTGTATTATTGGTTAATTTTTCTAATTACAAAGCACTTATAGGAAATTTATAATGACTTTGAATGAATTTGAAGCCTTAACCAAATTACTTCTCTATACACTTTACTTTACGTTTACATTCACTATTATTAGTAAAAACTTCTTGCAGGAGAGTTCTATATATCGACTAGGCTACATGATATTATTTTTAAATTCATCAAAGCTGCATTTTTAGCCTTAAAAAATCGGTAAACGTAGTAAGCAACGATGCAGGCCAAGTAGCGGGTACCAACTAGTTTTAGTATAAAAAAAACGTTTAGTTTTCAATGCTTGAGCGTATTTTTTATGCATTTTTTGTTTATGGTTTGTTAATTTTTTAGATGATCTGTAGAAATCTTAAAAATGGGAATTATATGCTTTTTGTTATCTGGCACAATATAAAGTTTTTGAAAAAATTAGCAAAAAAAATATAAAAACTAACATTGCTAAAATAGTGTAAAAATCAGCAAGTGTTCAATTTTTTGAGTCACTGTATGTACATATATACATATATAATATATTTATGTACATAAATATATGTATGTACATATGTAGGTATAGACATCGATATCACAATGTAAGTACATACATATATGTTAAAAATCATGCTTTCAATTGCACTAAAATATAAACTATACACACATTCAGTTCATATACAAACACGTCACACGTATGTATGTACATACATATGTGACATACATATGTATGTAATGTACTCTTACTGATCAAAACGCGCACACCCACCCATGTACAGCAATAGGTAAATAAAATTAAATTAAATCGTATAATCACCAAAGCATGACCAGTGTATATAGCAATATGTGTACATATGTACATACATACAAACAAACGAACAAAAACAAACCCTGGCAGAAACCGATACCTAATTTATGAAAGAGAGGCATCATCGCTTCGCCATAGCCAACTTTTCTTTCCATACGATATCAATTACGGAAGTTAATCGATATTTAGTTACAAAAGTGTTGTTTCAATCAACGCACAAACCGATTAATAATCGATTAAGTTTACCAGTCGATTGCCCCCACGATTAGCTGCTTATCGAACAAAAACTGACATCTGACAGCTGTGAAAACTTATCAAAAATTAATTCATTGTAATTTATATTTATATTCTCCTAATTATGGAACATATAACGCTTTAGATTCTTTTCACTTTTGGTTCGAGGCGTTTCTTAGCAAAACCACGAGCATATAGAATAAGAGCCAAATTTCTTGAAAAATATTTAAAAAAAAAAATATGGCATACTAATCAACCAAAGTTATCAATAAATTCTACTCTGCGCTGGTAGAATTAAAAAGAAGTTGACTTTTCTCTTTAATTTGCTTTCATTTGATCGTTAAACACAATATTTGAAAATAAAATAATTCTAAAAACAGCTAGCAAATAACACAACTGAGGTAAATTCTTATCGGTGCTATTAAATGTAAAAAACAAAAATTTTAACATTCAGTTCACAAAGTGAATCCAATCAGTTGCTTGGGGAACACCACTTTACGACCAGAACATAACAAAAATCAACTAGCTGTCTAGTCTGTTTTTGCTCTTCACGGTTCAACTTTTGTGAACTCTTTCCTAAATTATGCACCATAATCGACCTGTTATGTAAGCTATTCACACCTTGGTCAAAAATAAATTGCCAATTCAATACATCAGCGATTAACCAACCGCTGATTAAAAGCAATTTTAGCAGTCATTTAGAAATCGCCCCTAAATTTTTTAACATGGGAATAAACATATCCCAAATTTATGATTTGTTATAGATGACATAACTAAGTAATTAAAATACTCATATTTTACCTACTGGGTATGAACAAATATACGGCTAAACTCAACCACATATGTACTATGTACATACGAAATGCACAAATGTATTCAATTCTCAGCCGAAGAATTGTGAGTGTGGCAAATGTAATGCGAATTGTAAGTTTGGCAATAAAGAAATCACGTTAGCAATTTACTGATTGAAAATTTATTGCGGTAAAGTTGATATGTGTTTTTGGGATGAGAGAGTGGCGAATAATTGAGTGAGTGATATTGTCAATGAGTTAGTGATTGAATGAGTGAGCCTTGCTAAGTTGGGAGAAAAGTGTAGATGGTGCTTAAAAAAGGTTGGCATAAGTAATATTGGTTAAAAAGGAAATCAAATTACATAATGCATTTTAAACTACATAAATACGGGTAATTTAAGGAAGTATTTTTATCATTCTTATTTAGTTTCCTTGTGTTAGGAAATATTTTATTTAATTTATCAAGTTTTCTATTTTATTCCTTTTATTTATTATACTACATGTTTACATCCTTCTATTCAATATTGTTTTGCTTTAATTTCATGCCATTCTAAGTACTATTTAAATATATTCTATATATTATTTATATATTTTGTATTTTATTTCATTTCCGTTACCTTGGTTTTGTCTGCTTTCATAAATTCACGTCTAATTTCTTAATTTTAATTCATTTCATTTTATTTATATTAAATTTTTATTTTTCTTTATTTTATATCAATTTGTTTGTAGTTTTTTTAAATCTATTAATTTCATTTTACCTTTCTAAATGTTATCTAGTGTCTTTATCTTAATTTTTTTCTTTTACAGTTTCTTTTTTAAATGCTTTAATTCCGTTTTATTGACCTTATTTCGATTTAGTTTTTTGGCGTAGAATACGTCTTACCTTACGGTATGGACACCAATGTCAGGTTTTTATTGTTGTAATCTCTATTTCTTTAATTATAAGGAAACGGCTCGATTAATTTTTTTTTTTTTTTTTTTGTAGTCAAATGAAGATGTTAGCTTTCGTTTGACATACATTTCATGTTGGTTGATATCTTCCTAATATTTAAATTTCTCAAATGAAAATTGTATAAACACATGCACACAAATATGTGTGTGGTGTTTGGTTGAGTGTTTGCAGTTGGGCGATTTAAATGTACTCGTGCAGCCCTTTCTTTGTATTGCATAATTTTAGGCGGGCAAGTTAAAGTAGAGTAAAAGAAGAGAAAATGCTGCCAAGCACTGCAAAAAAAATAATAAAATTGATTCGCGTATGTTATTTATCATTTATCTTTACTATTGATAACAGCCATTGACTTCGTTTTTGCGAGAAATTTAATTGATAATTTAAAAACATTTTTATCCTATTTTTCCTATCATAAGCTTATGTATATCATCCAAAGTAACTATCAAATAAAGAAATTCATTTGCTTGTATTATTTATCATTTATTGTTACATATGTTTTCTGTCTTATCGGATGGCGTATTCTACGTTAAACTTAATGGCCGTGTCTCTGACACAGCCTGCTTCTTTTTTTTTATTCCTTTATTTCATTTTATTTAACTTATTTCGTTTAATTTTTTCATTCTTTTATTTCATTTTATTTATCTTATTTCGATTTATTTCAGTTTCATTTAATCTAAATTTTTTTTTTTTGGTTTCTATTCTTTATCTATCTCTATTCATTCTTTTTGGTTTTATTGTATCCTTTTGTAATTTTTTTCTTTCTTTTCTATTTTATTTTATTTTTTATTTAATTCCATTTTGTTTTATTTGTTATTTCATTCTATCGTAATTTGTTTATATTTAATTTTTATTTTTCTTTATTTTATATCAATTGGTTTTCAGTTTTTTAAATCTATTAATTTCATTTTACCTTTCTAAATTTTATCTAGTGCCTTTATCTTAATTTTTTTCTTTTACAGTTTCTTTTTTAATATCTTTAAATCGATTTTATTGACCTTATTTCGATTTAGTTTTTTTATTCCTTTATTTCATTTTATTTAACTTATTTCGTTTTATTTTTTTCATTCTTTTATTTCATTTTATTTACCTTATTTCGTTAGTTTTTCAGTTTCTTTTAATCTAAATATTTTTTTTTTTGGTTTCTATTATTTTATTTTTTTGAGGTATTTTATTACAATTGAATTTGTATTTCATTCTTTTTGGTTTTATTATATCCTTTTGTAATTTTTTTTCTTTCTTTTCTATTTTATTTCATTTTTCATTTAATTCTATTATGTTTTATTTTTTATTTCACTCTATCATAATTTTTTTTGTTTTAATTTTGAAAATAATAATTTTATTTTATTTTTATTTTTCCTTTCATTCTAATTTATTTCATTTCTTTTTGTTTTTTATTTAATTCTATGTATTTCGCTTCCAAAAACAAAATGGCGTTTTTATATTTATGTATCTAATATCTTTATTTTTTTTTTGCTTTTTCTTATTTCTTAAATTATTTGATTTGTTTTATTTTTTATTTTAATTTGATTTTTTTTCTTTAATTTCATTTATTGTCGTTTTGATTTCTTTTGCACTCTGTTTGTTTCAATTCATTTCATTAACTATTTATATGCATTTACGTAATTTTTGCATTTTAATTTCATTTTATTGTGTATTATAATTTTCATTACATTTAATTTTTCCTATGTCTTACTTAATTTTATCTTGTTTTTATGTTTATTTGTATAATCTCTTTAGCTTCTTTTTTCATCTTTTTTTATTTACTTAATTTTGTTTGATTTATCTTGTTTTTTATTTTAATTAAGTTTATTTTATTTTATTTTGTTTCGACTTTTATTTCATTATATTTGCTTTAATTCAAATCACTTCATTTTGATATGCATTTGCGCAATTTATTTATTTTCATTTGATGTTATTTGTTTTTTTTTAAATCTCACTTTTATTACATTAATCCTCTTTTGGTTGTTTATATTAAAATATAACATCATTTTGCTATATTTCATTTTATTTTTTTATTATTAAACCAATAATACTTAGCTTTTATTTTATCTTATTAGTAAATTATTTATATTTATATTTTATTTATATTCTTTTTAATTTTAATTATTTTAAAATTATTTTCTCTTCTTTCTTTTTGTTTTATTTTTATTTCTTTTATACTAATATTTTGTACTTATTTTCGCTTTCATTTTATGTTACTTTTCTGTAGGTACTTTATTTTCTTTTACTATCAGTTAATTATTTATTTTTTATTTTATTTAAATTTTTTTTATTTGGTATTTTTATAATATTGTATAATTATTTATATATAATATTGTTTCTTATTTTATTTTTTGCTGTTTTATTTTATGTTTTATTTTATTCTCTTTTAAGTTTTAATTCCTCGTTTAATTCCTTTTTTGTTTTTGTATTTTATTTTTTTATTTTATATTATTTGTTTTCTTTCAAAATTTTGTACTAGTTAGTTTTTTATTTAATTTTACTGTCGTTTTCAGTTTCTTTTATTTTTGTCAGCACTCGAAAAAAACCTTATTTAAAAGGAATTAATCTCGCCTCTTTTCAAAACTTCTATCACCCGTACAAACTAAAAAAGTGCAATTATAGCGACGGCTACGCATCCTTTCTACCGGTTTGCCGGTCAATGAAATATGTCCGCTGTTGTTAATCAAAAGCGGAAAGTCCAGTGTACCATTGAGGTGCCTGCAAAAAATAAAAGGGAGAACAACATATTGGGGCATGCTGCGAAAAGATAGCTGTATTGGACTGAACATGGCGATGCGTAATGAATAGCGGGTTATGGGTTATTGAATTCGCCGGTTGAAAGAACCGATGCATCGATTTGCCCACGCATTCACAACAACATCGCCAGCAATTCACAATATGGCGGCAAAATACCGTTGGCGGTGCTGTCATGAGCAAAATGTCAAATGAAAATTGGAAAATATACAACACAAAAGTAAAACGATCGAATGAGTGATTGGTGAGAGAGTGTTGGGGTTGAGGGGGAAAAGTAGATGCAAAAGCGCCATAAAGGCCGCAACAGCAGGAACAAGTGGTCGTCCGGAGTGTCAAAGTCATAAGGGGGGTGGGGAGGGGAATTGCATATAAGAGGATAAGCGAACAGAAAAATATGACTGCACAGATGATTGACTGTGTGTGTGTGTGTGTTGACCGGGTATATTGAATGGGTTTACAATCTGCCAAAGAATACGGTAGAGCGCTGCTGCTTTCGAGGGGGTGCATATTGGTTGATAATGTTGATGAAAATTCATCAAGCGGCATGCATTCAGGTGCGCGAACAAAGCGAACAACCTTGCAAATACATATAGATATATATGTGTGTGTGTGTGTGTGTGTGTGTGAGTGTAGATGTATGGTAAGTGAACTTACGAGTACAGTGACTGCCAGTGAGAAGGGACCACCGCATTTTTGTAATGTTGGCAACATTTTTCATATTTACTTTGTTCATACTACAACCGAACCTTAATATTAGAAATTGCAAACTGTGTATAGTATTTAAAAAAAATTAAGGTATATTCCAAACTTTCGAATATTCGAAAATTTTCAGCGTGTAGACTTTTTATGTAGATCACTGAGTTTTAGTAGGTATAATAAGGTGCAAATTTGAGGTGACAGAAAAATTCTTTTGATTTTTAATAATGTTTCTTGCTGAGGGGTTTGGATATTTTTTCAAAATAAAAAAAATATTTAGAATGCGAAAATACAAAGTTTGTAAGCATTAATTAAGCAATTGCTTTAAGTTTGATTTGGTTGTATAACTGCATACCTTTAAAAGTTTCGAAACAATATTTCCAGAAAAATTACAAAAATTAATTACACTGTAAATTAGTGGGCTGTAAAACTGCATATCCGAAAATTTTCAGAAAAGCAAAGAAGCAAAGAAGCTTAAACGATTTACCGATTTTTATTAAAAAAATGTCAAAATGTTTTTGGTCAAATTTAATCTTTACATTTTTGTTTTTCGTTCAAATTTAATTCATATTTCTAATTTTTTATTTTTTCGATAGATTTAGATTTATTTTGTATGATGGGAAAATTATAAATCATAAAATATTGATCAAAATCCTTGAATAACAATTTTTTTGAAGGAAAAAAAAATCCCAAAATATCGATCAAATGTAATGGAAAAAATAAAATTAAAAAATAACGATTATGCAATTATTTAAAACAAAAAATATTCTAAGCAAAAAACAGACCACGTCTGCAAATCACATTCAGACTAAATCGGTATATTCGGGTACACTTGAAATTTCCCAATGATTTTTTTATTTGAAAAATATTAAAATAACGATTATTTTCGGTTCTTGCTCCAAAGACTTTGCCAACATTGCAAACAATGATCAGAGCCTTTTTCTCTGACAGTCACTTTATTTACCCTCGGGTACAAATCTATCCACTCGTGCAAGTACTTTTATTGTATACAAACTTACAGTCCGCTCAAGTGGATTTCAATTTTGCAATTTACTGCAATTTTGTTGTCACAAGTATGCAAATATTTGTTGTTGTAAGCCGTTGAATGGCTTTACAGTGTAACCGGTGTTCGTACTCATAGTAGGTAGGTAGTCCGAAAATGTTGTAGTAGTGTAAAATTGTTCGCTTTGACATTGTTGTTGTATTGAATTTGGTTTTGTTGCAACAGATTTGATTGGTTATCAATATTTTAATTATATCATAGGTTACAGTAGGTACTTATGCGCACAAAATGTGTGTAATGTGGCTAAATGCAACTGCATTCCAGTAGGACAACAAATGCATTACATTTTCAAATACATGAAACTATGCATCCTAATCGGTGAAGTGTGCTGGAATTTTCATAAATAAAAAAAAATAAAGGCATCGAATATGCTATACCGTTTTGTGCGTGGTCTTAGAACTCAGCCTTTAACTTCTTGTGTCGGGCTTTAAGCCAAAAATCCTTTATTTGAAGTGCGGAGCAAACTATTTTCAGCTAGACCCAATTTAAGCGATCATCTCAAAATTCAAACCCCTGGGTTTTTAGTAACACTCTCAGCTAGAGCAAAAATATTTTCACTTCAAAGCATGAACAGGAGTTGGTATCTTCACATCACGAACATGGTTGACAATCTTTTGAATTCACTATATTTAGGCAACTGATAATGACCAAAAAGTACGAATTTTGGGACCATTTGATACATTTGATAAAGTTAATAATAATATTTTAATTATGCACTACGCAAATATTGTCGCTTGAGTACTGGGTCGCTTAATAAATAAATATTTTTATTATAAAAATCTTGTAATTCAATGTTTCATGTGCCTTGAATCAATTCGTACTATCATTATAGGCATTAACTTCATTTCGATTGGTTCAGAAAACCGAACGACATACTTCAAAATTCAAAACAGGAAGCTGAACCTTTTTATTTTCAAAATAAAAACAAAAATTTACACTAATAAATTATACGCACAATGGCAGTATGATTTACAACAAACACATCATTTTGACATTACATTCACCAAGCGAATTCAATCAGCTGCTTGATCAACTTCGCCTTATATGAATTCGTTTTGCATAAAACAATATTTACTTCGATTTCAGTGTCAAAATTCGGAGCAAATGAAACTAACAAAGGAACAAATGTAAAGGGATTTATATACATTAGGGTGTCTCACCAAAAAAAAGAAAGTTGCGATTTTTCCACCGAAATTATAAAATTTGTTATGTTTTACAATTTTCACCAAGATATTTTAGAACACTATTAGAATCTACATTAGCGATTTGAAAATATCTCTACAAATGGAGTTTTTATAAATAAAATTGAAATCCACTTGAGTTTTTCTAAATATTTTTTTTATTATTTTATTTATTTTATGTAACACATTTCAACATTTCTTTTATTTTCAATTATTTATTACATAAAATTTCTCTCAGCATATCTTTGTAAGATTTTGACAGTTGAAGTTCGTAAACCATTAAATATCTTGTAAATTACAAAGGTTTGCATAAAAATATTAAAAAAATTAGTTTAACACAATTATAACAATGAGGTTTGCGAAAAAAAAATTGGGACGTGACTGGGTTTTCATTGATACCTTCAAATCTAAATCGGTCAAATTTTTCCCGAGTTATTCAAATTTTTTAAATCTTTTTTTTCCAAATATTTTGGTTGGTACTCGTATCTTAACATATAATAAATTTATAATACCGATGGAAAAATAGTACCGATTTTTTTTAGGGAGAATGATGCACCTTAATATGCAATTCTATCTCAGTTACAAGTGTTGTGTGATATTTGTTGACATAAATTGTGCACTGGTTTAATTGAAAAGTAGCTTTTGATTTAGTATTGAAGTAGTTAGGACGCATAAAATGTGTAAATCATTCTTACAAGAGGATGTATAGAATATAAAAATAAAGAGCAAAGAAGTTAAAGTAAAGTTAATGTATAAGTAAATTGCTGTATCGATTTCTGGCCTGATGAAACTGAACTTAAAAAATTCCTCCAAGAAATTTTATTACTAAATTAGAAAAGTTACAAATAGAGTTATTATATAAATGATATTTTGCTTTTCCATCTCCCAACAAGGAGAGCAAGTGAGGTGTAAGGGAAGCTACTAAATTCTCACTCTGCGCAAGGTTCACTGAGTTTCCGACATAATTTAAAAATGGTTCACGTGAAATTGTGGACATTTTTCTCATCTACATTTGTTGTTAAATATCAATAATAAGTAGTATCTGAAACCCATTATCGTTTAAAATTGGCGAACAAAAATTATTTACAGAGGAATATTTGGTTATTGCAATCAGGTGGAATAAAAATAGCCGAAAGGAACACAAGGTCCGCATCAAGATCGCGCTGTAAGCTAATCCCTTACGAATTTTAGGTGAGGGTGTGTTCTGTAGTGTCAACTTTGCTCAAATTTGAAGTGTCATATTGAGGACAGAAAAGTGTCAAAGTTAGTTAAATAAAAAATTAAATGATGGACTGGAATGGCTAATTTTTTTTCAAAACTGTACCTTCAAATTCCACAAGGTAAGCAAGCTACCCACCTAAAAAATTGGTACTTATGCAAAAACTTTTGAAAGGGCAAACAGATACCGTTTCACAAGAAATTATAGCTTGTCTGCAGTTTTAGTTTAGTATTGATATTTTGGATATTGAGTCTTCTTAGTTTGATATTTATGGGTGCCCGATCCTTTTTTCCGCTCCATATCATATCCCTAGTTCAAGGAAGGGATCTCTTGGAATAAAGAGTTGAACTAGTCAGGCTTTGCAGGGCTGCTACTCAAATTTTCTAGTTTCTACTGATAGCAAACAAAATGTTTAAAGCAAGCGAAAGAGTATAACTAAAACTGAAGACAAACGAACACTAAAAAAGGGATTAATCTGCTAGATTAAATCACATTATCTAAATATTATTGCGATCCGACGAACTTATTTTGCCACTGGGAAGAGCTTCCAGACTTATTGTGTCAATTCAAATTGCAATTAGTACTTGTGTAAATATTGCAAAAGCATGCACACCGAGGTTTGTAATACGGTTAGACTGCAATGTGCGTGAATGTGTAGAATTACCAGTAGGATATAAGTCAATGACATTCAAACTCATACATTTGTATAAATATGGTGGCTAGCTACTGAATTTACATAGCTTCGAATCTTTATTTTGCCGAAAGCACAAACAGATACCGAGAAATTATCTTATAACATCAAATCGTACTGCAAAAAACTATACTTATTTACAATTTACAATTATTTATTTATTGTATATGAGCTTTCTTTTTTAGAGTTTCGATGTTTATCTAGAATTATTGTTAGAAGTAAAAATATATAAAAAAATCGAATGGTATAGTGCGGCAGAACATCCGCTATCTAGGTCTTAAGAAGTCAGTTCTTGAAGATGAGAGAGAACCAAAACAGTGCAGAAAGTTGACTTCTCGCGGTGAATCAAAACCGATGAAGGCCAAGTTGAATCTGAAAGCTAACTAGCTAATAGTTGTAAGAGAACAACAACATCTTCCAATTTGCTACAGTGATTGTCCTTGGCCGGATGTCGAACCGGGTGGTCTGTTAGAACTGTTAGAGCTGTTAGAGCGATATGATACCAACGACCGCAATTGGCGGAGAAAAATTCTCTTCCACCAGAACAATTCAAATAGGTTGCAAATAGTTGTCTCATTCATGATAGTCTTCATATTTATCCTCCGACTATTTAACAGCCTGATGCCCTAACTCGAAACGAGTATTCGTCTCGTCCAAGCCGTGGTTAGTTCGTGTATTTGTATTCTTTAATACTGAATCGGTTCGCCAGGGGTAGCTAGTCGATAGCAGCTGATTGTTGCGTATGAAAACGTAAGAAATGTGAATTCTCTAAATCAAAATAATAATACTTAAAATGACGAAGAGAATTGTCAAAATCAAACGATTCAAACGATTCAAACGATTCAAACGATGTTATCGTTTAAGCCGCTAAAATGAATAATTTAAGCAAAAAAATCAAGAAATATTGGTAAAAACATTCATATTATTAAAATGGATTGTTTAATATAGTTAACAGTGTTGAGAAAAACTAACAGTGCTCAGTTTTTTGTGCTAGTAAAAGAGTTGGAGAAAAATCCAGATGTACCAAGAGGTGATCCAATGTTTGACGCTAGCTCGAGCCTGGTTGCCTGCAATGGAATGAATTAGCAAAACAAAAAAAAAAAAAAAAATAAATGCACACCTCCAAAAACTAGTGCCTCGGAAAGAAAAATGTAACTAATATTTTATAAATCTTAGGTTGTAGAAAGAATTGACCTTACAACATGTTTTCCCTAGACATTTGTACAATCTCGCAGCCTCCGCATTTGAATCCACAATTCCTCTTCATTCGAACGTTCACTTGCGCGAAACACTTTTACACTTGATACATTTTTTAAACATTTTTGTTAAATTTGTTTTGTTTGTTTAATTTCAAGAGCTTATTGAGCCACACTCTTACCTACCAAAAGCTATCAACATTTCTAAATAAATGCTTCCATGTTGCCAAATGTGAAATTCTCAAAAATTTCGAAAAATACATATTCTTATGACATCGTCTGATTCATATGCAGACCTTATCGGATATGTAACAAGTATGTATGTACATGCAGTTGAAGAAATGCGTATACACATTCCCATTTGTACTTCGCCCAATGAATGATAAGCATTTTGCTAATTTAATTTTCTCAAAACAAATTCAATTAACATGCTCAAACTCAGCATTCTCAACGTTGAGAATAAATAATGTTTTTGCTTTAGTATTTTACATATAAAGAGTTTAGATCAAAAACCACGAAGTTTTATAAGGTTTTTTATTGATAAATATTCGTCGTTTTGGCGCTCTAAGCTCGCCACATGGTTCTAAGTTTGTGATATCGAAAAGAGTTTTACATATTGCAAACATTTGCCGGAGAGAAATAACTGAGCAAATACACCATTTGGTGATTTTACACTATAAACAAAACAAAACCGCTCCAAAAGCTTGCTGAAAAATCTGTGTGGTTTGCCTTCAGAATGCTTAACGGAATGTACTGTCTAATTTTGATTCACTCGATTTCGGTTTGGAAATTTCGAAGTCGAAGATGCGCCTAGCTCTGGCCGGCAAGTCAATAAAAAAGTTGATGAAATTTCGCAACTTGTGAAGCTATACCATCATTCAAGCTATCAGGAGTTGACGGAAGCATTAAAAATCAACCATATGACATTTTTGAATCATCAAACAGGAGCAGGATACACAAAGAATCTTGGAATTTGGATGCCCGAAAGAATGGGCGACCAGAATTGACCAACAAACAAAGAGTTGTTTTCCATCATGGCAATGACGGGTCACATACATCTTTGATGCCTCGGAATAAATTGACGGAACTTGTTTGGGAATTTGTGAAATGCATTCACCATATAGTCTAAACCCTGCACCATCTGAATATCATTTTTTACAAAATTCTTCTGATTTCCGATCGAAGAGCCGCTGAAAATCACTTGGCCGAAAAATTGCGGTAGTTCTACATCGATAGAATTATAAATCTACCCAAAAAATAGCCATCGATATAAGGGCTTGTTTATATCATATTTTGATTCGGAAGTATATTTTATATAAAGACCAAAAAAAAGATCATGTCTAGACCCGCACATTTTTCGTATTTTGCAGTCAAATGTCAATCTTACAATGATCCTTTCGTTCAAAACTTAAATTTCTTTATTTATCTACACTCTCATTTAACTATTCATATATGTATGTATTTATTTATGTCTTTGCTCATAAAAATATTACTCCACTGATGTTAACTAAAAATAACCTGTTACCCTATTTAAAAAATATCTATACTTGCTACCAACAAACACAATGACAGATTCAACCCCTCGAACTGCACTAAAGTCTAGCACTTACTTATATTTAATGTTTAATGACAAAATAGCAAATAATATTCAAATATTCGCATATAAGTGACCAAATTAGATTATCTTCCACAACATTTAACCAATTCACTGCATTTTATGTACATACATGCATACGCACATACATACATTTGAATGTTCATATTTAGATACTTGCGCAGCAAATTTCAAATGGTAAAGCAACAATAATAACAATGTAAAATATCCCTGCGAGAATTCTGAGACTTCTTCAATTTAGATACCAAAAAATGAGAAGGAGTGATAGTGCTAAGATTTCAATAAATACCATTGGATAATAGACAAAAATTAATTCTGATTATACTAGATCCAGCGCCAAGTAGTGACTTAAATAAATTAAATTAAATAATTTGACACTATCAAATCTGGGGTAATTCTACTATCAGTCAACATTCGCAATAGTGTGAATAATTTATCTTTTGGTCGGTATTTGTACATTAGATTCGAGAAAAAATATTTAAAATTTCTTCCAGAATTTACCGTTCAGAAGTATTGTGCGCATTTCAGAATAGAAAACCCTCGATAAGTCTGACGCTATAAGGTTGGTTCTGCCACTATGATAAATAGGGGCAAAGCACGGTTTACACACCTCAGCATTTACGGCACCAATTAATCTAACGATGCTGGACCCGTTACGGAAGCCAGAGGTGAAATGAAAGGGATCTGTGGTGAGATATCGTCACTTCTTCTATGAGCTCGTAATATGTCTTTATAGTACGATTTATAAAGGACGGTAGTCACAAAGCCTCAAGCGGCTTTATAGTCTATACTTTTTACTCTTCTCGGTAACAAAAGGAGAGTCCCAACGGAGTTTTTTACTTCTTCTGTTCTCCGATATTTTCACACCAGTATGCAAGGGATGAAGAAAATGTAATAGCAGTAAAAAATTGTGCCTTCTCAATAAGCACCTCGACTTCATCGCAGTGCATCGCATGTAGATTGGTAGGCTGTCAACCGAAGAATGGAGAAAAAGCTGGCATAGCGCTTCATTGAGTCGGACAGCTACTCGGCTATTTACATATTTAATTCTTCTAACGAAGTTATTTCCAGGCCACCATTTTAAATTCAATTCTATATCGATCGGCTTTATTTTTCTCTGATCAAGTATGCGATAGATCTACCCTAAAATAAGCTATTACAATTTAAGACTTTTTGCGTTAAAATTCAAAATTACACTCCAATCTTTATTCAGAAAGCTAAGCAAATGGGCAACATGATATTTGGTTGTCATTGTCGTTGTGTCGAAACTCGTCATGAATTAGTATAAACTTCATTTATATCTCTTTTTGGACCTGTGGTCTTCTAAACTTCTACCTAGCCAGGATAAGCTGTAATTGCAAATCTGTTTCACGTTATGCCATTATTTGTGAGCTCAAACCAATCGCCTGTTTTTTGTTATCTGAAAAACGTGGTGCCTCTCAAGGAGCACGTTTAATTGGGCTCAGATGTATTGAGTCAGATGAGAGTCCAAACTCCGGCGTGGAGACGAGCCTAAGTAAAAGGCTTTATAGAAGAACAGAGTTAATTTGCATTAGTAAGCACAAATGCGCATTTAGATTTCACCATAACAGAAGACAGCCTCGTGCATTTAGATCACTGTCAGGCAAAACCAAGCACACGTCCACTAGGAAGCATTTTTATTGTTCACGCAAAACAAGCGTATGTATGCAAGAGACGCTAGGCTTTTTGCTAATTTAAATCCACTAAAATTTCCTGTATTTACGGTGAGCTAATGCACCCTAGTACGGGAATAGTTAATTAATTTAATGCTAATTAAGGCGGTTGATGGGCATTAGGCTGTAATTTGCCTTGCCTTTTAGACACCAAAAGACAGCAAGGCAGCGATACACCATAATAGGCGCCCGCTCTACGCAGAGCCGGCTACAGGTCACAACAGAAAGCATTACCCTGAACTTACGGCGGAGATCTGAACTTGCATGAGATATTTACAGAGTTATAATCACCACCTTCTACAATTCTCGTCCCGTGGATGCTGTAATTGGGATCAAACTACCACCCATTGCAAAAGAGGATCTTCAGCCGTCTCGTGAATCTCGCTATACTCTGGTCTAACTACAAGCTATATACTGCAGTAGACTCAACTTCTACCTAAACAGAATCAGCCCAGACAACATCAACAAATATCCAGCATTTGGATATTCCCTGCACCATACCAATTATCTATTAATATGCCCCCAAGCCGATTCTTTACCACCTTTCTCCCTCTGGTTGGACCACATCGAGACAGCTCATTTCCGCGGTCTCCTTTTAGATGAGTTTGATGATAATGACCATAGGTAAGCTGATCTGGCAGGGTGCAGCTAACGTAATTATTTCATCGGACCTAATCGCAAACGTCGTGCACCTCAATAAGAAGAAGATGAAATATGAGTAAATGTGTGCTCATAAAATATCACTGATATATTTAATACTAAACGCAATCTAAAAAAAAAATACAGCGCTCCTGCATACGACGTACTGTTACGCTGCCTACGATTTAACCTCCACAAAAACCCCGTTTCACACCACAAAGGAGATTTGTTGTAAACAAGACAATCTAAACTAATGCGAAAATAAAGGCGAACAAACAAGAACAAAAAAAACAAATAAATATATATTACGAGAATAACGGAAACAGTGACGGGTGGATATAAAGTGAAAACGAGCCAAAACAACCCTCCCACAGTGCTCGAAATACAAACCGACAGGGAATCAAGTGTAGTAAGCATGCGAACATGAAGAAGAAGTCATCATTTTTCTGGTCCATCAAATCGTTTAGTTCTGCTATTAGTTATGACCATAAAAAGAACCCTTGCTTTGTAAATATATCAGAAAACGGTTGGGATGGGTTTGGTTTTATATCGTGGCGCTGTAGCTTTGCGAACTGGTGAAACACTTTGCCTGTACATCTGGTGCTTTCTTTTTTTTTTGGCTGCACTTTCGAGCATTTCGTGTTCACTTTCACTTGCCAAAAAGTAGTCACTATCTCTTCTCATGCCTCCCATATTTCTCTTGTGGCTTACTACAAGTATTTTCTCTTTTTTGCTACTCTAAAAATAATAAGGAAAATATGCAAAAATCTCTAGAATTTGAAAATATTGCCTGCCACTTTACACATTTCTACTACTCCTTTACAAAAAAAAAAAAACAAAACGAAATCATGCTTCGTTAGTTTGCTGCTGCTGCTGCGATTCGTTGTGAAAAGTCAAAAGTGTTTGCTGTGTGATGAGATTTGCAGTAGCTTATCCCTTGAAATGCTGAAGCTTGCTTGGGTTGGCGCTCGGTCGGCTAAAACGTTTGTGGAAAAATTTGCATAATTTGTTAAAAAGATATTCCGCAGAACGAGTAGAATTTGAATTATGGCCAGCGCATGCGAGAATGTATTTGTTGGCAATCTTAGTTCAATGTTTAGGATTTATGGAGGTAGCGGGTGGTGTGTTTTTCATCCTCAGTTGCCTCTCAGACAGCCAATGCGTGTTTCTTCAAGTAGATATGATAAATGAGTATTCAATAGCGAATGGGCACTTTCAAATTTAGAAGCATTTGTAAAATAATTTCCGTTATTAATTTATTTTTAAATTTTGTAATGACTAATAGGCCAAATGTTGTAGAAATTGTACAATGTATTTTTTTTTACTTTTGGTTCTAAAATCAAAGGTTTGAGTATAAGAAGAACTTTTGGAGATATATATATTTTTTTTAACTCAGATAATAAAGAATTTATTGGATGAATTTTAAAAATATAGAAGACAAATTTTGTCAGCTATTACGTATTCACTCCCATTGTGAATGTCAACTGGTAGTAGAATACCCTTTGGCCGATTATATTTCGTATTGTGAAACTTGATCGGCAAAATTTGCGCCAAAGGAGCAGTTGTAGAATGATGATCGACTAAATAATTATAGTCGTTCATTGAACAAAATTAGACTAATAGAATTGGTATTGTCCGATGATTAGAGTTCGCATTATATCTATCGCAAAAAGAAATAATCGTACAAATAAAGCATAATTCATCTAGACCTGTTTTTCACTTGTTTTTTTTTTTCGAAGGTCAGGTGTGATTTTTATTTTGTAACAATTCCTCAAGAAAAGGCTCACAATCCAACAACGTCTACAAAATCGTCAGCTGTATTAAGAAAATCAGTCATTAACGCTTCAAAATCAGGATTGTCGAATTTTTCAGCCTCTATAACGTATCACAGTCCTGAACCAATCGATCTGCATCAAAATCGCCTTTATAAAAATCGTTCACATCTTCGGACTTGTTGGTACCAATCTCGGGAGCTTCTAACGATTGAACGATTGAGATTATTTGATTCAAAGTCGAATCGATTTTTCAAAGATGTACTTGCCTGGTCAAAAACTTCGTAATATTTCTGCTAATACTTGTCTTCTGGTCTTTTCGGATGATCCGCATTACAACTTGTTTGAAACCGCATTGGAATTTTACGGCGTCGATGCGGCAGTATCGGTTCTAGATTAGAGTAAAATTTTACTTATACTGAATGAATTTTTATTTATGGTTTTTAATCGCAGTAATTTTTTATTTTGTGATTCCAAATTTCGAGTGTGGAATTTCATTTTATTTTATGATTTTTAACCCTTTATTTCAATGAGGTATAAAATTTCAAACTTAATATGGCCAAAAAATATTGGCCTGAGAATGCAAAAGTATTTGAAGGGTTTACCATATTGGTCTAGGTCATCCTGAGAATCATTCTGCCTCAAAAATACCATTTTACTGTGCAATTAGTAACTGACGTAACGAACTGACTTCGATAACAGGAATAATTTTTATACCTTTCCTGGCATTCGAACCGTTTAATTTTTTTTGGGTACATAAGTCAAGTATGCAAAAAGCTGTACTTATGTGAGTATAAAAAAAGTGGGTGAGGTTCTAGGTTTTATTCTCAAACGTTTATTTATTTATTTAGAAAACAAGGTCTGACCGAGAGCACAACTTGAAAAATTATATCCATTGCTTTTTGACGTGATTTCGTCTAAAATTTGTAAGGATATTAAAGATAATAGCTTTTTCTTCTCCGTAGCATTCAATGGTATTTTTTCTATATTTTAATTAATGTATTTCCATTTTATAATTATTGAAAATATATCCTGAGTAATTAAAAACTTATTTCACTTTCCCTCCACTTGCAGGTTTGGTTTCAAAACCGTCGTGCCAAATGGCGTAAAACCGAAAAATGTTGGGGACGCAGCACAATTATGGCCGAGTATGGATTGTATGGAGCGATGGTGCGCCATTCGTTGCCACTGCCGGAAACGATTATAAAATCAGCAAAAGAGAACGACTCAGTGGCACCATGGCTACTAGGTATGGAGACGGAAAGTAAATGCAACAATTTATCAAATTTACTTTTTCTTATTATTACTAATAATATTAAATAGCGATTGAGTTAAGTAGCACTTTTTTTTTTTTTTGATTAGCAGCTTTTGTAGTTAACTAATATTGCTACATAAGAATTTTTTTTCCATAACACTAATAAATCCAATAACAACTTTCAAAATTGTGAACATATTTGAAGTGCATGACGAATTCATGTCGTCGACGATTTGCGTCATATGTTCATAATTTTAAGAGCGCTATATAAAAATACATACTCGTTCCTCCGCCCTTCCCCCCGCTCTAAGTCATCTCTAACGCATCTATTGAATTGCTGAAAATGACTTTGCGGATTAGCCGCAGATAGACACTTGGTCGCATAAAATATTCAATAGACAATTGTCTGTCCCAAACTAACTGGATTTTACAACGATGAAGGGTAACAACAAGCAACTGGTCGCGCAGCGCGAAAAGCAACAACACCAAGGCAAACAAAATGTTTTGATTGTTTAGAGAAAGGTGCGGTTTGGCGCGTTTGAGGGTTGAAAATTCTGTAGCGCGTGGTTTAAATGTACTTTGTACTCACCGCAGCTAGGCAGGACGCTATTATCTCTTTGGTTTGGCTTCATCTTCCCCCACTCGCAGTAACTTTTAGCTTATTCCTACGCCTTGTTTTGTATGGACGTAGGTAGGTACGTGATGCTACAATACCAGCTCATTGTACTCATTATACGCTAACTTGATCCTTTTATTGTTAATAATCGCTTAATAAATGCAAAGGAGGACTATAATAATGGCACAACAACTACAATTATTGCGAATGCATTATGAATGATGAAGTCCATTGGAAGTCTTTGAAGCATTGCCAGATTTATCAAATTGAAATTCAAATATGTAGAAGATAAAACAAATGAATTAAATTCAATTAAAACAAAAAAAAATAAAAAAATAATAATAATGAAGTAAAAAAATAAAATGAAGTCAAATGGGATAAAATAAAATTAAGCTAAATTAAAACACAATAAGTGTAAGCCCAACCAACAGTGGCTGGTTATAATACCAAACAATACCCTTGTAGTAAAATGACAGGCCAACTATCTAGACCTACCTCATATTTGATAGGAAACCATTGCAGATAGATTGTGTAAAGTAACAATAAATATACTCCTGCAGCAGGCAAAATTGGAAAAAGGTGGGAACTGTAACCCAAAATAATAAACTGGCTCTAGAGAGCGACAGTTAGGCTAATGGGAAAACTTCAAAAAGATGAATAAACTCCAAAGACACTGTACGCTCTACTGTACTTACTTCCGTTAGACTTAATTACCAGACAGGTCGCAATCGTTGCGGTAATTTGACTGAGCACTCTAAGCAAGTGGTTGAACGCTAATTATGGCCATAACAGGATACGTGCGGAGTTCTCGAAGCTTTCTGAGGTAGTGTGCTATGCACAGCCGATTCCGAATAGTGGAAACGAGATGCTGTAGGAAAGTGCGAGTTCGTTCATTTTAACACTAATCGCTCAAACCTCGAGAATAGGGTTGATGGAGGAGTATACTCTGAATTCCTGGGGATCTGCACTAGGTTCCGTTTTCCGAACCACCGTAGCGTTTTTCATGCGAAACTTATGACAATTGACAAAACTGGTCAACTACATTTCCCCTGATAGACCTTGGCAACCTCTTTGGTAGCCATGAAATGCCGCATATCTCTCAACGAGATGGCTGAGTTACTTCAACAAAAATTGGTATAAGTTCCAGGCGGCCAATGCGAGATAGAGGGGAAATATAAGGCCGATGAACTTGCGCGACTCGGCACTAAACTTCTTGTTGAGGATATATGTAAATGATGAAATAGGTATACCCTTACCAACTTGCTAGCTAATTATGCACCTTCTTTATCATGGCACCGCTCTATCCAGACGAAGATTCCCCAATTTAGGTAGAAAATTCTTCGATATCTTTTAGGAATTTAGATGTGTGCAAAGAACGTAGATTACAAAGAAGTTGCATGGCGTTTGGTTGGCGATGGAAGTGATGCAAGTTATTTGTAGTCTACGTTCTTTGGATGTGTAGAAATTAGGGGTCTTCTAGAACTCTTGCCCTTGATCAAGGCTCAAGTGTGCCTCTTAAAGACAACCGCAATAACCCAATGTTCTACCACTACTCCAATTTCAACTGGATTATTATTAAATTTAATTCCTTCTTAAACTTATTATTTTTAAAACTAAAATTTAATTGTTTTTATTTGATCTTATTAATTATTATTTTTCAAAATTCATATAAAATAATTCCTAAATTTCCAAAAATCAAAACTGGTCTCAGTTTTCCATAAAGCAGTTTTTTCTAGCCGAATGTGATAGGCGGTTCAAATTAGATTGGAAATATAACTTTACCTTAAGCTTGAAACGCAATAGCCGCGAACGGCGAATTTTCGACGTCAGCAACGTTCGCCCAAAAATTTCGCTCAGGAAAACACAACTACGGCGAAAACGAAATTGGCTTTGACTTTAGAAATTGGCTTTTACTTATGTAAATGTAAACAAATAACAAAATTAATAACGTTCACCAAAAACTAATATAGCTTTTTTCAATATCGATTTAAAACACGGAGTATACCAAAGACATGTCGATAATGGATTATATATTGACGCTGCCCCCAGCGACGACAATTGAAATCAATCTATCCTCGCGTATGGTCGTCGGACGAGTTTCATTGTTCGCTTTGGCTGTGTTCATTCTCATTCATGTCAGTTTGTTCTACTTAATTTTGTCAGCGAACATTCGTGACGAAAAATTCACCGTTCGCCGGTATTGTGTGCCAAGCGTTAGCGATACTTTTCAGTGATTTAAAATTTTCTCTATTTGGATAGTAATTTAATTTTACTCGCACTCATAACCAAGAAATTATTTTATGAGGCCTTGCTAAGGGAAGTCATTCTAGAAAGCTAAACGAAGGAGTGTTGAAAAAAGTATTTGCCAGCAAGCCTGCCAATAGGGGGTTTCCATTTATGATTTACAAAGAATATTTTTTTCTTACGAACAAAGAAGCGCGTTTAAAAGAACTGCTTTGAAAGGCCTTCTATAGTACTTATATATTTTACAAAAACTCTGCTGGGAGACCTTTTGTGGCATGTCCTACAAACGCCCTTCTGGAAGCTCTCTTATGGTAAGCGAAAGTTGAAAGCCGACAGTTTGTGTCACTCCATATAAAAAATAAAGAAAAAGGGAATGTAGAAAGGAAGGGCTCTCAAACAACAGGAAGGTCTTTTGTGCATTGCTGTTACCTTCAGAAATTTTGTATTTGGGAAGAGCTTCTGATCATTAGATTCATATAATTGAAATTTTCAAATAATAATTTCTGACAGCTCCTCATCCATAAAGCGCTATATTGCCTTTGTTATTGCGCTAATCCCCAGTTGATCCTATTAGTTATGTTTTTATCTATTTACCTTGGAATTTGGTACGCTTGCTTTTCTCATTGTCTTCCCGATTTAGCCACTTCCAATTGTATGCACCCCTAACGCTTGGTTTTTTCACAATGCCATGTTCGGGCTGCTTGCCTGCATAATCCAGTCAACGCATGGCATATGGCCGTCTTACTTGTTTTCCTACGCCCCTCAAATATCAATACTAAGCCCACTTTGCCCACAACTGATTGTTCGTTTGCTTGTCTCTTTGCGCTTCCATACCAAACACATTGTTCATGTATTATACACCAATAAATTTTCAAATGTTTGCACTTACATAAATAAATACACACACATGCGCATAAAGGTAATGGGTGTTTGTGTGTGTTTTTGTTAATTTCAAGTGGCTTAACGTGGATTTAAAATGGCAATTTTCATTTCGTTTTATTTATTAACCTCTGTCAAAACATCTCCACCCCCACCCATCGCCTACCACAAATACCCATTCACATTTCAATGCTATTCACTTTATTTCGATTGCTTTCGTTTCTTTTCGAAATCTGCTTGCAATTTTTAATTTTCTGCTGCCTTTAATTTATGTCCTTAATCGCTTTGATAATTTCAATTAAAATTGCTTTCAACTTCTTAGCTACATATGAGCGGAGGGGTAGTTATGTTGTATTTTTCCCCTTCTAATTAGAAATCAATAAAAAGACATTAACAAATGCAATTGGGGCTTTAGCTGATGGCATATGTATGTGGACGCTGTGCTTGCGGTGAGTTTGAGGAGTTTAGCGGTGGCGTACCAAAAACTTGATTTATTTTCCATTAGATAAAATCACTTGGTCCGCTTAGTATTTAAAAATGTAAAATTCGGCTGTTCTAAAATTTTTTCTTGTTGACATTATAATTACTATCCTCTAGCACCTTAAAATAGGCAGTTAGATTGGCGGTGACCGGTTTATCGATCCAAAAGTCTTTTTTCTGAATTTGTAAACTCTCCCCTAACTATGTTATCATTCGCTCTGTTTTTGTAAACTGGACTTGACCAACAAATATCGATATCTCGAAATATCGGTTTTTAAGAAAATAAAGAATAAATACGTCGATAATTTTTATCGATATTCGGTATTTGCTTCTGAATATAAAGTTTGTATCAAATTCGATATTTTTTTAAGGCCTTTATGACCCCAACTCATGTCAATCTTGACGGAACTTTAAAACATAATAAATTATATAATTCCTCTAATGTACATATGTAGATGCATTTTTTCTAATGGCGTTAATTTTTGATTTTTTTTCTGGCGGTCTACCGCAGTTTATTTCCATACGGGTATGATTTTTTTATGGAAGAAAATGCGCGACTTTGTCAGTAAAAAAAAAACAACAACAACAAAATCAGCCGTAAAAAATTATCAAAACTCGCCCGCGTTTTCTGAGCCACTTCGAACTTGCATTTTGTTATAATGAGTATTAAATTTGTACGGGCGCTAAAACTGCATATACACAGAGATTAAAAGTTTACCTATAATTAAAGAAATCGACGTCAAAAAAAGCTTGATGGCTAAGGACTGCGAGAGGGGAGAAAATCGATGAAATTTTCACTGGAAATCTTCTTAATATTGGTTCGAGTTTCTTCTCGAACTTATTGATAAGGAAAACGGCTGGAAATAAGGAGATAACTTCTTGTTTATTGATTTTTATGGTATTTTGTTCATAAATGCAAAGAAATCTCCTCGCTGTTATGTTAAAAATCATATAAAGGAAATTAATAAAGAAATCTTCTGATATTTACTAGAATCGTATTTTTATAAGCGCCCTTTTCAATTCAAATTTTGGTTTAACGGTTTCACATACACATGTACTTTATAATTTATTTTATATTGTTTTTAGATTAATATTATGAATATTGTTTTTTGGATTTTTGAATCTTCAAAATGAAAATTTTTGATTTACATATTTATTGTTCCAGCAGTTTTCAATGAATAGAGTTTCAAAAATTTTTAAAATAAAATATGATTTATGAATAAATGTTTTCAAAAATAAATATCTTTATCTGTCTAAACTTGTATTAATAATCTAGAAATGGCACGTGCTTATTACTTATACGCATAATTTGGCAACACTTATTATTATAAATACTTATTTTAATTGTTATTATATCTTATAAACAAATATGTAAAACCTTTTATAATAATACGTATGTATATAAGTACTTGAAATTTGTATAACTACCTATAATCTAGTTTAAAAAATTTGGGTGCCAATAATTTTAAATTGACAAGATCTTCGGCTTATTAAAATTGAGAGGAAATTCTAATGAAAACCAAGATTACCTTCTTAATTATATTGAAAAGATTTTTATCTTAATTTTACAGGTTATGTACTAGATTTTATTGAAAAGGTTTTCATCTTAATTCAACGGATCACCTTTTTAATTACATTGAAAAATGTTCATCTTAGTTTTACAAACTATCTTCTTAATTTTATTGAAAAGACATACACAGTCGCAATAAAAAGGGCGTCTTATTGCAAAAAAATCATAGAGAAATCCGTTATATTTTGTTCAGATGCAAGGGGCATTTTGATCCCTTGTGAACTTTGTAAAAACGAACAGCTGAAGCCACAGCGTATTCAGCAGGTAGCTTAGTCAGAGTTAATTTTTTTATTTGTTAATTCGAAAGGAGTATATGATCTGGAAAACTACGAAATCACATAAAATTGCTATCGTTGTATTTTATCTAATGTGTAGCAACTGCAACCCAACTTACCTGGACATAATGAAAAGCGACAAAAATAAATAGTCCAGCTTTTGCTGCATCGAGATTATCGCTTTACTCTAGTTTCTTAAAGTTACTCTCACATCCAGCTTATTATTTCTCGCATAGCTAATTATGTACCCCATAATTTCTTTTGGCTTCACTAAATTTCTCAAAAACCTCATGCTTCTTGTATTTCTTTTCCCATCCTCTCACAGGTATGCACCGTAAATCAATAGAAGCTCAGCAGACATTGAAAGACGACTCCGGCGTTAGCGATCACGAAGACTCGGCTGGCTCACACAAATCCAACGACGAATCGCGCCATCTCAGCTCATCCACCGAATCGTTGAATGTCGTCAGTCCCGGACCGGTGCACGAACGCCAGCAGACATCCTCCAATGCCACCACACCCACCGCTACGACCGCTTCATCATCATCGCCACACATTGATTTGAGTAGCCCATCGCCGCCGATAAATCAACATGGTGCCACAACATCGCTGAATCTACAGCTGTCACCATTGCAACAACAACAACATCAACGTCATTTGTATCACCAACAAGCAGTAGCGGCTGCGGCATTGGCACCGCCAACCGCCCAACCCTCTTACCATCCCCTAATGGATGCGGCTAATGCCAGCGCTGGTGCGGCGACGAGCAAAGATTTTCACATGATTATGAATACGGCTGTGGCGGCGGCGGCGGCTGCAGCTGCGGCTAGTGGTGGTGGCGGTGGCGGTGGCGGAGGCGGTGGAGCCACAGGTGAGAACGCTATGGGTGCTGCGAGCGGGCTGCATCATCACGGGCATCATGGCGCTTATCCGACGCTCGAGCATGATCCGGATACTTTTCGGTGAGTTTGAGGAGAAAGTTTTTAAAGTGCTATGGCTTTAAGAATATTTGGAATTCGCTGAAAGCTTTGTGAATCCATAATTGTTATTATCTGGCAAGCTTCAATATTATTAAATATATTCACGCTTTCTTTGTCTTTTCCCCCCTCTCTCTTTTCAGAAACAATTCGATCGCCTGCCTTCGCGCCAAAGCTCAGGAGCACCAGGCTCGCCTGCTCAACAGTGGCTTATTTCTGCAGGTGCGCTCTTTTGCTGGATTTCATGCCAGCAACAATGCCGCAGCGGCTGCCAGTGTTGCCGCTTCAAATCGCGCCAATACCAACAACAATAACAGCAACGGTGGCACCATAAAAATTATGGACGATGTGGACGAGCAATGTTCGCCAATAGATTTGGGTGGCATTTGCAATGCGAATAATAGCAACTGTGGTGGTAACAACAAAAACAGCAATAATAACAATTTGGATTTTTGCCTGCCTATGGCAACAGCCTTGCAACAACAACAGCAACGACAACAATTTAAGTTGGAACGCATGTCCTGTGATCTGTAGCAACAAAATGCAACACTGCAATCTAAGCAGTAAAAAAATTCAACTTTCATTGATGCTTTCGAAAAGTGCGAAGGGAGATTTTACATAAAAAGTAACGAATTTATTTATTCAAATAGTTTTCAACACATAAGTTATTGTAAATTAAGAAGAAGAAAAAAATAGTTTTTAGCATAACACATAAAAATATTTAATCATTAGATTTAAGTGCTAAAATAAAATGGGTGTAAAATTCGGAGAATATTTGTGAGTGGTAATTTTTAACATTTAGCTATAAACTTTCAATGCATAACAAAAAAAAAACATAAATTGCACAATACACTGCACTTTCTAGTGTACAGTAATCTAAGTTGACTTAAAATATATTCAATTTTATATTAAAAAAAATTTGCTTTCTCATATTGAAAAAAAAAAACCGCAAATGCAATAAATTTCAAATTAAGCGCGTCAACCATTTTTAAACTAAAAAGTTTTACATAAAATCTGAGTTGTATAATCTGCAGCTAACAACTGAAAAATTCGAAATTTTTACAAAATAACCATACTACATTTTCGTTAGCTGTTAACATGAAAATTATATTTTTTACCATTCCAAATAGTTTCAGTTTGTAATAAATTTTTATTGTCTAATAAATTTACTAAAATTTTTATTTTTTGCTGATAGTTGTTACAGGTAAGTCAAAATTATCTATATAAAAATAGTCTATTAGAAATCGTTCTTAAAATCCTTTGCTTTGGCGCTCATTCTACCATATTTTTCAAAAGTTAGTATGCGAAGTTTTGACAATTATTTCAGTTAACAAATCTTAAAAAATAAAAAATGTTTATTGTCAAAACTGCACATCAATATCTTTCAAACCATCATATCCCTTCGGATATGCTTCAATTTGGTGTCGCATGCCCAGCACCCCATATACTACTAGAAGATCAACTTCTACATCAAATTTCAGACATTTTTTGTTCGAACCTCTGCAAAAAAAATTACATGCATTCGATGCGTCATCGCTTCGGCTATAATCGGTGAAAATTTGAGCGGCGTATACTTATAAATAAAAAAAATTTTAGAACAACATTTAAAAAAAATGTTCACTTTTCACGAAAATCATTGCAGTTTCTTTAATACCCGCACGAAAATAAAATTTCATCCCCCGTATAAAAACCTTAAGCTGCTAATTTATTTCTCTATATAAATTGTTTCCATAGTTATGCCGTTTTACGAACAATTTGAACCGTAATTGGAAATAGGCGCCTTGAAGAGCTGTAAAATTTGGGCAACAAATTTTTTAAATTTTATTTATTGCTTCGATTCTTCATTTAATTTGCTATTTGTGCTGAAAATTTCGTTCCAATCAACGATAAGATGAAAAAGTTATTAGCTTTCAAAGCTGGGGTTCCAGTAAAATTTTCACCAGTAAATGAAGTTTTTCAGCATTTTCAATACCATCCGCACCGACATCGGTTTTTGAAGTTTTTCTACCTACAAGCAGAAGTCCTCAGCTATCATCACACAAAATTTCAAGTTGTTATCTCGAAAACTCTAAGTTTTTGCAAAGATTTTCAAAAATGGAACTTTCGATTTTTCGCTTGCCGCCCCGTCGGATATGCTTCGATTTTGCGTCGCATGCCCAGCACGTCACATACTGCTAGAGGATCAACTTCTACATCAAATTTCAGACATTTTTTGTTCGAAACCACCTAAAAAGTTTGCGTGTTTTCGATGCGTTGTAACTTCGGCTATAATCGGTAAAAATTTGAGCGACGTATATTTATAAATAAAAAAAATTTTAGAACAGCATTTAAAAAAAATGTTCACTTTTCACGAAAATCATTGCAGTTTCTTCAATAGCAGCTCGAAAATAAAATTTCGGCCCTCTTCTAAGAGCTTCTGGCCTTTACTCTATTGCCCTATACCAACTATTGTCATAGCGATAGTATTTTACTTACAAGCTGGGCCTCAATTGTAAATAAGAGCCTTTTCTGCTGTACATTTTTGGGTTAGAGTTCTCTAAAATTTTATCTAAAAATCTGATTCTTCATTCAATTTTCTCTTAATATTGAAAATTTCATTTCCATAAGCCGCAAGGTGAAAAAGTTATTAGCTTCCAAAGGTCGGGTTCCAGTAAAATTTTCACCGGTAAATGAAGTTTTTCAACATTTTTGATAGCATCCGCAACTATATCGGTCTTTGAAGTTTTTCTATCTAAAAGCAAAAGTACTCAGCTATCATCACACAAAATTTCAAGTTGTTATCTCGAAAACTCTAAGTTTTTGCAAAGATTTTCAAAAATGGAACTTTCGATTTTTCGCTTGCCGCCCCGCCGGATATGCTTCGATTTTGTGTCGCATCCCGAGCACATCACATACTGCTAGAAGATCAACTTCTACAGCAATTTTGGTGCAATTTTTGTTCAAAATCCCCCAAAATTTCCATGTATTCGATGCGCTATAACTTGGACTATAAACTGTACAAATTTCAGCGCAATATCTTAATAAATAAATAAAAATTTCAAAACAGCATTTTAAAAAAATGTCTTGAATATGAAAAGACTGCACTGCTATGAGAGCTTTAATGGTCTACTTTATTTCCCTGTGTAAAATTTTGAATAAACTATGCCGATTTATGAACAAGAAGGGTAATAATTCGAAATGAGAATATTTTTATGCTGTAAATTTGTGCTAAAAGTTTCTTAAATTTTGTACATTTTTCTGATTCTGTGGCATCTCGTAGTCAAGGCAAGAACCATAGGGTAGACACTGTCTTGCCGACCATTGATAATATGGTTGTTAAGGCAGTGCACCGAAGGCGATATTCGCAAACTTGGCAACCTTGATACGCCGGGTAAACACGTCAGTTTTTATTTATCTCTTGCCCATTCAAATTGCCATCAGCTGTTTTAGGAATAATTAATTCAATTACAATCAGTTGTTAATTAAGAATCATACTGGTAATGTGGTCTTCAATCTTGCTACTGCCGCTGTTGGTGTGCTTGGTGAATGCCGGTCCGGAGGAAAAGGAGGGTGTACGTTTTGCCAGCCGCTGTGAAGCCTGTAAAATACTCGCAAACGAGCTGCAGGATCGGCTCAAGGAAACGGGCAAATCACACGACGTTATCGAATTGGGGTAGGTTGAGCAGAATATACATTATATAGATATAGAATTTTAATTTTTTTTCGTAAATTTTGTTGACTTGCTCACAGCTACTCTCTCGACGATGTCAAACCAAAGAAACGCACCGAGTATCGACGCAGTGAGCTGCGTCTGCTTGAATCGCTGGAGAATGTTTGCGAACGTGTTTTGGAATACAACTTGCACAAGGAACGCACCGACAGCACACGCTTTGCCAAAGGCATGTCACAAACGTTCCAAACTTTGCATGGCCTCGTCGACAAGGGTGTCAAAGTTGATCTCGGTATACCCTACGAGTTATGGAACAAGCCACCCGTCGAAGTGACGCAAATGAAAGCACAGTGCGAAGATATGCTAGAGAATTACGAGGATATCATATCAGATTGGTATTTCAAGCATCAAGATGAAAAACCCCTGATTGCGCACCTTTGCGAGGATGTAGTGCTAGCGCAGGATGATCGTAAATGTTTGAAAGAAACACTGCCGGCTGTGGAAAGCGATGATGATGCGGATAATGAGAAAAACCCGAAAACAACTAAACAAAAGAAATCAAAGCAACAAGCGGCAAAAGCAAAAGGTGACGCGGACAAAGAAGAGCTTTGATGCAATACACGAACTTAGCATGCATTTATTATAAATTTTCTATTGCATAATGCTTGTCTATGTAAAAGCTGTGTAGGCAATTACTAGATGCGGCATTAATTTAAGAAGCCAAATGCGCGGTAGGCGTAAGTTTTTGTATGTAGTAACTATATCAAATAATCTTATTGTATTTTATTTTTAAGCCAAATCTGCGATTCCTAAAGCAAAAAGTATCAAATTAAGAATTAAGTGAATAAATGATTTTTTAAGCATTCAAACATTTCGATTGATTTTGTAAAAAAAAAGCACTCGACAGTCTTATTGCAAGAGATATTCATTTTACGGGCATACATTTAGGTAATGTCCCGACGGTATTGAATAGTACTATTTAAATCAGAGACACAATTGTTATGAGAAAAAAGAGTAAAAATTAATCAATAATTATTAAGGTATGATACAAATTTTTCGAGTAATCTATAACAATTATTCAAAGATTTATTTTTAGAAGTTTTCATAATAATTATCTGCGATAGAAATATTTTGAAGACATATTTTGAGACTTACATATATTATCAAAGTGTTCCTAAAATAATTATTAGCGATAAAAATTTGTTTAAGTATTCAAAAAATTTTATTTAGAGACTTATATTATAATTCTTAAGGCACGTTACTTTTTTAGTACCATTCCGAGATTAGTTCGGCACTAACTCTAAATCATTTCGGGATCAGTTCAGGATTATTCACTAACTCTGACTGTAAAAGGAATTGAAAATAATCCTCTAAATTAAATTGATTTGTTTTTTTAGGCATAAGAACGAAATTCGTGGAGGCCTGAACTAGTCCAGAAGTGGTCCTGAAATAATTCCGAATATCAGTACTTTTAAAAAGTTTTGATACTCATAATTATTAAGCTGATTCTCAAAATATGTCTCTGAGAAACATTAAAAAATGTATTTTGCAGATAATTATTTTGGAAATACTTTCGTAATATAAGTATTAAAATAATAGTTATTGTTGATTTAAAAAATTTGTCTCACTCGTAATTATAAGCAAAGGAATTTATTTAATCGTTATCAAAATTAGAATGGCTTTTGTAAAACTCACTCATCTAACCCCCCTCTCCCTCTGGTGCAACCCTGTCGAAACTGCACGTTTCCTGGGCCTCCCCCTAGATGAGTTTGACGACAACGACCATGGGTGAATCCGCTCTTTACGGGGCGTGATAACCGCTACAACAACAGCAACATAGCCAGCTAGATTCGGCGATACCCCATTAAACTGGTCGAACTCATTGCATTCAATTCTGCAGACATTAGACCAGTTTTAAGCTGCACATAAACGACGATCATGTGCGCGGACGTACTGGCACTTTTGGTGCATATTCAACATTTGTGAAGTGCGGTAACAGCTAGCGAAGCGAATACGGCTATTTTTCTGGATCTCTAGTTTGAATTGAAAGCGCCCAAAAGCTGTTGGGCAGATTTTTGTACTAGTGCTGTATTTTACAAACAAATTAATAACAATTATCACATTTGACATTCCCATATAAAAAAGATTACAAAATCTTAAATTATTAACAATTTACTATAATTTATACTACATAATGTTCGGAAAAAAAACAGTAAAAAAAAACTACCACGGCGTTGGTCGCCCTTTATCAAAATATCAGTAAAACCAACTTATGTTGTACAAAAACACAACCACTTACTTAAAATGCAAGGCCGGAACTAGATGTCTGCTGATGAGCATTTTTTGAATGAATCAAAGATGATTCTCGCATTCAAACATTTTTTCACAACACATAGACGAAAGTCCAAAAGAATAAATTAAAAACGAGAAATGCCATTGGAAATAAGCAGCGTGCCTTTTGATCAATCCACATGGATATTTGTTGTGGCGTTAACGTAGTCCAACCATTATCCTCTTGCTCCCCGCCCGCTTCCATTTTGCTTAAATCGCCCGTCTTTGCTGTTGTGCCACTAAAATTAGTAACTTTCGACACATTATCCAATGTTTCATCCTCATGTATGGTGTGTATCGGAAAATTGTGTACGGTTAGGTAATTATTAAACGTTAATGCATCATTGGTCACACCAGGCGGCATACAGAGCGAACGTGAACGCCCTGCGCTACGACGTGACGCGCGCGGCGATAATGTTGATTTCAGTATATGCTTGCTATTCATTTTCTTTACATCCACATTGCGTTTGCGCCGCCATATTGTATTAACGAAAGCAAATTCGATTAAACTGCCAAATATGAAAAGTGTACAACCGAGAAACCACACCTCGGAAACTTTGATGTAACTAACTTTTGGTAAAGTTTTACCTTTTAAAAGAGAAGGGAAAAAAGGTTTTAGATCATATGTGTTTTTTAATTAATTTTCAATAATGCCATCTTGTGCATACCCTGCGCTGAGGCAAGCGTAATGAATGTCAACATTGTGCTGGTGCCAAGCATGATGCGTGGCGGTGCTTGATCAGCCTGCAACCAAAATGATACCCACGATATGCCGACTATAAGCACCGAGGGTAGAAAGTAATCCATTACATAGAAACCTACTTCGCGTGTTAGGTGCACAGAAAAACTGAGTGAGCTGTAATTTCCAGCAAAGGCGCCATGCCGCAGATCATTCAAATCGGCATTCACAACAGTTTCATTAGACCACACACCGTTGAGCTCGTATTCAGTTAGGTGTAATGCCGGATCAATAGTAATTGGACGTTTTTGCTCCCAATGTAACACCAGCTCGGACGTATTGTACATCCAACTCTCTAATATAGTGCTACATTGCTGTGAATCGAACGGAAATTTCTGCAGATTCATCCAGCAGTAAACTGTAGCTTTAATACGTGATGAGATAATTACAGTACCGTCAGGTGAAATGGAAGTTAGAATATCCTTTTCATTTGTGCCTAAATTTTATTATTTATGTAAGAATTCTCAATTTTAACAAGAATTTTTAACTATTACCCAGTAGACTGGAATCCCTTTCATTCGCCAGAAAGATATGCGGCATCCACAGCGTATCACGCAATAGCTTTTCGCCTAAAATCGGTTGCCTACGCTTTGGCGCCACTTTGCGAAACATCAGTCGTGGATCAAGATAGCGCAACTGCAGCAGTACATGAATTTTAAATTGCAGATCGTGCGCTTCTAAATTTTGCATGAAATATACATACGCGCGCACATAAACATCTATTGGTAGGCGGCTACCCCCAGATTCTGTAAAACTAACTGGCCGCTCCAGTCGATCATAACGACATCCATGAGTGAGGCGTTCAATTAACTGTGTCTGCGAAAGATTATCAGCATCATCCAAGTCTGGGCAATCCGTTTGCGCAGCGATGGTTGTAGTGGTTAGTAAGAGTAAAATGACTAGATTTGAAACCATTTTTCGATACGTCGCCTTTAAATGCAGTAATATTTTAATTCAACAACAAACTTGGACAAAATGACAATTCACCGATAGTACCAATGGCATCTATCCATGATTCAACTATGCCAGGTTATAGCGGCTAACGGTTTTTTTTTGTATGGGTTGTTGTTGTAGAAAATACTGTATTATTTTTAGTACAACTTTAATTTTTAGGTAAGGGCACAACAATCTATAAAAACCACAAACGAATACTTAAGATTATCGGTATATAGAAATTAAAGTTAATTGCAAATTTTTTGAACTCAACTAGTTTTATTTGCCATTTTAACTTTGTAAAATTCACAACAATGGTAAAATTGAAGATGAAGGTGTGTTTAGCAGTGACGCTCAAACTGTGGTATTGTTTAATGCTGCCCATCCCAACCCATTGCGCTGCCACTCTAAACTAAAACTAAGTGGGGCATTATAGACGGTCTTCCCACGCTTCAAATTCTCGTTTGCTTTCAGTTTTTTGTACTCTCAAGCGAGGAAGTTTTTTCACTGAGATTTTGATTTTATTATAGAATACGTACAATTCTCAGAATATATAAAATTATATATGGATCGATGAATCATTTGATGTGAGTATAATGGTATGTTTTTTTGAGAAAACAATTACTGTAATAGTTATTGAAGATCGAAAGGTCAAATTAAGCATTTCCTAAAATCAAAATCTCTCAGAAACTAATCATTTTATTTTAATTTATTTTCATTCGTTAAGTAGTATCAATACTTTCAATATATCTGTAAATGTTTTAAAACAAAATCAAGTTCATATGCAAAAGTCATAATTTCAACTAAACAAACAATTTTTTTTGTTAAATCATCTTATTAAGAACGAATAATGATATGTGAAGTGTGAAACAGTATTTTTTTATCATGTATGAAATTTGTCTATAACATAAAGAAAGGTAATGAAATCCATTTTAAATACTAAGGGAAAATAATAGTTTTAGACTACCAGCATATAGAACTAAAGTAGACAAAAAGAATATGTTTTACAAGAGTTTAAAATGGTTTAATAAACTACCGTATTCGATAAAAAATTACAATAGTTTTACCAGACCCAAGACTATTTTAATTGAGCGCCGCAAGACACAAAAAAAATTAAATCCTTCCACCAGACTCAATACTATTTTTTTTTATTGAGCGCCGCAAGACACAGCCTCTCATAAAGATAGAAGGCATTGACCTCGCTCGCAAGGAGTAGGGGCCTTTCTGCCCTACACCACGAAATAGATCGGAACCTCGAACGTTTTCACCACTTCCTTCCGAAAAAAGCCCTAGAACCGGGAAAAGAAAAGATTACTTCGCTAACAGTCAGCGGCTCGAATCCTTGATCCCGGCGTCCTGAGCGTGTAAGCGGGTAGGTGTAGACCTTATAAAACTTCGTCTCGGGGAAAAGTCGCAACCTTTTGCTATATCATTCTTGGCTGACGTTAGTACTTACTTAAGGGGTCTCCATACTATTTTCTGAACTCCCGACAGTTCATTAGGTGATTTTCTTTGAAAGACCTGCCTTCGCTTAAGCGATGTGAGCATATAAATGGGTTGGAATCGAAGATGCCTGTGTAATCAATATTTATTATGCGATTCATATCCTTATATTTCTCAAAATTACAATATTTCAGTAGTACCGTTTAATAAATATCATACTTCGAGATCGCAAAGCAAAAATTCTGACTTTTATTCCTAAAACATATATATTATACATATATGTATAGTCTTGCATATAGAAAATATCCATCAAATCCACAAAAATATATGATTAGTTAGTTTAGATTTAGAGTTCCAAAAAAGTTTGATTTTATTTAAAAACGCTTCCGTGTCAACATTACCTTACTTTCAATTGGCACATTTTTGTGTGGCAACCTTTTATTATATCCGGCAAACCTGTACACGACGCCACAGCTGTTCGAGTCTACCAACAAAGTTGCGTCTGCGACAACTTCGCAAAAGTTTATATATTTGCCGATATTTTTACTCTTTATTTTAAATTATACGGATGCGTATGATGTTAGTGGATTAATTGATATATTTAGTTGCGTTGAAAGTGCAAATACAATTTTTAGCGTAGTAAGTTTTTATCGGGTGGACTCTCCAGCAAAGTTAACCTTCAAAGCCTTGGCTCAGAAAAAAGCGGCAGGTAAGGAAAAAAAATTGGAAATAACAAATTGGTAAAATTTATTAAAAATTCAATTATAGATTATGGAATCGATGGAAACATCTGTATCTGCGAACGAATCGGAAACTGCAGCGGATACTCCATCTCTAATGGAGACGGATGAACCCAATGAGACATCAGCGTCTGCAAGTGGCGCTGCAAATACATCAACCGGTAATACCGATGGTAATAGTGACATGGCTAGCGCGGAAACACGCGCTCCTGCAGCCGACGAGGCGAACGACAATATAAATGTTAATGAAAACACACCCGCCGATGGCCAATCAAACGATCAGCATAATGGTGTCTCCTCAAGCACTGACATGCAATCACAAACACCGTCATCAGCTGGAAACGCACCATCAGCAGCGGACACAGAAACACCCACTGCTCCTACTGCAGGACCACCCATCGACGAAGAGGATGCCAAATGGCATACTGTGGGCATTTATAGTGGAATTAATGCGACAGTTTCGTCGTACATTGACAACAGCATTTGGTCATCTTCAGGCATGAAGCTGACATCCAGAAATTTACCGGATCTTTCGACAATTCAACGCATCAATCTTGAACCAGGTACTGCCTATCGTTTCCGTTTGCGCGCCATTAACACTGTCGGTGCTAGCGATTGGAGTGAGATATCAAGCTTCAAAACCTGCTTACCTGGTTTCCCCGGTGCACCATCTGCTATTAAAATATCAAAATCATCCGAGGGCGCACATCTCACCTGGGAACCACCGCCGAGCTGTGTGAATTCAAATGAAATTATCGAATACTCAGTGTATTTGGCAGTTAAGCCAGGCAAAGACAAAGATGGCAAGCCAATAGGTGCTGGTGGTCGTCTACCCGCTCAGCTCGCATTTGTGCGCGTATATGTGGGTGCAGCTAATCAGTGTACAGTGGCGCATTCATCATTGGCGACGGCACATGTCGATTGTTCAAATAAGCCGGCTATTATATTTCGAATTGCAGCACGTAATGACAAAGGTTATGGACCAGCCACACAAGTAAGGTGGCTGCAGGATCCCGTACAGAGTGGCGCTTCACCTGGAAGTGGTTTGTCTGGTGGCACAGGTAGCATACAGTCGCCTACACGCATCAAACCGGAAATGGGAAGTGCATCGCCAAACAAGCGTTTTAAGAGTAGCGGTGGAGTGGGGCGTGCTGTATTGCCATGAGTTGATGGGCAATCGGGAAGCCTTACAATGAGAATATAAAATGCATAAATAAATATTTAGTTTGTAAGTCATAATATTAATCTAATTACGGAAAATAATTAGTATTTTCATCTACAATTGGAATAAACTACGATTATCAGCTACAGTCAGTCGAACACAAATTAGATATGCAGCAACAGCAACGCCACTACGTTTCAGACAGGATGTACATTAAACTTCCGGAGATTTTCTGTAATCATATTGAAAGATTCCGTTTTATATTTGAATAAATAGAAATGCAATACAAATTCAATAAATGATTCAATACGATAATAGCACTATTGAAATATTTTTGTTTTTAAATCTGTATTTGAAAGTAGACGTTGAAGAATAATGCAAAATTTTATAGGAGAAACCATGATAATAATAAAAATATTTTTATTATGTTAGAAACAAACTGTCCGATAGGGATGTATTCTTTTTTTAAACTTCTTACCTTCAATGGTTTGCGCGCACTTTTCCAAATACTCGAAACTATTGTGGTCTTTAATTGCTTTAGATTCCTTGATGTGTAAACCATAATCTGGACCATATGATAAAAAATCGTTATTGTCACCAGGTATATCCTCCGGGAGCGGGATGTCACAGCAAGTAGCAGTTAGTTGCGTCCAAAACCGACTAGCGTTTGGGAAATTATAACCACCACCACCCAATAGTACAGTGGGTAACTTGCGTTCCAATACAAACTCAATGCATTCTATTAAGTCTGCCGGCGTAAGATTGGTACCACCAAGCGGATCACCAACAATAGCATCCGCACCACATTGCAATACACAAACTTCAGGCGCATACCGTTCCACGATGTTAGTGAAAACACTGAAGAAAAACAACAGCTAAATATAACCACTTGCGGTTCAACGCATTTTAGACTTACCGCTTGAAATATTTGCTGTAGCCATTACCGGCTATGCCATCACGATAGGGAAAATTCGCTGCATATCCTTTGCCGGCGACAAAACCACAATCATCAATGCCACCAGTGCCCGGATAGAAACCGCATTCGTAGCGATGCATGGAAAATGTGAAAACACGTTGCGTTACCTCAAACGCTTGCTGTACACCATCTCCATGATGTACATCCATATCGACATAGAGTACACGTTTGAAACGTTTTCGCAACATCAGTATACCTAACACAATATCATTGACATAGCAATAGCCAGCGGCACGATCACGCTGTGCATGATGCCAACCGCCTGTCCAGTTAATAATCACAGTTTGTACATCCATGTTCAGCAAACCATATTTGCATAACGCTAAGCAAGCGCTCATTGTTCCACCTGCTACAGTGCATGCATATTCCCACATACCTCTCCAACTGGGACAATCGAAACCCAAACCATACTCCACATGTGTATGTGTAGTATCCAAACTAAAGTCATTATCATCAGCATCATCATCGCTTAACTGATCTTCCTCTACAACTGCTTGAGGAGCAGTTAAAGTTAAGCAAGCCTTTTGTTTGTTTGGTGCAGCTTTCGCTAACAGTTGTTGTACATAGTCTTGATTGTGGAAATTTCGTAAGTCAGTGAGCCGACAAACCTTTGGTTCCAGCCGTTTCATATATTTGAGTAGACCATAGGAGGCTATCAGGCGGTGGGTTAGTGAGGCCTGTGAAAAATATTCAGTCGTTAGCGTTTTGTGCAAGTGCTATAGGGCAACTTACCCTACCCCGAACAGCAGGATTCTTGTCAGCTTGTTGCATTAAGTTATCATTGTGCACATAAATTATATTTCTCTGCGACATATTTTTTTAATGAAATTTTCTATTTAAATAAAGCGCGATATGTGAAAAGTTTAAAAGACTGCTACAGTGTGGCCAAGTTTGAAATTTACAATAGGCCCATTCAGGCCATGCCGTTTTTGTAATTTTTTTGCTAACAGTGAAAAAACATATCCTGCGACCGTTCTATAAAAATATTTGAAGTCGTTTCGGGCAAAATATTAGATTAGGTTATCCCGACATTCGATACATGCGATGTCTGCTGCTCTGCGTCAGCCAGAAAGGTAGCCGCAATCAAAGAGGCAACTAATTGGCTATTCACCATTAAATCACTCTCTGGCCGGTAGTGGACTGTTGGTGTTCGAAGGAGCTCTGATCGCTAACAAAGCGACAACTCTCGATCATCGTATAAGTTTTGACAGGGCATTGTTCGGTAGGTAGGGAAACGATATCGGACACAAATTATCGATATGGTACCCATTCAACGTATCGCTCTAAAAGAATTTCACAATTTCAGTCACAATTTTTTATGGAACATAATCTGTTTCTGAGTTCATAAAGTTTTTACACTAACCGCGAATGTTAGCAATTAGCGACATATTTTTCAAATTGCTCTACAGTTATAGGTCTCAAAAACAACATTTTGAAAACAATTTCACTTATGTTTTTCTCGTAGTTAGGGCTAGTATTGTCTGAAAGTAATTTTCTTCGCGGATTCGATACAAATACTCAATTCCAAAAAATATCCATTTAAAAGTATCGAGTAAAAAGTACAGGTATGTAATGCCAGAAGGATCGATATGGTATCGCATCGATATTTGTGTCTCTACCGATAGGTATGTTGCTGTTGGGCTGAATATAGTAGCCGTGTTTTGTGTTCTGAATACAGAAGGTGACACCTTCAGAGGTACCCCTAGTTTGGTTATGACGATTCTGAACTGCCACTAGACAAAGCTTTTTTCACAAATGGGGCAAAGAGCCTCTTTTGTTTTAGTATTTTGCAGATTTATTTATTAAATATCTGCCTATAAATAATCTGTTTACGCTTTAGCACAATAAGAGCACGTTTCTCGCTAAAATATTTGAAGTTATTCATTCTTCTTTATCTCGTTTTATTGTTTACTAATGATGAGATCTGTCACTTCGCCGAGGGAAGGCGCAATATTGTATTCTATCATTCCTGGTCTCAGAGGTGGAAATCAGCAGCTTGCAGGACTTAATTTTGGGCACGCACGTACCTCTTGTAAAGTTTTCGTTCCAGAAAGAATGAAATTAATTATTAAGACATTTTTTGAGATGAAGAAGTTACTATAATAAAGATAAACTTATAAGCCCCAACATTCGTATATTGTAACAAAAATCCACCTATCGGCTGTCAGGATAAGATGACGGCAAATAACTCTACACGAAAGTATCAACTAAATACTATTTTGATTGAAATTTATTTTAATTGTTTTATTCTTATTTATTTCACAGCAGACGATTATAATGAAACCTAGAAACAGCTTAGGAGAAATTACCAAGAAAAACGAGCAAGAAAATAAAGTAAAAGTTTTTGATGCATATAAAAAAAGTGTCCATCTTTGCATATTTGACTGCGATTCTCTTCTTGTCATAAATAAACCAGTGATGGTTTCTTTCTCGTGGCTTCTTTTCACTGAAAATTTTAGCCTATTCTAACATAACCTTAAAACTACTCATACTTACGTTTTCTGTACATTCCGAAATTAATTTAAATCAAACAACGTAACATATAACAGTTAATAAATTTAATTCTTTATAATTACCGCTTTTACTTTATAAATTTACAATTTCATATTAAACTACACACTAGTTATTAGTCCGGGTCGGGTCCCATACAAAAAAACAAACAAAGTTTAAAAAAACATCATCTAATTTTTTTTTCGGTTTACCTTAAAAATCGTCAAAATTGATTTTTTGTCATCGCTTTTGTATTTAATGTCTGATTTAAAAAAAGAATATATATAAATTTTTGTAGTTAAGTCTACAACAATGTCGCTCAGAAAAATCGGGCATAAAATACCAAAGTTTTGTAAAAAGGTTTCTTGGCGGTTCTTAGGGTGGCCCGCATTTTTTCATTCGCTTTCAAATAGAGGGTGTTTTCACGTTTTTATATCGGCCCGCTCCAATATTCATGTTACATTTAAGGTTACTAAATATGTATATCAATTTACAAATTACTTCCATACAACTAATATTTCTGTATTACTAATATTCGTTAATTCACTAGCATTTTAAATGTCAATAATTTTTACATATTGGTACATATGTAATTGGCTTATATTTTAAAATACAATTATTTACTAATAATATTGACATGTACAAAAAGATTTAGAATCTATGAGTATGTGAAAGTTGTTTAGTAGTTAATTTTACTATCCTCTGCGCCAGAGAATTATAGTTTTACTACAAAATATGTTTCAAGAATCGTACAAAAATGTGCAACTATATTTCAAGTATTATTATTAATCTTAATTTTTTTTACGGAACCACACAGTACATTAGTTCTAAGTAATTATGTATGTATGTTAGTATACTAATACTAAAAGTACAGACTGACAGCGAATAAATGGATTTCGTAATGTATGTACCTATTTACAAGTTATTATTATCTTTTTTATGATAACGTAGTATATCCTTAATGCAATATGATTTGTAATAATTCGTTCAATACCTAATTACTGTTAAAATTATCGTTTAACAATAACCTTTGTTCTTATTCATTTTAAGCCGTTCGTATTATTACAATATTCTAGATTATGATACATAATTTGTATTTATAACGGCAAGTTTTAAATTGTTTCACATAAATGTATTAAGACTTCGAAAGTGAAGGTTTACAATTGGCTAGATACACCACGGCAGAATTATCACCGTCCTTCTACAGAACATTTTACACAAAGAACGTTGAAAACAGAAAAGTTGCAATTGTATCATCGAAATAGGGACTGTGCCTATTGATAGAAAAGTTCTATTGTGAAACAACTTTTCACTATGGTGCCAAAATTTTACATTACTGCTGTGCCAATTCACGATGCAGAGAAAGGAAGGTGACGAAGAAGAATGACGTCACAAATGGCTCTAAAAAATTAGATTTTTCTGAGTTTTGAGTGGTTTTTACAAAAAGTTAAACACAGAATAATAAATGTGAAGTGCCGAGCTTTGTATTATAACAGTTGCAGCGAAAATAAAATACCAAGTACAGTTATCACCTTCCTTTTCGTCTCGCTATCCCTGTGGTAAGAACATCTGTGACGTGTACGCTGCCGGTGTTGTCCTAATCTGGTTTTCTATCAATCTTGCTGCCAACTTGTAACATTTTAAGCAATTTTTAACAGTTGCTTTGATGCAAACGAAGACCAGCGAGTTAAGACAGTAATTAAGTGGAACTGAAATCCACGTTTTAGAATTTAAAACAACAACACGTGGCCAATATCGTGCCTGTTCGAGACTTCTGCCAGTTGATGCCGATATTTTATACTCGATACTTTTAAACCGTTATGTTTTGGAACCGAATTTGCCAAACTGGAGTCTTCAAATCGGGATGTCGAACTAATAACCTAGTTGTAACTATTCAAACACTTTCTATCTGACAAATCATTTTTAATTTAATATATGTTTATATTTTAGGGTACCAGATTCTATTAGAGAGATGCTTTGAAATATGCATTACCATATCGGCTCTTTGTGGCGGATATCGTGCCCCTATTTGGTAATGTTTGCTCTCAAATTTTTCACTTCATAGTTGTTTAAAATTTACTTTCTAGAGTACTTTTCTATCAACCGGCATAGGTCCTCAGCGAGCACCAAAATTGCTTTTGCTACCGGCAATATATGACCCGACTTTAAAAAATTCCATACACCGAAACGAATTATTCGCCGCAGAACTTTAATGGAATTCGCAAATTTTTTAAAAATAAAAACCTGTTTTTAGTCTGTTTTTTTTATAGGATTGCTTTCTATTTTTTATTACTTTGTATGAAAACGAACGCCGTACATTCAAAATATACAGCTGAATGCTGAGTATCGGTTAGAAGCTTGACGCAGACGGTGTGAAAGCTTTAAAAACTCTAGCTCGGGAGCCTAGCACTGTCTAAAACCAATATGAAAGTACGGGGAAGAAGTATTCGCTTTGAGGCAATTAATGTTGCCCCTTTTTTTTTCAATATTAACTCTAATCTATACAATTACACTATTTTCGAAGGAAGTACATACATACTTACCTAACAAATTTTAAAAATATTTTCACACGTTAATGATCCTAATATTATGCTATGTCTAATTTACTGATTCTACAATTGTCTTAAATTTTTCTCCAACCTAATATCTTCATTAATTTAACTATCCATTTCTGGTTCTTCACTTAGCGTATAAACACCCAAGGTCGTTTGTGGACCACTGCTTTTTACGCCTGTCTCCAAGCAAGACTGCGGCGCATTATCCAAAAGCGGCGTGCTCATGGTGGATAATCCCAAGCCAGTTGGTAGCATGCTTGATGGCGTCGTAGCAGTGACTGAAACGCTTGTATAGGGCGATAAATTATTTAAAGTTAATGGATTCGCACCACCACCGCCTTTTAGATGATGTGTTGCGTTTGCTGAAGAACTATTTGGATCCATAGTGAGTATTGGAACGAGCTCATGATTGACATATTCCTTCAGCGGATGCATTTGATTTAGATCCGTTTCTAGTTGCGCGCCATAAGCGAGTGAAGTTGGTGTGCCTGCGAATAAAGAACAGAACTCAATTATTATACATACATATGTTGTTTGACTTTATAATCGAAATTTTTACTTACCCGATACCAGCGTCTCTTCGGTGGGATTGCGTTTGTACAAACTTGTGCCTTTTTCATATTGTCAAGGTGGCATATAGTATCCTTGCTCTTCACCCATCGCATCCAATACGTTGGCGCCTTTCTTGAATTCCACCACGATTTTAATGCGATGCACAATCTCTTCGTGTATAACATTGAAACACATCGCTGTCAGTGCCATGCCCGACATTATGTATATCGAACAAAACCATGTGGATGTGGTGGATTCACGTCGCAGACCCGGTAGCATATCACCAAAACCAATGGTGGATAAGCTCATAAAACAAAAGTAAATGCCATCGAGTATGGGCCAATCTTCTAGACGATACAACACCACAGCACCAATTAAGATGTAAATGACCATCATCGAAAGGCACAACAAAATTGGCGCCAATATGCTCAGACCATGCATGGAGCCACGCGATTCACTGGCGCTCAGCGAATCGATGTCGGGTGGTAGCATTTGTGTGCCGCTTGGTAAATTTGATTGTTTCTCGGTTGTTTGAAATGTGTCGTGCACATAGTAGGGCTCCTGTAAGGTAGCCTGTTGTTTACGCAATTCCTCCTGCTGCCGTTTTCTTTTCATGCGACGCTCCTTTTCAGCCATACGCTTTTCATCGTAACAACAATAGCCGCAATTCGAGCAGAGGCAACAGCACAACGCTTTGGAGAATACTTCGCGTGCCACTTTCGCCAAAATGCCACCAGTGCTGGAGAGATAAACGAGCGTGAGTGGTATGCCAAAAATGGCATAGACGAGTGTAACCAAACGGCCGAGTGTAGTGCGTGGTGCAATATTGCCATAGCCTGTGTGAGGGAAATGCAAAAAAAATATTTGTGTTAAGTGGAGGGAGGCGAGCTTAAGAATTTGGTAAGAATAAGAATTTGTTGATTAATTTGATTTCAATTTAAAGAGCTGCAAGTTGAAAAAGTTTAGAAAGGCAGAATGAAGTTTGAATAAAGTTGGGGTAATCACGCCAATAAGGTTATCAGATTAGCTGGTTAAATGGTTTCTAATTTTTTGGTTTACAATAACAAAACTTAATAGAAAAACCGGCTTGAAGGATCACTTTTTTGTTGAAAGTTGGAAAAGTGACTATTTGTTTCGGTAAAACAAATTGAGGCCACACAACCAAATAACCCGATAACCTGAACGGCGTGAAATAAATAACTAATACCATCGCGTTGGCATCATATGATATAATCATGTGATGACATCGGGTGATGTGATGGTCTTACGTCCATTACAAGATGACTTGAAAATCATGCAATTTTTGTGATTTCAGCTAGTATACCAAGTTGGAAAAATTAGTATCATATATGTCAGTATCAGTTGATGTCATCATATGATGGCGTTGGATGATGTGATGGTATGATGTGATCTCATTTTCGTTTGTAGGCGACTTTAAATGTCAACGTTTTTTTGTGTCTCGTTATAAGTGACGCACGTTTTTTCTTCTAAAGCATTTGGCTAAGCTATTCACCAAAGCTTTACGTAGAGTTTCAAACTTGGACGAATATGCCCAGCTTCAAGCCTTCTCCCAATAGCAACTGATTCTTATGAGAAGCTTTTTCTTTTCAGGAATACAGCCAGAGATTTTTCATGGCCTGCCAAAATGCAATAGCTGGTAGAAAAATAGTACTTCCAACCAATAGTGTACATAACTAAAGTCCAACCCGCTCAGTTTCGGCATCAGCTTTTATATTACGGCTGTTAAGCTTTGATCCTCGTACTAATATTTCTGCTAAGTCCTATCAATTTTGTCCAGTTAAAAAAAAAATATTACTGAAGATTCAGTGGTGGAGCCTGATTAAAGATCCCGAAATAATGAGATCCCTCCACAATTGCTTCCAGAACATAAAATTTGTTCCTTTATTGAAGAAAATAGTCAGAAGTGCGGTAAGGCAAATTTATTTTTTTTTTCTGTAGTGAATCTGCGCAGGGGTGTTAACTAAAACAGCTGGTAATTTTTACATCCGAACGCAGAATGACAACAATAAAAACGATTCCGGGCACGAAATGTAGTTTTTTACTTCTGATAATTTTCTTTTCTTTGAGAGAAAACTTTTCGCTTAAGCTCGAATTATCAACCTCAGTCCGGACTGTACAGAAGTCTGGGATGATTCGGGCACAGAGAAGAAGACGCCTACGATACCATACGTTCCACTTTTGACTCTCTGTTACTGATTATCTGGAAATGGTAATGGCTCCTGGGCTGTATTGGGATGAAGAATAAGAAGAACACTACAACAAATCTGCCTGTGATATGACTGGCCATCTGCCTAGCAGATCTGCCGAATTTTTAGCGTAATAATTCGAAGGGAAATATGATAAATCTTTCCTATTGCTTTGGATACATGTCATTTTGCATCCCTTTTTAAAATATGGTGAGCCGGAAAGCCTCTTTTTTACTAATTGAAAATTTCGGGCAATTCTTTCCATTTGTTTGTATGTGTATCGATCTTAATTTTAATGTGTTGGAGAATGGGTCAGTAAAAAAATTCCTTTCTTGCACGGAAGCTAATAAGTTGCGGTCCGAAAAAAACTACATGAAACACGAAAGTTCTGGAATATTTCTTGCTGAGTACCACGAGTAAAAGCTTAACGGAATTTCGTCCACTTGTTCCTATTGATCATTACTATATACATTTTTCATTGAACCGATTCTTAGTCATTTTGTTTTCTTGATATTCTCCTATAAAATCAACCCATAGAACCTACAGCAATTATTTCTTATAAAAACAAATTCGCAGCTTCCAAGAAACTGGAACCAAATACAGCCAAAACTTCAGTAAATTATAATAATATTAGATTTTTGAAGCGCGCGAATATGAGCAATTTTCCCACTCTCCTACATGCTTTTTATACTCGACTACCCGATGCGGCTTTTATCAAATGTTAAGCTACAATATAAGAAAAAGCTAATTTCTTTTTACGCATCTCATCTCATGTTTATATGAATGATTTTGCAAATAAGCTGCCAGTTGTTTGCCAAATTGAACGCTTATCTCATGCTAAGTATTTTTTCATTACCCTCATTTATTCATGATCAATGTCAATGCTTGCACCAGTCGGATGTAATAAAACAATAAGAAATTCATGAAATGGCAGAAATGTTTCGTTTGAATGCTTGAAAAGCATCGTAAGATATGCCATTTGTGTTATTTTAAATGATACCAATAACAGTAAAAATTTATAATATTGACTGATTGAATTGCAAAAGGGAGTGAAAAATTAAGTACATATGTAGATGAAAAACTTCATTATTTTATTTTGCATGCACATGTAGTAGGAGTACATATGCGCGTATTGTTTTAACTTTTATGCCGATTATTGGAATTTTTTATGCCACTTTAACGCTTGTGAAGTGACGGTTTTATTACGAGTACAAGCAAGATTGTATCTACATAGTTAATAACATACGAAACAAAGCAGGAGGAGGGTAACTGCCAGAAACTTTATGTATTTATATGTTGGAGGAGGCGCACTCATCCGGATGGGAAAATAAAATACATTTGGGAAGAGAATGGACTCAAATAACAGACCAAAAATTAGAGTTCAGCAAAAAGGAGTTGAAAAAAAACATAACATACAAGTAAAAAGTAATTGCAAAGCTCAAAATGGCGTTTTTATAAATAGTGGAAGTGAATTATAATTGCTACGCTTGACACTAGAGATACACATATTTGCAGTCTTTCCCATAATTATAAACCCACCACATATTGACAAGTTTCACTATTAGTTAATTTTGTTCTTATTTTAAGCATTTGGTATATTTATAAAAACTTAGTTCATCTATCTTCTATATTATAAAATAGGGTACATAAGTTATGTATGTACATCGAAAATTTCTTTACATTAATGACCAAAGAATTAAAAAAAAATGAATATGCAATTTTGTAGCCCATTCGATTCTGGTACAATAATGTGCAAGTTTCTAGTGCGTAAAAATAACCAATGATTTAAAAAAAAATTTTGTTGACAGTGTTGCGCGGTTTTTCTATATAAAAAATTTCAAGCATTCCATTGGTTAAATTAGCTATATGAATAAAAAAAATGTTTTCATAACCAATATCACAAAACGACAAAGTCTTATAGCTGACTCGGCGCAATTCGCTACACCCTACAAATCCATGTTCCGAACTTGAATCAAATTGAACTGTGAATATGGGGTTTATAGATATTTCGGATCCAGCGACACCTAGCGGTTAATTTTTTAAGTGAAATATTTATATTTATTTGAGTTAAATCTAACTGTAAATACAGTTTTCAGAAATATCTCGACACCAGCACCACCTATTGGAATTTTTATTTGCACAATATATAGGTTTTCAAATACACCATATAAATTTGAGCTCAATTCGCTCGGTACTTTTCGAGTCTAAAAACTACATACCAACAGATAAACAGGGGCTTTTCATATAAAGATATACGAAAACCCGGCCGACTTCGTCCTACCTATATTTATTTAATAATTGTCCTTTGTATGCGTAACCAGAAATCGCATTTCGTGTTCCCTCACATATAACTGGTTTATAATTAAATTAAATTTGACTTTCCAAATAGGTGGCAACAATCAGGTACCTTGAGCTCGCCGAGACGAATCGCTTGACACCCACAATTTAATCTTTATATAGAGGTAGCAACCCTCTCCTAAATAAAGGTATGCACCTTCTCCTGTTTTTTTTGTATATAAGAAATTCTGATTTCAAATTATTAGGTTATTGTATTTAATTTATCAAAGTTGGCAACCCCTCATAATTTTCAGTGGCTAAGCATTCTTTAACCTCTTTTGGTACACACTTATGTATATGATAAATTTATCTTGTAGTTTTTATGAAACTACATTTTTCTAAACATGTGGCAACCCTCTCAAAATATATTTCTGAAATAAAGCATTCTTAAAACTTTTCCATTTAACACTAGTATTGAACTTTTTCAGTTACGACACTAATTAAAATAAATCAATGTTCGAAGAAGGTGGCAATTCTCTTCAAAAATGTTTTCATTTAAACGGTTCCCTTTCGTACCAACACTGTTACACATCATTGAGCTTATAAATTTAATTAAATTAATAATTTAAACCTACTTCCTTTGAATCCCATACCGTTTTTCGTTTGATATCTAAGTATAACGCAATATTTGATTTATTTTGTTATAATTTTATAATTAAGTTGTCAAACAAGTGGCAATCATCCACAACATATTTTTGAAATAAGCTGTCTTAACCCGTTTAGTTAGACAACCATATTATAAAACTCCATTTAACATAATTTGCGCTAAAACAATTGGCAACCTTCTTTGAAAATATTTAGAAAATTCAGATTTCGTTTGATACCCATATAGCAATATTTAATTACTATGATTTCTTTAATCGACTTCAAGCTTTTAAAAAGGTGGTAACTTCCTCAAACAACTTTTTAAAAGAGACCATACAACGGACTATATAAAGGGTCTTGCAATAGGGACGCTAGAAAAGTAGACCGATAGTGACAGCAAACGACGCCATATTTTTCCCGCTCTTTTGACATTTCTCTTCAGCAAGATTTGCCATTTCATCATGGAAAGATATACGATCCAACAACGAGTCGAAATTATTAAAATTTACTACCGAAATTCGGAGTCAATGGCCTCAACTTTAAGAGCGCTACGTCCAATTTATAGTCGTCGTCATTTCTGGCTGAATGGCTTCGTCAAAAAGCAAAATATGCGTTATTGGACAGGCAGCAGTCCACACGTACTCCATTAGTCAACATTGGATCCCGAAAAAATTACGGTTTGGTGCGGTTTATGGGCCGGCGGCGTCATTGGGCCGTACTTCTTCCGTGATGATCAAGACCGGCACGTTACTGTGAATGGGAATCGCTACCTCCCAATGCTAACCGAATATTTTTGGCCCGAATCGGATGATATGAACATGGAAAATATGTGGTTCCAATTGGACGGCGCCACAAGCCACACACCGTATGTCACAATCGATTTATTGAAAACCAAGTTTGGTGAACGTTTTATCTCACGAAATGACCCAGTCAATTGGCCGCCTCGGTCGTACGATTTGACGCCGTTAGACTATTTCCTGAGGGGCTACGTCAAGTCTATGGTCTATGCCAACAAGCCAGCGACGATTGATGAACTTCGTACGAATATCGAACGTGAAATTGCAGCAGTATCGGCGGATTTAAGCTTGAAAACCACCGTCGAAAATTGGGTTCAGCGTCTGGACTTCTGCCCATACAAAAGAAATCGGGTTCCATACATATGTAGTGGCATCGAATGTACTTTCACAGGAATAAAGAACTTAATTCATATCACAAACGGTTTTTGTTTTATTTAAAAAAACTTTTGTAGCGTTCCTATTGCAAGACCCGATCTTATCCAAATCTGTTCATTCGCCATTTAGCATTGACTTAAGGCCACGTATTGAACTTCAATTAAATAGAACTGAAAAGAAATGTGCGCCTACAACGCCATCTGTTTAGAATTATTCGACTTTTCTTTTCTCCTAAACATTCGCATAGGAATTACGACCAAGCACCCGAACGAAAATATCCAATTCGGTTCAGCCATTTTCAAGCTTTGAGCATCCGAACAAACCACTATCCCATTTTATATATACAATATATAAATACAGATTTTATAAAAGTTTTTGCAATTTTAACTTTGAAGAATACTTTAAAAATATAAATTTTTTAGAAGTCCCAAAGGCAGATGTAAAATCGACATACAAAGAAAACCTGAGTCAGCCAATTCGTAAACTACAAGTGCCCCATTTTTTTTTGTAGTTGTTATTGCTTGCCAACGAAATGTTTATTACTTTTGTTTTTGTGGAACATTGGTTTTATTGAAGTTTATAAGTAGGTAGATATGTAGGTAGTTGCAAAGCTTGACGCAAAAGTCATTAAATACAAAGTCACAGTACCTCTGTTGCCTACGCCTGTGCATATGATTTGCATTTTTATTTATTAGCAAATTACTTACAACTACAACTACAACTACAAAAAGGCAATATGTGTGTATATGTAGAATATATTGGAACATATGGCTACACAAACACCACTGCACAAATACAAGCAGTTGACAAAAAAGCTGCATGTTAAACTGCGGAATTGACACAAAACGTTTGGGTATAAAAATACATAAATACATACATACAAATTTTGTTCATGTATTTCAATAGTCAGGCTAGCAAATAGCATACTCGTAATATATGCAGAGCCTGTAAAGCTACAACAGCCAATATTGCGTATTTGCATGCAATTGTTTTTGTGTGAGTAGTGGGAGAAATTTGCAAATTGAAAAAGAAGTAGAAACGGAAAATTTTTTGCTGATATTGGCAATTTGCAAATATATTATGAAGATTCTTTATTGTTTGTTGCGTGTGTCCTTGCTGGCCTTCAATTCCATGCGACTTTGCTGGCTTTATTGTCTTTCTCGAATATTTGCTGTAGTTGCTTGGGGCGGTGTTAGTGTATGTAGTAAAGTTAGTGGTATTTATATGTAAGAGTATGTATGAGTTGAGTGTAGATAGCTACATACATTAAGGTGGCTTACGTTCGCTTTGAAAAAAAAACCGATATTGCTTTTCAAAGCGACTCATAAAACTCGGCCGGCATCACTAACGCGCAAAGATGTGTAACTTTTTCGAAGAATCTTTCTCTCGCAAACTCCACGGAGCATCTCATCAGATATTATCCTCGTAAATTCTTCTCCACGTGTAAAAGAATGAGAGATTTACGGAGTGTTGTTTTGGTCCAGAGAGAATACAATACATCTTCAAAGGATTCCAAGTGTGTTACACCGATGGATTCAAACTAAAGAATTTATCTACTGGAGCTGTTGGAAAGTGGTCTAACCAAAGTTTTACGAAAGTCGGCTAATCGACACTTACCCCATCATCTTTCAAGTGGAGTGGTCTACACAATTGAACTCAGCACCAGCGAATGTTTTCGCAGAAAGGACTAATGGCGACGTAATACATACAAACAGTCAGGCTGCTTTAGAGAACTTGGACGTACATATATTTAACGACACCGCGGCTTGTGCATGACTGCAAACTCTTCTGAACCAATTGGCCACCCGTAACAAAGTAACGTTGTGGTGGGCTCCGAGGAATGAGGGGTTTGAAGGCAACGAAAGGGCTGACGGTCTCGCAAAAATCTCCATGGTTGAGTGCCTGTGGAATATCTTACACTGTAGAAGTAATAAGAAGATGCCAGCGGTCTGAACGACTTATAAATCTCTACTAGGGGATGGGGTTAGCTGAAGAAATGGATTGTAGGTTTTATATGTTATCTGATCGAACGCCATAGCATATTTTGTTTGACTGCCCATGTGTGGCAAGTCTGAGACTCACATACATTGGAGACCGACTATCATCCCCATCCAAAATCGGGAACATGTCACTATCCAAAGTGTTAAACTAGTCTAGAATTGGAGTGAAGAAATGCAGTACTTATACAAGATTACCCAAAGAGCTTTTATGCACGCCTGGAAGCCTGAGGTTATGAAAGAACTAATTTTTAAAGGTCATCACATATTTAATACTAATAATAATAATAATATTTAACAATTCAATCAATCTTAAGCCGCCATTGTTATCGTTGTTAAAGCTGGTTCTTAAGTACACGAAGTCCTTTTCAAACTCATGCAAATGCGCTGACGCTTTATTTGATGACTACCGAGCCTTCGCCTTGCTTTCGCTCCCACTCCAGCCGTATTCGCTGTTGTTGCCGGTCAGCGGACCGCTTTTCGAGGTCTTATAAAAATCTATCTTATTGTATTTCGGGATCTTCTTCCTTCGGCATGCATCTCAAGCTCTTATGCTGAAACCAGGTATTACATACTTTCATGTTTCGATTTGCGGTGAAGTCGATCAGCCTCAGCATGTTAGCGAATGTTTCGTCCAGGATAAATCCACAGACGCATAAACTCGCTCTATTGATTCGGATCCATTTTATGTGACAGGAAGCCAACGAAGAGAAGGAAGCGCACAGGAAGCTATACTGGGACAATCTACCAGCTTTAGAGGAATCCAAAGTGCGTTCTAAGACCTAAATCCTTTCAAACAATACATGGGCTTATCATAGTGCAAGCTGAGAATTATTACGGAAATTCTTACAGGACACTGTAGGCTGAGCTATCACCTGAATTAATTGGGCATCAACTCAGATGAGTGGGAAAGGAAACTGCGAGCCATAGGCAAAAGGAACCTGGGCGAATATCAAACTATAGATGTTAGTATGAACTCCATAGATTAAGGTTGAAAACTAAAATTTTTCTTAGATGTCGAATGAAAGAAGGTTCTATAATCCGCGAAGAGGGATACAAAAGTAATATAAATACCCGCGAACACTAATCAGTTGATTTTCAGCATTAAACCGTTCGGACATTCAACGTAAAAAAACAGGGTCTGATACGACATTTCCTTCATCTTTTCATTGTATTTTTCGAATATTTGTTTTAAGCTAACATCACCAGCAATAATCGTTATTTTTTGATTTAAAATACTTCGATCATAACAGCCGTAACAAATTTGTCGGCGATGACAATAATACAACAATAACAAGAACAATAAGACGGTTCTATTTTTTATGATCGAAAAAGAACCAAAATATCGCTCAAATTTGATCGCAAACATGTAGACTAAAAAATATCGACCAAATCAAATACAAAAAAAAAAAAATGATTGTGAAAAGATTTAAAGCAAAAAATCTTTTAAATAAAAATAAGATGGGATTTTTTTATCCGAACAAATCTAAATAACTATTATTTTCGGTATCTTAATTAAGGAGCCGTCCGATTTGAGCCGCTGCTATTGATGGAAGGATGCTACTGATCCAAGAAAGCCGAGGTAGCCCCCTTCAGATCGTTTTACAACGTATATTGAGAAGTTTGAGAGATATTATCTGAAAGTCGAAGGTGTCTGAACAGCATGGAGAAAAAACTTTTCTGTCCATTTCCAAGTGAATGGAGATCAAAAATTTTCCTATTCGCCAGAGGACTGAACCATCCTCCAAATGTGAATTTGTTTTAACTTTGGGGAAACACCTTAATATGCACACATACGTACATATATATATATATATATACAATACATATACAAAGCCTAACACAAACATTCAAATATTCTATTTTTACTTGAATCTAACTGTGCTTCATTATTGGCTATTATTGCCATTGACATAAATGAAAATTTACGATACTTCACGCTGTGTGTGTCGACGCAATTGTCTTTAACTACGAAATGCTATCGCATCTACATATTTATGGTATCTGAGATAAACCACCCTTAAACACCACTGGCTGGTTGCAGGAAGATAAAGGTTGGTTGAAGTGGTATGAGAAAAACTTGGCTTTGCAAATTACGATGGGCAACAGTGAGCTGAATTGAATTCACATAACAAATTTAGGTGAAAATTATTGCCTAAACTAAATAACGTTCAAACAACTAATTTTTGATTCAAAATTTATCGCATTCCGTACTAAATTAAAAAAAAAACAGCTTCTTCTATTTATACATAGGATTCTTATCTTCTACATTTCCTCCAAATTAATTTCACAGGAAACACTTACCGATTGTCGTTAGCACTGTGAGTGAGTAGAGAAATGCTTTGGCGAAATTCCATTCATTTGACCCATGTCCATGCCCATATTGACCGCCTTGTGTGTGTAGTAGTACAGCCTCAGTAGCTGGACTATTACCCGCAATTGCTGCCGCACCATTTTCGCCACGACCGCCGGCGATACCGCCATCCATTTCATGTGATAATTGCAGTAGCGCATCCTCATTCAGTCTCTTGATTAATTGGTCTTGAAATTTGGCAATTTCCAGTGCGGCTAGTCTGAAAGTAGCCAGGGAGCAGAAGAATAGAGTAAGAATTAAGAATAAAAATTAGTTTAAAGTTGTAGGAAAGAACATTCTTGTTAAAACTTAAGTCTGTTGTATGGATAAAATTTAAGATAATTGCGGTAGTACATTGCTTAAAAATGTGCATTTAACTGAGACTACAAATTCCTCTACTTTGCGTAGGTAATTAAAAAAAAAAATCATATGAATTTACACAACTCTAACCTTTACTATATCTTACGTATGACGTACAGCGATTTTGAACGCAATAGCCACTTTGACTATTTTTAGTGCAGAGCTTTTTGATAAACAACCAGCAACTTAAAGATACAATAAAAGAGATAAGAGAAGACTGCTAAATTCATAAAGTAATTAAATTTCTAGGAACTTCATGGAATTTAGTACAACTGAAAAAAAAAAATTCTACTTGCTATAAAATAATCCTTGTTTTTTTTTTTTTAAATTAGGCATGAAATATTGAAAATATGCCAGAAGGATGAAACTTATCTTCAACTCTATGTTAAATAAAATTGCATAAAAATTGGTTAAGTTGTCTAACACAAATTAACAGTTGAAAATCGACAAAAAAGATTAATTTTTAATTTTCCATATCTAAAGAGCCTGATTAAAAGGAATTTGCTTAATCATTGCCAGTATTCTAGTGAATTTCAATGAAGCAAATATCCTATATGAGCATACATTAGTGTGGACGATATTTTTTTAAAATTCAAATAAATCGTATAGCATTTTCGAATGCTACAGATTATCCTAAAGAAAAGTATAAAGTAAACAATAGATCTCAAATAAATTTCGAGCCTGTGCACCATTTATACTGGCAATGTTTTTAAACGAGCTTGGATTTTCCAAATTTTCACAAAATAAAAACTGCTCACAAAGCTCGTGTGCAAATACTGTTGAGAAATTTTTTTATTTATTTACAAAATTTTTTACTTTTTTATCAACATTCCTAGAACCTTGAACAAATGAACAAAATTAATTTTTGCATGGCAGAAAATGCAAAAAACAAAAAAAAAATTATAAAAAATCTAGGGAAATTTTTAACCACGTCTAACTTGCACTTTTGATAAACTGAAGTGACTTCAAAACTGCGTACTCGAAAAGCTCTACAAATTTTGATTAAAAAGTTTGAAAATTTTGTAACATTTAATTGAAAAAAAAATTTGTTTTAAATGCGCAGCCCCAAAACTTACTAATTATTTACACAAACCGAAAATGCCATATGATAGCTGACAAAAATTTTACTCCGAACAATTTGACCCATCGTAATATATAAAACTTTGTATTAATTTGAAGTTTTCCTCAAACAAAATTGATATGCCTTGAGCATAGAGAATAAACCAGAATGCATGCAATGAAATGCAATGCAAGGTATTTGGTAGATTAATTTTAAAATTTTGAGTAATGAAATGTGTAAATTTCAAATTATTACTCATACGCCCTGCCGTAGTAGCAAGGCGAATGCCAGTTGAATTTTGCTGGAATAATCTGCATTTAGGTAATATAATTTGAGAGAGTGAGACATTTTTTGTATTAAGATGAATGCAAAAAAATATTTACAAAAATATGCTAGTATGAAATGTACCTACACAATTCTGACAAATTGCAAATCAGGTAGCGAATTTTACTTTCTAAGTAAAAATATAAAAGCTTTGTTTGTCAATTATAAGAGAATAATCTTTTATGGTGAAAGTACGAATGCGCTTTTAACACCTTTAAAAGTTATGAAAAATATCCGATTTAGCTGATTTTATAGGGCACCAGGCAAAATTTTACTCTTCTGAAATCTTTAATAAACCACAAACTGATTTTTATAGATTTTTTTTTTTTAAATAAAAGTCAAAGACTGATTTGCTGACTTTTCGAAATATAAGTGTTCGATAACTGTTATCTTGAGACGAGTACACAATTAGAAGCACTTGTTATTTTCAAAAATAACTGTTAGTTACAGATTTATGAAATAAAATTTAGATTTATAAAACAAAAATTCAAAATAACTGCTTTTTTCAAATTCATAAATTAAAAACCAGAAATAACAGTTATTTATAGATTTTTGAAATAAAAATCAGAAATAACTGTTATCTTCAGATTTACGAAGAAAAAATTAGAAGTAGATACTATCTTCCGATTTATGACATTAAAGTCAGAAATAACTGTTATTTTCAGATACATAAAATAAATGTTAGAAATAATTGATAACATATTTCTAAAATCAAAATCAAAAATAACTGATATTTTCAGATCTCTACAATGAAAATCACAAATAACTGTTATTTTCATATTTATAAAAGAAAAGTTAGAAAGAGCTTTTAATTTCAGATTTATACAGTAAAAATTAGAAAATAACTGTTATATTCAGATTTATACAATAAAAAAACTGTTTTTCTAAGATTTATGACAAAAAAGTCAGAAATAACTGTTATTTTCAGATATATAAAATAAATGTTAGAAATAATTGATCACATATTTCTAAAACGAAGACCAGAAATAACTGATATTTTCAGATCTCTACAATGAAAATCACAAATAACTGTTATTTTCATATTTATAAAAGAAAAGTTAGAAAGAGCTTTTAATTTCAGATTTATAGAGTAAAAATTAGAAAATAACTGTTATATTCAGATTTATACAATAAAAATCAAAAATAACTGTTACTTTAAGATTTATACAACAAAAACCAGAAATAACTGTTGTTTTCAGATTTGTAAAATAAAACTTTGAAATAACTGTTATTTTTTTAAGTTTGCATAAAAATTACTAAAAAAATGTATTTTCAAGTTTAATTAACGATGAAAAAACTAATCGATTGGTATATTTCAATTGGATGTAGAGCATTTTCTTCATAGTGAATTTGGGATTGACTATAATCAACAACTGTAATTTTTGGTGCCTGATTTGACACGCTTTAACAATTTTACATGTTTCAGCTAAGAAATTGTTAAATTTGCTATATTTTTCCGAAACTTCATCTAACTAATACTGTCTCTACACGAGTACTAGACATTTCACCATAATGCCTGTAGGGTAAAGAAGTACTGTGTTGCTAATTTTTTGGGAGAGATTTTCGTTTAGCGGAAGTTAAATGTTGATGTAATTTTAGTTTTTTGAGCGGCGCCAAAATCAGCCAGTCATTGCTGGTGCTGATTCGTTTTTACTAGAAAAATATCACTTATTTTTTATTAGATTTAACGGTTTATGCGATATTAAGAATGATTTGAAATTCGGCGCCTTGTAGTTTACAAATCAGACTTTCACTAACCCCGGCTCGACTGTTACATGGATAAGTTTGGATCAATATAAGCTTCAACTCCTGCCTAATCTTGAACAATTTTCTTTCAAAAGCATTCTATTAAACTACTAAACTAATCAGCCATTAGCTCAAATCTTACACCCATACAAGTACATCCAATCAGAACTCATAAATCTCCACACTCTCTTACTTTGTCCAATTCTCCTTGTAGAGTATATTCAGTGACACCGTTATATCCCAGATATTCTCAATGGTGCGTTGTCGCACTTCCTGCGTGTCCGCTGACAGCGCCAGCTGTGCCGAAGTGACGCCATCACTGCTCAACTCATCGCCATAGCTAAAATCACCAACGCCAGTGTCGATGCCGCTACCACCGCTCTCATCGCTCAACGGTACAATGCCCTCCAGCATGGCATTGGTGGCAGAAGAGCCAGCATTTGATGCAAAAGAATAAGCAGCGCTAGATAATGATGCGCCAGTTGCGGATGCAGCCGAAAAGGAGGAGGAGGAGGAGGAGGAGGTGGTGGCTAGCGAAGAGAATGCGTTTTGTGACGATAACGCTGTGCCATTGTCCAGATGTGTTTGTTCGGGTGAAGTGTGATAAATATTATCCACATTACCGCCATGTTTGGTGGAGGCAAGTGTACGTTGTTGCTGCTGCTGATGCTGCTGCTGTTGCTGTTGTTGATGTTGATGTTGCTGCTGTTGGCGTTGACGTTGTAGCACTGCTTGATGGCTATGATGATGATGATGATGATGCAGGAACGTTGAGTCTTCGCTCTCGATTGTTAGAAATATGAATGAACCTGTGAATGATAAAAGCGGAGAGTATGTAGTAGAGGTAAGTATGAAAAAATGTTATAGCAATTGCTTTTATTGTTGTTGATGATAAGGGAAATGAAAATGTATGCTCGCTATGCATAACTAAGGTGCATATATTTGATATACCCTTCCCCGCGAACCCGACACTATTCGCGGGGTAAGTGTGTTGTTAAGAAACGCAAGAGTTCTGCTATGGCTTTTTCGAGCGGTAATGAGGGTCCAAGTGGAAATGCCAAGCGCCGGCGGGGTGTTAAAAGTGCGCAGAGAGATTTCGCTTCAATGGTTGGTTCATATAAGTAGTAGACATTGCCGCAGTCGTTGAGGCTACTGTCATTGTTGTTATTTTTTTCTTTCGGATTTTATTTGTGTTTACTTGTGCCACCAACTAAGTATTGTATTCCCACGGAGTTGGCTTTCGTTATTTGCAAATAAGAAGTAATGCTTGCTAAGACGGGTCGTAAATAGTAGCACACAGTGGATTGAAAAGGATGAAATTACGCGTTAAATATAGCATAGAATTTGAAAAGAAGGCTATACACTAAATGCCACGGTAATACACGATTTGAAGATTTGTTGAAGTCAATCGTCAAACGATTGAACCCAGACTACCTTTTACTTTTTGCATCTGCTGATTAGTTGGAGATTTTGTTTTATTACTCTTTTGCGGAAGAAATTCTAATATCTGAGTATATACTCGCTTTAATTCAGAGCTTTAAAATGCTACCGCCAAAGACTTACACTGAGTGCTACAGTGTCTGCCGATAGATATAGCGCCTAGGTACAAAATTTTTTATTGATTTTCAATGTGAAATATTTTTGACAGAAGGGGTGTAACATTTCGCACTGGCATTAAGAATGTATTTTGATCATGTTCAGATCAATTTGAAGACTTCAGTATCCAAACAATAAATTACGTATTTTTGAAGGCCTAGATTGTTTTTACTTATTTCCAACGGAGTTGAGACAAAATACCGATTGATCGTTATTTCGTTTTCATTCGTTTTCGTTTAACAAATTTCCTTTAGCTTATCGATTTAAATTAATTAATTAAAATAAATTTAAGTTCCTTTAGAAAACACTGCCTAAGCTGCTTCAAAAGAAAAGTTCCATCGTATCTTTTCCTAGTGAATTTTGAGTCCATTCCTAACTTCGCTCTCAGTTCGATGTACTTGAAAATCAGTTATAATATTAGCAAGTTAAAAATCTTCTGCCGATGTAAACATCATTAAATAAAAATGAAATTCAGAAATAATATTTGTATGCTGTGAGTTAAAAACTGCTCATTAGCGTTTGGATTGGTAATCCAGATTAACGGGCTAGTTCGAAAATGACTAAAGTTAATCCGGATTATCTAGTATAATTATTTGTTACCATTTAAGTGGCTTAGTGAAGTTTTCGATCACATTGCCGATGACCTCATACGATAGAAGGTAGTAGATTGTGAGGAAGAATCGTTGCTAAGTAGTAAATAAAAAATCAGATAAGCAATTTTGGGATATACCACAACAAAATGACCCATGGAACAAAAGAGTTGATAATGAAAAAGTTGGTAACGAAATACTTACGGCCAAGGTAATGACAAATAAAATTATCTCGGCAAATTTATTCAAGCTTCCCCTAAACTGAAATCTGCCGTGGGAATTAGCTATCTGAAGGTTTACACAGTCGGTCAGCCCATCCCCGTCATAAAAAATCAAAAATGAAAGGAAGCTTTTATTATTCTGAGGTACCAAAAATTCAAAGAGAAGTCCTACCCGAATCTATTCAGACCACATGCCACAACTTTTTATATACACCCTTCCAAGTTCTGAATTTTATTCGTTGTACAAATCTACCGTCCTTAACACACTGTCTATCAAGAGATAACCACTAGCGTAAAAAGAAAAAAAACAAAAACAACGCCAGTTGCTGTCAAGCTAACTCCAGCAGATAAACGTTGATGAGTTACTTATACAGAGTGTTGCATACAACATTTTATATTTATGTAAAGTAAACTGAGTCACCGACAATAGCCGTAGTAGTAGAATTGTTGCCACACAGGCGACAATACAACGCATCTACCATTAGACGTGTAACTATCATATTTGGAAAGCCAAGCACATGGGGGTGGACTTGACAACCTAGCAGCAATTCAAATACCACTGAGGTTGCTGTTAAAAGTGCTGGTGGTTAGTTGTATAGAAAAAAATCACACAACTATACTAAGGATTCCGTGTATGTGTACACAAGCTACATATGTAGAGTTAAACTTTTAAATCATGTCCACGCTCATTAAAGTGTACACCACAAAATCAAAGAGGAACGGTTGTTGAGAACTCGTAGTATAGTGCATTTCATAACTATAGCCCCACCGCATATTGAACAATTTTGGCTTTTTATTTTTTTTTAATGTAGTTAAAGTTTTTTTTTACAACAAGTCCCATTTAAAACCACTTTTCAAATGTTATGCAAAAAAAATCAATTAATTTTACTCAAAGATTCAAAGTTTTGCGTGCGGAATATTGTTCATTTTGCAACAAAAATCGTTTATACTTAAATTCAATTTTTTTAAAATTCTTTTTACTAATTCTTCATTTCAAATCAATAAAACAAATTTTTCAACTTTGTTCTAATGTAAAAAAAAAAACTAATTAATTTTACTCAAAGCTTCAAAATTTTTGAATGTGAATTTTTAGAAATTTTTTCTTTGTGGAAATTTACAAAATCATTTGAACACAATTTTCAAACTAGCCATTGCGAAAAAAGTCAAATAATTTTACTCAACTTAAAGCTGAAGTTCTAGAATTTTTTTTGCAACCAAACCGTTACTCAAAGCTTTAAAAATGTTCAATACTGATATTTTTAGTAAGTTTTTTTTCTTAGAAAAATTTTTCATTTTACAACAAAACCCTTTAAATTACATTTTCAAACATTGTTGAAATGTGAAAAAATCAACTTATTTTATTCAAAGCTCAAAATTTTGAAACTGAATTTAAAAAAAAGGTTTGTTTTCAATATTAACTATTGTTAATTTTACAACAAAACCTTTTAAAATACCTTTTTTAAACTTTGTTTAAATGTGAAAAAAAACAACTAATTTGACTCGAAGTTTAAAAATTTTGAACTGAATTTTTAGAAATTTTTGAATAGTTAATTTTACAACAAAACCCGATTCAATTAAATTTCCAAAATTTTTTATTAATGTGAAAAAGTTCAACTAACCCTCAAAGCCTTAAAATTTTGAAACTGAATTATTATTTAATTTAAAAAATAAAACGGTATTTAAATTAAATTTTCAAACTTTGTTCCAAGATTTAAGAATTTGGAATTGCATAGTATAAATTAAATTTTGAAACTTTATTCAAATGTGAAAAAATTCAATTAATCTAATTCAAAATTTTCAAACTGAATTTTTACATTTTTTTGTATTAAGAACATATTGTTCACTTTACAACAAAAATCGATCAAATTCATTTTGCAAACTGTGTTCAATAAAATTTTTTCAAAGCTTTAAAATTTCTACGCTGAAACTTATTTTTTTTTTATAGAAAGAAAAACCGTTTGTTAAATTTTTGTAACTAATTTCACTCAAAGCTTCAAAATTTTTGAATCTGAAACTTATAAAACCGTTTAAGTTAAATTTTCAAATGTGAAACGAATTCAACTAATTTTACTCAAAGCCTAAAAAAATGTTGAATCTGAAACTACAATTTCTACAATAAAAACCGTTTAAATTCAATTTTCAAACGTTGTTCAAATGTGAAACAAATTCAACTAATTTTATGTTAAGCTTCAAAATTTGACAAAAAAATAATGGAAAAAATTTAGTATTGTTTTTTTTGTAACTCATTGAATTTTAGTACAACAAAGTGCGAATTCGAAGTGACTACAAATTTTGTTTCCCAATCCTCTTTCGAAAATTCCTCCGTATAACGCATGAATCAAATTTATTAGTTAAAAAAAACAACAAAATACTGCAATATCGTTAGCGGAAAAAATAATGAAAAATTACCTAAAACTTACAGAACCATAAAAGTGTATAGCTAAGTTTTTCTAAAAAAATTTTTCTTTTAATTTACAATTTGGGAATTTCAGTATTTAGTTTTAGTAGTGGGGTTATAGTTTGGAAATGCACTATAGTGGCAGTAGCAGCAGAAGTACAAGTAGTGATATGTTGTTGCCGAAGTCATCTTGCGCTAATACTTGTGAGTGTGTGGGTCTGTGTTTGTATGTAAAGTTTAAAGTCCTTGTAAGTGTTAATTAACGCGGCAAGCAAGCGAAAGCGAGCTAAAGTCCTTGAGACAACTTAACCGTTATTGGTTGGGGTTGGCTAAATGTTTTGGACGATGTGACATGACTGACAGAGTGTCCAAAAGATTGACTTGCCGGTCAATTTGTACCATGGTTTGACTAGTTGCCTCTTTGGTTGTCTACTTGTGAGACAAACATTTTCCTTGTCCTTTGTTATATCCAACATTTTTCTTCTATTCGTCGTTAGCTCACCCTGCTGTTTTCTGACAATTTTGGTGCTTTACAACATTTAAAATATTAAACATTTTTTACACTACGAAGTGTCACTTTAATTGCTTTGAGTGTCACGTACTTTGCTTAATAGCTTTTGCTGCAAAACTTACTTCAAGTACAACAATTTGTAATTGAGAAAGTATTTTGGCAGCTGTACGATATACTCAATTAGTGATAATTTGTATGCGTAAGAGATGAATTGCTGGTAGTGTCTGTATGTATGAGCGAGTGTTTGTGCGTGAGTATGTGTGTGGGCGGATAAATTGCAACCATGCTAGCCACTGGATGTGCTCGAATCTATTTAAATAAAGATTTATGTTACCTGATAGACAATTTTGTAGGTTTTACGTGATCTGTGTGCACTAACTCTAATAGGCGTTGTAGGAAAATTAAATATTAAAGACTTTAATAGGTTTTCTTCTTCGGATATGCTAATTTAATTTGTTATTTAGTTGTAGAGCTATGTTTGCCACGACTAGGTCGTTAAAACAATATTTGTTTTTTTTTAGCTAAACGTTGGAATTAATAATTTTTAAGTGAAATTTATAAAATGGTTGCTGATTTCGAGGTTTCGTTTCAAAAATTAATATTCATAACTAGAATGGCAATTTGAAATAATTCATGACTATCAAAAATAAACAGCAAAAAAATAGGAATGACTTTTAAAGGACAGATATATACCAAGTAACTCAAACAATTGACTACATGGTGGTTTTTTTTAATAATATTTTAACTTTTATTTTTTTATATTTTCATCATACACTTGTTCAATAATTTTTTATGAAAATACATTTTCTTTCATACCAAAAAGCATATAACTTGGTACAAAATTTATAAAAAATCAAAAACATTTCAAAACTGTTAATTTGAATTTTAGAAAACTGTACGCGTACCAAAACATAAAAAAAATTGTGAAAAGTTAACCAAAATCTTTAGCCACCTCAGACTTGCACACCGATAGACTAAAATTGAATGAGCTACAAAACTGCATATTCAGATGTTTTCTAAAAATTCCAATTAAATTAAATTAAATTTTTATGAAAAATTTTTTCGTAATTTTTTTTATAAAAATATAGCTTCTTATATAACAAAAATCATGTATATATATAAAAATTTTAAACTTTGTACAAAGTTTATAAAAATTCAGCAATATTTCGTAACTTTTAATTTTATTTTTTAGAAAACTGTATGCGAACGAAATATTAAAAAGTATGCCATAAACCAATATGACTTTTCATCTACCTCAGACTTGCGCATCATTAGATAAAAATTTATTGAGCTACAAAACTACAAAAATTAAAAAAAAAATTCTCAGAAATCAATCTTCTTGTACGTGCCCATCACTGCACTAAAATTTAATGGGTTACAAAACTGCATACTCCAATGTTTTTTAAAAATGCAAACAAAAAATTTAGTTTTCCATTTATTTTTAAAAATTTTACTAAGTCTAATATTTCGCTTTAAATGCTTTTAATGTATTATATTTTGATTTTAAACATAATTAGTGAAATAAAAATTAACAAGAAAAGCATTTTAAATATTGTAAAACATCAACATGTGGTCAGTTGTTTGTAACACTGTGCGACCCTGTTGCCGTTATTTCTACCGTTATCATCCTCCGCACATGCCGCGTCTAGCGCGATCATCGAGCAGTTAATGCATCCTCAGAAAGGAATGGTCGCTCTGATGATTCAGGTCTTTAATGCGAATATCGCGTAAACCATTCGTGAAATAGAGCCAGAAACCGTTACCAAGGCCTTGCCCAAAACCAATATCGGCCTATTCCTAAACCAAAGCCGAACAAGAGCCGAACTAGTCCCGAACTAGGTACAATTGTACTCGGAGCAATCCCAAACTGGACCCGATATGACCGCGCACTGATTCTGAAATAGTCTTGCAATTACCCTGAAATGGTCCCGAAATGGTTCTGAAATAATCTTGCCCCGAAAACTTCCTGAATTAGTACCGAACGGATATCTTAATTAGTCTTGAAATGGTCCAGAAATAATCATAAAATCCATCTGAAATAGTCTTGTAATGGTCCCGAAAGAGTCTCTAAATTATCCTGAAATAGACTAGGAATAGTCCTGAAATGGTCTCGAAATGGTCTAGAAAAAGGTCTCGAAATAACCTTTTGATACGATGATGAAAACTCACTCTCATGCGAACTACTTAATAACAAAATCATTGGTTTACACATTGAGGATTTCGAATTGTTTTCTTATAATAAGTTTTCCATTATGTTGATTTCCCTTCACTTATGGCCATTCTTGTTCCCCATACTCACCCAGTAACGTGTAGGCCAGTAGCAGCGCGCAAATTCCCAGATTCGTCAATAGTGCCGACCAAATCGTCTGTGCCTTCTGTTTTCGCCGTTTCTTCTGCTGCGACTTTGTTGCTGCCGATGATGACGAATTTCCACTGCCAAAGCAAGCACAGCACTTCGGAGAGCGTTTCCCGTCCGCACCAACGCTCCCAGCACCACCAACAGAACTGCCAATACCGCCGCTGGTACTAGTCGGATGATTGCCAAACCCACTGCTCGCATTGCTACTCGAACTAATACCAAGCGCTACACCGCTACTGCTATTTAGCAAACCCACTGAAGGCGGCGGCGGTTGGTGTAGCATCGATTGTTGCGTCGTATGTTGTAGCGAAAGGACTGTTAGGGGCGCCGTCGTGACATGTTGTAACATATCGCTGGCTAGCGATAGCGTGACAGGTGGTAGTTGCTGTGATTGTTGCTGTTGTACGTGCGACGCTGATGGATAGCTGCTTGTAGCGCCACTCAAATAACTGCTAGTTGCTGCTGAGGCGGGCAAAGATAACGCTGGCGGCTGTGATTGTAGCGGTGGTCCGGGACCCATGCCACTGCTGCACAGGCTCAGTGTCGATGGTGGTAAGGTGAGCGGTGTTGTTGCCACCGATGCCGCCGCTGCAGCTGATGCAGCATTCGGATACTTTAGGATACCAACGGGCATTGGAGCGGGCATGCTAGTTGTTGTGGCTGCCAGTAAGCCGCCTTCGATGTCTTCGAGTGTGGGCATGGGTAGCAGTGGAGTTTTAAAGGTGCTTGTGCCGCCACTATTGGGTGTGCTGCTGCTCATACCCATCATGGAAATGGTGGAAGGTGGCGGTGGTGGCAGCGGTGGTGATGTGGAGGACGATGTGGAGGAGTTGGATGCATTTAGCTGGCCGTGCGGTATTATTGGTATATTCACGTAGGTGGTTGTTTGTGAGGCGGGAGATGAGGCTGATGTGTCCGCTGAAGTTGTTGTAATGCTGCTGTTGCTCGGTGTTGCATAGCCATTGGTGTAACCGCTGTCGACCAGCAGACTTGAGCATGGTGGTTGTGAGAATTTCTGTTGCTCGATGTTCATGTTGTGGCTGTGATTGGTGTGGATTATGCGGCTGTTATGCAATGACTGTTGGCCTTCTGGCAGATGAGGAGAGCTTGAAAGTGAATGTTAGCATTTTTGTACTTAACGCGCGCATATGGAACTGCCAGTTTTTGAAAAGATTGAGTGTGATGGGCTGCGATTGCTCAACGCTGTTGAATCTGCAAGAAAAAAGAGATAAGGGTATGCATTATATAGTGAACATAGGGTATATTTTTAAACAACTTTAGAAAATGATGTTGCAATGTGAGAAAAATTTGGGATTTTTGAGGAACTTAGATTGAGTAGTCGATTTATCTAGCACATTCATGCAAATCTCCAGCGACTCACACAATATTTCCTCAATTTTATCGAATGGCAGCAAGGTTTTTACGAAAAAGTCAAAGCGAAATGACCGACCATGAGAACCATCGAGCTAAATTGAATGCCAGACTTATGCATTTTTTTCTTTTTTTGTAGTTTCAACTCTAGAATTTGGCAGAGCATTCATATAAGTCTAGCGGCATAGTTTCTGTTTACTTCATATCTCTTTAGTTTTTACATAATTCCTGTTTCCGGCAAGAAATCACATGTTAACCTCTTTTGGCTTCAGCAATACCTATATATGGGCATCGTTCGTCGAGTGTGACACAATGTTTAAAATTTCCTACCTGTTTTAAATAGCAGTACCAGAATTTGACTCAACTTGAAACCCCTGATGAATTTACTCGAGTCAAATGTTTGACTTTAAATCAAGTCCTGCCGCCAACGCTGTCCTCGCGCATTAGTCTGATTTTTTGCAACATGGAGATCCACAGAGCTTGACCGAAGCTGGACTTTGTGGAACAATGATAAGGCTCAGCAGTTTTAAAGTTCATTGAAATATTGTCAAAAAAAAAAAAAGAAACTGAAAGTCTAGGCTCGATTTCAGAAAATTAGTCACTGTATAGCGGAGTTTGTTTTCTAAAGCGAGTCGAATTTGCAGGAATTTTGAGCACTGGTAGTGGAACTTGTCGAGTGCCTTGATGTTGGATTTTGAAATATCATAATCCGGTTTAAATATCGATGTTTGAAGTTCGAGATAAGCGCGCTTTCTAAAACCGAGCCTGAATCGATGAAATATAATTATTACATAATTTGTTTCTCCCCACAATCCAATTCGAACTGACTAAACACTAGTCAGCAAACGAAATTTCGCTTCGAATTTAATTCGAAAATCAATACGCCCTTTCGCTTTCAAATTCTGTATGGGCTTAAGCCAATTTCCGATTTCAAATGTACGAGTACACGTGGCCAAAAAGAGTTTAATTTTCAAAGAATTGTAATTTTTGCAAACAAAATGATTAGAAATTTCGGAAATATGGTTTGAAAAATCTCTTATCAAATTATTGTACATATTTTTTTCTTCTTCACTTATGTCAAGGTATATAATCTGTGCCAATTGAAATATACGGTTAGGGAATTCAGAAGATATCGTAAGTCGTCGTAAAGTCATAAAGTCGTAAAATTCTGCTTTCGTTATTATTGTATTGCTGATAAAAGGGAATTAAATAACAAAGCTTGGAATTTTTGAAATTTTGAAATTTTTAAAATTTTAAGGCATTACGTAATTTTGGGAACTAAATAAATATCGTTGAACTTCATATATATAAAATTAAAAACAACAAAATTTTCAAAGCTTTTTAAAAATAAAAAATTACGTTTTTTTTTACAAAAAAAATATTAAAAAAAAAAATAAGCAAAATAAAAATACGAAAGATAATTGTATTAGTAAAAATATTTATTTTAAATTTGTCGAAATTGAAAGCTATTGCCATTTTTAACCATTTCCAATCGAATGAAAATTGATTAGTTAAATTTACGTAATTCGCTTTAAATATTCAAAGGTTTTTAGAGCTAGCTTTTTTTAATTAATAAGTTTTTGGTAATAAAAGTGCAAAATTTTTACGTGCCGTGATTTCATATTTTATTCCATATTTAATCGGAATATATGTGTTTTATTATCATATAAAAATATCGGCGCTCTTTATGCTTAAAATAAATCGGTCACTTTTATTGAGATAACTTACATTTTATTGCCTGAAAATAATAATACAAATTTATGAATACCTAAAATAATTAATTGTTCTTTCCGCCACAAATGATACATCTCTCTGAAGAGAAAAAAATTTCGAATAACTCCAATTAGATATTCGCTACATTTATATTTTTTTAGATTTCTGACTATATCTGAAAAGACAAAAAAAATCGGGTTGTTTTTTATTTCAAAAACGATTTTTAGCTTAAAAAGTAAACCCAACTTCATACTCAGCGATAGCAAGTTAACGCAATTTAGCCCAAAAATATAACTTTAATAACTCTAATGCTCTCAAAAAATAAAAATAAAAATGTCATAGTCAATGCACAATTTTATTTTAGGGATAATATCAGAAAATCTTGGCCCCTTATATCTACTTATGAATCCTCAAATTCGAATGCTTATTCAGTTATAATATAATTTGTTTATTCAAGTATGCGAAATAAATTGGAACTCATTTAAGATATTCCACAGGCCATCGTTATTTTTCTTTACCTGTGTGACTGCAGCTCAATTTCACTTCAAAGGGCAGCACACGACATAACAACCTACCGCCTTGTTCAAAAATCTGCATGGAAGGGTTTCAATGTACCAAAGCGCTTTATTACAAAGATACTTTTGCATTCTTTTAGTTGGTATAAGTTACGATGCAAAAAAAAAAACGTAAGCATTTCGACACGCACACGTGCTGATAAATATTTTTGCACCGGCTCGTACCCCTCACGCAGATAGCGTCAAATGTTTCAGATTCTAGCTGGAACTGGTTATATTTTCCATGCCAGCGATTTGCCTTAACAAAAAACAGACTTGCTAACCTTTTGCTTTCCGCAAGTAAACATAAGTGGTGAAAATAAGCGAAATAAAAGTAGGTAAATAAGTAAACGCGCACAGGCTTTTTATGCAAACTCTCTATAATAATTTGTGTATGTTTGTGGAATTTATTTAAGGGCAAAAGCAAACACTTCGTGACACGCATAGCAACATGAACATTTCCATTCCTATGAACGTTGTAGAAGAATGCAAAAGTGTAATCTCATCAACAAAAGCGAACGCATGTGTAGAAGTCGGCTTTTAGGCGGACGCGCGCGTTCTACGGCATTTGTGCTGTACATTTAATTAAATCTAAAAATGTTGGTTGTTACTTTTTTTCTTCGCTTCCCTCCCAGTGGCCTTTTTTTTGTGTATGTTGGCAAGATTGTTTATATATATAAAAAATAAAAAAATTATAAAAATTTTCCACCACAATGTTGACGAACTTTGTGCGCTACTGTGTAGACGACTGGTCGCGTTGCCAACCACTTGTGCGGTTGCTAAACATGCCAGCTCGCAAATCGTTTGGACTGTTGTTGACAACAGCAGGTATTTTGTTACACTGTAATAGCACTTTACCGAAAACGAAAAGTAAAGTCCTTGAACTACTATTGCGAAATAATTCGCAAATATGTCGCATATACATACATATATTTAGGCGCACCACAATAACAGTTAAGCGTCGCGAAAGTTTCAAAATGAAATTGTGCATTGTTGTGGCGACTAAGAGTGGCCCTTGCGCAAGCATTCCGTTCCTGGCGCTGGCAGCTAGCGCAGAAAAAAAGTGCTGTAGGTTTTATAGCTTTATAGGGCAGTGCAAATGTGGCTAAGCGCCTAATTGCAAGCTCTTAGATTAGAGTACTGGAAAAAATGTATGCATAACTGTAAGTTAAATATTTGCTACACTTAAATTTTATTATTGTAACCCTAGTGCGGTTTTAATAGTTAAGTAAAATTTTTTGGTTAAATAAGTTTAAAGCGGCTTTTACCTACTTACTGCGACATAATTCTAGGCGCATGGCATTTATTCAATACTTTTCAGTAATTTGCATAAAATTATTGCATAATTTTAGGCACGGTTCTTTGAATATTTTCTTATTGTTCTTTGTTTCTGACAGCATGGAAAGGTGTAGAGTATTGGAAGAATTTTCTATCACCCCTTCTCAGAATTGGTTTGGAGAAAATCGCGTATCATTTCAAGTGAAATTTTTTGTATACTGTAATTTTTTTAAAGTAATTTTGTTTTTAAATAAAATGATAAAATGAAAGAATACAGAGTTCGCTCCATACTTATTCAGCTTAAGGAGATAAACCACTTAGTTTTGATTTCATTATTGGGTTGTTTTACTGCCAGAGCAAAAATAAAATAAAACTTATTTAAAGCTTGAACACGAATTTAAAATATTTCTATCAAATTCATTCACCAGCAGATTTTTATATATCTATCCGTAATTTTTAGTTCATTGGGTATGCATTATTTTTATTAATTTCGGAAGATCTTCTTGATGCTAGTCGCTAAGCATTTTGAATTCGATAAATTCATTGGTTTTCCTCACTCAATGCGATTGACAATATCGTTTCAAATATTTCAAAGGAAACTTGATGATCACGCTGTTTTGCATCATCCCGAAGCACCTCCTCCGAATTTCTGTTCGTTGATAAGTTTTGACTCTAAGGCAAGTTTTCTCTTGCAATCTTTAGAAAATTGAAGCCAGGCTTTCAAACTTTTTATCTACTTAAGATACTTTTGCTAAACAACGATATTGTTTGAGTTATCTACATTTTTCTAATAAACGATATCTTTATGGTTATCAACATAAAATATCATTATCGATTGTTATTATTATCGCTGTCCTAATCAATACCACAAATCGCCACCTCATTGCATTAGTATTTGCCTTGCTTCACGTTTACCTTATGCGGAATTTTGTCATCGTTTTAGTTTTCATCTTGATTTATAGACATCGATATTACTGTTGGTATGGATAATATTCCTGCTACCAATATCGTTAAAATAATCCGTATCTTTAGGTGTATGACTTATCGTTATCGATTATTTTGTTATCGCCATCACTAAAATATTCGTTACCGTAACCCATTCGTATTTTCCTTGCCTCATATTCGCGTTATTCAGATTACTATTATCGTTTTAAGTTCTTTCGTTGCATGACATCGTTATCGATGTTCTTATTTTTTTCGATATTATTATTGCTCTCGATATTTTGCCACTTATCGTTTTTTCATAATAATTGTTATCTTTATAGTTATCAATAGAAGTTATTGTTATCGTTTGCCGCTATTATTGTTATCGTCAGCAACGTGTTCACATTATTCAGAATACTGTCATAGTTTTAGTTTCCATTATGTAGTTATCGTTATCGATATTATTTCAGTTACAAATATTTGTAAAAAATCGATATCTTTATTGTTATCGATATTATTATCGTTTTCGATATTGTTCCAGTCATCGCTATTTTTGCAATAATGCATATTGCTATACTTTTCAATAGAAGTTATCGTTATCAATATCGATATTCGTTGGCTGGCTTTTCCTTTTTTGTTTTCTGTAGTTCGGTTCATACTAAATTTTTATATAGACATCATAATCACAAAGAGAACCTCTAAAACTTCTTAAATCATTGAAAACCAGTATTTCTTAATCATGAAAAGTTTTATATTAGATACAACTAAAAATGAAACCAACACCATTCGAACTTACCGAACCGAGCTGCCACACAAAAGTATTGTGATGGCCACAGACCACCATCGAAATTCGAATAGAGTTTTTCGCCTATAAATCTACCTACACCGAATTCCGGCTTTTGTATCTACAGCCAAACGCGAGACGAACCAACAAAAAAGCACTAACAAAAAATATAAACTAACTCGTAGCGCGCCAATCGCCATTATTATTTTTAGTAAAACTTTTGCCATTTATTTTGCGATTTGAACTCGATTGGTTTTTCGTTGCATATCCGATGGCTGAAAAATATGCGGCCAAGCGGAAATTGCAACGCAGCATGTCAGAGCTCAAATACTGCCGCCAAACTAACAAAAACAATAAAACAATAAAACAACAACACACCCAATATACACAGAGACAAAAACTTTTTTTTTTTTAGCCACAATCTGCGTTTCTGCATGTATTTAGCGTTCGTAACGCTCGACTGCGTTAACAGCGAGATTGAGACACACACACAAACATACATAGACACATATTGTGTATATGTAATATTTAGTAGTAGCCACATATGATGTTACCACATGCAGCACATTTGCCGCGCTAAGTGGGCTGGAGTGGCAGGGTTACAACAAATTTTACGTATACTCATGTTTTATATTGAAACTTTCAATTTTTTTTTTATAGGGAAACTAATTTTTTTTTGTTGGTATTTGTTGGCCATTTTTCAGATGATAGTAAGCTTGCAGCCATCAAAATCCATTACGTAAACGAGCTAGCTATGTGGCCGAGTGGTTTTTCGATGGTGTACTCGTGGTGGCTTTATGATGGGATCATTGGTCGAATGTGAAGTTTTGTAGAAGCTCAAAGTTCAAAGTGAGCTCAATGCAATTTGATCAACGGCTTAATGTGAATAGAGCAAATCATTGGAGTATTTGACAAATACTCATTGCTAAAAAAATATTTAAATTACAGATTCCACAATATATTCTAAAGTAATGCTCTAAGGTTTAGGGCGTCGAACAAATTGCGGACGTTGGCTAAGAGGCATGCCTCTATTTTAAATCAGGTTGGAGTGAGGCATAAACTGAAAAAATGACTGAAGTGACTGAAAATGTGACATGGTTTAAACACCGGCGAGAATCCGACTATTACTGATAGCTTAGGATCTTGAGTTTTCTCATATGCAGTACTTTTTTCGTATGCAACTTTTTTTTTGTATCAAATACAGCTATTCTACCTTTTCCCTTGAGTAGTTCTAAATCCACAAACTTTACGTCGGATAAAATAAAACAGCTGATACAGTTTTGTTTTTGTACCAACTTTGCTGTCCTAATAGCAAATGATATGTTAAAAGCAGGTACGTAACTATAATAAGAGAAAATAGTAAAAGCTAAGCAATAGTTGCTATGGTAAGATACAAATGTTTCAAATAAGCTATAACTGTTATTCAAAGGTATATATTATTATATTATAAAGGTCTCTTCATAATAATTATCAGCGAAATAAATATTTTTAAGTTTTCGAATAATTTTATTTACAGATTTATGTATACATATAAATAATAAAAGTCTTCTCATAATAATTATGAGTTAGATAAATTTCTTTACGTCTTCAAAGACTTTTATATTGAGACTTATATTATAAAAGTCTTCTCATAATAATTAGGAGTGATAAATACTTTTTTAACTTTTCAAAAACTTTTATTTTGAGACTTATGTTATAAAAATATTTTCATTATAATTATCAGCGAGATAAATATTTTCAAATCTTCAAGTACTTTTATTTTGACACTTTATCACAAAAGTCTTCTTTTAATAATGATGAGTGAGAAAAATTTTTTTAAAGTCTTCCGAGGCTTTTATTTTGAGACTTACATATATAATAAATGTATTTTCATAATACGTATGAGTAAAATAAATTTGTTTAATCTTCAAAGACTTTTATTTTGAGACTTATATTATAAAAGTCTTCTCATAATAATTAGGAGTGATAAATACTTTTTTAACTTTTCAAAAACTTTTATTTTGAGACTTATGTTATAAAACTATTTTCATTATAATTATCAGCGAGATAAATATTTTCAAATCTTCAAAGACTTTTATTTTGACACTTATATCCCAAAAATCTTCTTCTAATAATGATGAGTGAGCAAATTTTTTTTTAAATCTTCCGAGACTTTTATTTTGAGACTTTCATATATAATAAACATATTTTTATAATAAGTATGAGTAAAATAAATTTGTTTAATCTTCAAAGACTTTTATTTTGAGACTTACATTATGAAAGTCGTCTCATAATAATTAGGAGTGATAAATACTTTTTTAAGTTTTTAAAGACTTTTATTTTGAGACTTATATTATAAAAGTCTTCTCATAATAATTATTGGTGGGAAAAGATTTGCTAAGTTTTCCAGGACTTTTATTTTGAGACTTACATATATAATAAACATATTTTCATAATAATTAGGAGTGATAAATACTTTTTTAAGTTTTCAAAGACTTTTATTTTGAGACTTATATTATAAAAGTCTTCTCATAATAATTATTGGTGGGAAAAGATTTGCTAAGTTTTCCAGGACTTTTATTTAGAGACTTACATATATAATAAACGTATTTTTATAATAAGTATGAGTAAAATAAATTTGTTTAATCTTCAAACACTTTTATTTTGAGACTTATATTATAAAAGTCTTGTCATAATAATTAGGAGTGATAAATACTTTTTTAAGTTTTCAAAGACTTTTATTTTGAGACTTATATTATAAAAGTCTTCTCATAATAATTATTGGTGGGAAAAGATTTGCTAAGTTTTCCAGGACTTTTATTTTGAGACTTACATATATAATAAACGTATTTTCATAATAATTAGGAGTGATAAATACTTTTTTAAGTTTTTAAATACTTTTATTTTGAGACTTATATTATAAAAGTCTTCTCATAATAATTATTGGTGGGAAAAGATTTGTTAAGTTTTCTAGGACTTTTATTTTGAGAGTTATATTATAAAGACTTCTCATAATAATTATGAGTGAGAATAAATTTTTTAAGTCCCGAAGGGCGCGACTTTTTTTCTGACCATTTAGAACTATCTCAAATTCAAATTTTTTTCATTTTATGTTCCTTCTAATAATTCGAATTTTGAATTTATCCCAGTCACGCTTTTACGCCAAAAAAGCAATAAAAAAACTAAGTATGTGGAGCCCACAAAATCCAAAAACTACCTGTTAGCTGTTACCTAGCAACGAAAGATTTTTCTTGACCGTAACCCTTATGATTTTGGTAATAAAGCTCATAATTTAATCGTTACTTTGTGATTTTTATTTTTCCGAACATATTGTATGAGTCTGAGAAAACAAAAAAGTTTGATTTTATCAATACTTCTATACTTATTATTAAAGTTTATTATATGGAGAATGTTTGTAATGGTTTGCTGCGCTCATTTTAAAAATTATAATCTTCTTTATTGCAGCATTTGGAAAAGAGAATAGTGTGAAGTACTTAATAGATCACATCCCATGCAAAAATAAATTGCTACTGTTTTTCTAACGGAATTATAACATTCATTATTATTTAAGTGATCAACCAAAATATTTCTTAATAATATTAAGTTGTACTAGAGCTAGACCGATTTGAAATTACCTCCATTTTTTTGAATGTATATAAATAAAATAAGCCTTTTTAATATCAAAAAAAAAAAATTTTAAATTTCTGCATAAAAATATATATGTAAGTAATTGCTTAATCATATCATATTTTGTTACCAGTTTTATTTTTTTCGCAAACAACTCCACTCACCCATTCCAAATTTTTATTCAAGTAACTAATTTTGACTAAGTAGAAAAAATTTTTAAAATTTTTAAACAAACCTTTTAAGTTTACACAGTTTTATCATCTCGAGTTATTACAAATAAAAAGCTCAATTTTTGAAAAAACTTTCCAATTGATCCTGCTCACACAAATTTTAATATTTTTCGAAATACTTTGGCGGTAGTCTTAGAACGCAAAAAATTTCATAATTCCGATGGAAAATGGTGACTTCTTTTTTTGACGGCATCTAATGTACATATTTATAATTTTTTTTTTTAGCTGAACCCAAGTTTTTTTTTAATAAATTATTTCTGTAAACAAATATATAAAATGTAATAGTATTAAAGTACGCAGGTTATTTGCTAGTGAAAAAACGAAAATCATAGCCTATCACTTAAAAAATACCGTAAAAACATAAATTTAAAAAAATAACAATTAATTTCAGCTTTTAAAATAAGCAGAAACCTTCCTAATAACGATTATTTTCGAACCCTGTATACATTATTAGATTTTTTAAATTTTTTCAAACAAAATTTGTAGAGCTCTAGAAAAATTCTTGCAACTAAAATTAATCTCAAAAACCTGCTGTCGACAGATTTTATTCGCTCCACATCTACAGCTATCGACATTTCCCAAAGAGTTTTTTAAAAGAAATGCGAAATAAAACTTTAAAAAGTTTAAATAATACCTGCTTACAAGAGTAGCTTAAGTCTCTAAGTGATTGTACTTAGCACAAATGCGTGAGCGTAAAAAGTTTCGTTTTACCCAAAGGTGGGGCTGGCCGGTCGTTCGGGGCGTATACGCGAAATTTAATGGCGTATGCAGCTGATGCAAGAGTTGCGTAAATATTTCTATGTATATGCATGTATGTGGGTGTGTGTGTGTAAGAGTGTGTGGTTGGGTATGCAAGATACCAGCTTTACGAGCAGCAAGCGTGTTTTATTATTCTGTTTTGTTTTTGTTTTTTTCTGCTGTTTTGCTTGGGTTTTATGACATTTGTATATTTATTTAGATTTTTTTTTATTTTTCATTATTGTATTTGTGCGAAAATTGCAAGCGGCTGTTTCTATGCTTATCCGCCGCCTAACAGCCTTGTGTCAGCCTGCCAGCTCGCTGTCTACATGTCCATAAAGAAGACGCAAGTGTGACAAAATTTCGCTTATTTGCATACATTTAGGCGCCAATGCAAATAAACACACATGCAAAAAAAAAAACCAAAAAAAAAACCAACAAGAACCAGTTCTGCTTCACACGCGCTCACATGCGTACATTTTTAATGCCCTCACACCCACGACTCGTTAGCTAATCTGGCTATAAGGCTTTTTCGCGCCGCTTGCCAAACAAGTCGGCCGTAAATGGTTTTTTCATTAAATACTTTGTATGCTGTTAGGCACAGTTGGTTTTGTAAACGCGGAATTTGTTGATTTTTGCATTACATTTGAGTGGTTGGAGCGTATAGCTTTTAGTTTTATGTGATTTGGTTTATTTACTTTGTGTCTGTGTGTGCTATGCTTTCTAGTTTTGGTTAAATTTTTTATATACCGTTATTTTATTTTTTTCGACAGCTGTTGCTGCGTTAATTCAATGCGCTTTTTCGATATTTTTATAACTTAATAAAATATGCGCGTTTCGTGGATTTTTTATAGCTTCCATGTTATTCGTATGAGACCATAGATATGTATGCAACGAAAATGCAAGGTAATTTTTCATATGAATTCAATTTTCGAAATTATTTGCGAATAGTTTTCGTTTTTATTGATTTCAAACAGTTATGCTAACATATAATACAATAGATAAATTCACAGGGTTGTTATTATTGGTATTGAAACCAGAATTAGAGAGTACATTTTTAACACCCTTCCTCAATACAAATAATTATCTCAAATTCAATGAATTAACAAATTGTACATGTTTTGGTTTTGATAAATTTTTAGTAAAAATATCTGCTACCATGTTCTCAGTTGGTATGTAATTTAGATTTATATAACCTTTCTTTATAATTTCTCTGATGAAGTGATATCTTATATCAATATGTTTGGTACGCGAATGATACTCTGGGTTTTTGGCTAACTGTTGCGCGCTAAGGTTGTCACCAAATATTGTTGTTGGTGTTTTCTCGACACCACACCCTATTTCTATTATCAATTTCCTTAAATGTATTGCTTCTCTTACTGCAGCCGCGAGCGCCATGTACTCGGCTTCAGTGCTACTCAGCGCCACGCTGTGCTGCTTCTCTGCCTTCCATGAGATTGGACCCCCTGCCAAACAAAATACGTAGCCTGTATATGATTTGCGATCAGATTTATCGCCACCCCAGTCTGCATCCACGTAACCCATTAGCGCTTGTCCAGATGCTTGGTAATGCAACCTTTTTTCTTTAGTTGTTGCCAGGTATCTCATTACGTGTTTTACGCCTGACATATGTTCAACATGTGGGTTTGTACATCGCTGCGCTAGTTTCGATACCGAATGCAAAATATCCGGTCTTGTTGTAAGCGCTACCCACATTAACGCACCAACTACCGATTGATATGATTTAATGTCTACACTCTTACAATTTGTGTCGTCGCATGCAATTTGATGGCATACATTTAAAGGTGTAGCAGCGGATCTACAATTTTCTATGCCTTGTTGTTGTAAAAGTTCTCGGATGTACGGTTTTTGATCAATAGTGATTTCGCCAAGGTCACCTTGACGTTCGATGCGCATACCTAAAAACAAATGCAGTGGCCCTCCATCTACACACTCAAATCTCGCAGATATGCTTGCTTTTATATTAATCAAATCGTCTTTTGTCTGACTTGCAACAATTATGTCGTCGACGTAAATTAAAATCAAATTCAAATTATCTTTACCTTGTTGGCGGTACAAGCACGGCTCATTGTCACAAGGAAGAAAACCAATTTCCCGAAGCACGCTATCTAGCTTTGCGTTCCACTCCCTTCCTGACTGCTTTAACCCATATATGGCCTTCCTCAATTTTAGCACTTTGTGAGGGTTATTATCGCTAACAAAACCTTCTGGTTGATTGATGTACACTGTATCCTTCAAGTCACTATTAAGATATGCCGTCGTTATGTCCATTTGATGCATATATAATTTCAATTCTACTGCAAGCGCAATCACAAGACGAATTGTTTCGAATCTACACACGGGCGCGAAAGTTTCATTGAAGTTTACACCCCACTTTTGGGAACATCCCTTGGCCACTAAACGAGCTTTGTATCTTTCTACATTGCCCATATCGTCTCGCTTCAGGGTAAAAACCCATCTACAACCAATTGCCGATTCACCAGGTGGCAACTCAACAAGTGACCAAGTTTCGTTTTTCTCAAGCGCAGAAATTTCGATTTTCATTGCTTGCTTCCACTTTTCACTATTTTTACTCTTAACCGCCTCTTCAAATGTCTGTGGAACTTGATCATTAACTGCACTGCTCAGAATATTAAATTGTTTTTTCGGACGACCTTTATTACCTGATCGAACTATCCGCGGCCTACCTGGCCCTACTTTCAACGGCATATTGCTGCTCTCTTCGCAATTATTCTTGTTACACTCATCACTATTGTTGCTTTCCTCCGCTGTATCATAATTACCTTCTTTAATGTCTTCGTTTTCGCTTTCGCTGCTTTCGTATTCATCTGGCTTTTCGCCACCTCTTTGCATACTACCTTCTGGTTCAAACGGTTCAATGTAAAATTGCAATTTGTCATTTGTGCTGTCAGTTCCTATATTCTCGTTGAATAGAACATCTCGACTTTCAATCACTTTTTGTGTCTCTTTATCAAATAATCGGTAAGCCTTTGACACTAATGAGTATCCAACCATGGTGAAATGTTTGCCTTTAGCTTCAAATTTTCTTTTCTGTGCTTTGTTTAACGCAACTGCGTTTGATCCGAACGTTCTGAGGTGGCCAACATGTGGTTTTCTGCCGCTCCAAACTTCATATGGAGTTTTGGTACCTAGAGCTTTTGAGGGACACCTGTTCCGTAAATATGCTGCTGTCGCTATTGCTTCTGCCCACAGTTTCGAGCTCAAACCTGCATGTACCAACATACACCGCGCCATTTCAACAAGTGTGCGATTAGCGCGCTCAGCTACACCATTCTGTTGAGGTGTATAAGGGACCGACAGTTCGTGACGAATGCCATGCTGCTGTAAGAATTCTGTAAACTCTTGGTTTACATATTCACGGCCGTTGTCACTGCGTAATACTTTTATCATTTGCCCGGTTTGTCGTTCAACTTGCTGCTTAAAAATCTTAAATTTAGCAAGTACTTCGGACTTTGCTTTTAAAAAATATATATACATCCGCCTTGAATTATCGTCGATGAATGAAAGGAAATATCGACTGCCGCCTAGTGAAGGTACATTTATTGGGCCACAAACGTCGCTATGGACTAACTCCAACAATTCTTTAGCTCTGCTCTCTGAATTGGGAAAATGAAGCGTGTGAATTTTACTAAGCATGCATGTGTTGCATTTATCAATTTTATTGCCTTTTGTTATTGACATACCACGAATCATTTCGTATTTTACTAGATCGTTTAGAGATTGGTAGTTCAGGTGGCCATACCTGTTGTGCCACACTTCTATATTGTTTGCTGCGACGAATATGCATTCTGACTGACTTAAAACCACAAACAAATTCTCGCGTTTTTTTGCTTTAAGAATTATTGAATTCGCTTTATTCTTTATGAGAGCCACCTCCGACGTGAAGGTTGCTTTCAAACCACTGTCAACCGCTTTACTCACCGATATAAAGTTTGCTTTCAGCTGTGGTGAATACAGGACGTTCTTTAAGGTGATTTCTCTGCCCCTGCAAATAAGCTTTACATCGCCTATGCCTTGAGCCTCTATGTATGCATCTCCTGCTAACATTATATGCTCTTTGTGTTCGCTGAACTTGACAAACAACTTTTTGTTGTTACACATATGGGATGTAGCTCCACTGTCAAGATACCATGACGACGTATTTAAAGCTTTGGTTTCTGCTAAACCAACCATCGAAAAAGACGATTGTTCCTCTTTTTTCTTTTTCTCACATTTGCTGGCATAGTGGCCTTTTTTACCACACACAAAACATTTGCCGGAGAACTGATATTTTTCTTTATAAGTTTTTTGATTTTTCTTTTGTGTATTACTGACCCCGAACGCTTGCTGAGGATTTTCCAATGACGAATCACTTTGCTGACTCCTTCTCTCTCCTTCTTCTAAAAGTTTCACCTTGAGAGCGTTGTACTTTGGAAGTTCATCACGTGTTTCAATAGCGATTACAAAATTCTCATACTCTTTTGGTAAGCTCGCTAGCAGAATGATACTCAGCAATTCCTCTTTAAGTTCAATACCTGCTTCAGACAACTTTCCAGCAATTTCCGCGAAAGAATTCAAGTACATCGTCATGCCCTCGCCTTCTCGCATCCGCAAATTTAGCAATTTCTTATACAGCGCTACCTTCTGTACTGGCCCCTGTGGCTTGTACACCTCCTGCAGTTGTTGCCATGCCTGTGAAGACGTCTTAGCCTCTTTTATGTAAATTAGTTGGTTCGGCTTCACGCTCAAAACAATTGTAGCCAGAGCTTTTTCGTCCAATGCCTCCCATTCGGCTTTCTGCTCCAATGTCATTGAAGGTTCCAACTTGGTCTGTCCATTAACCAATTTCCAGTAACCGCTGTGGATCAGAATGCTTCGCATTTGAACACTCCATGAGTCAAAATTCGTGTTATCCAATTTATCGATCGAATATAATGATGAGGTCATCATGCCCAATCGCGTTTTATAATACCAACATGAAATTCTTTACATAACTTCCGCAATAATTAAATCTTTTGGCGCACTTAGCCCATAACCTGTTGGAATTCTTACAGCGAATAGTTTTCGTTTTTATTGATTTCAAACAGTTATGCTAACATATAATACAATAGATAAATTCACAGGGTTGTTATTATTGGTATTGAAACCAGAATTAGAGAGTACATTTTTAACAATAAACACAAAGGGAAGATAAGTAATTTTTATTTCGTAAATTCTCCTTCATTTCTGAACAGGTAAGATCATAGTGACATTTGGTTATTCATATTGCTTTGATAGTACGAACTTTAATCAACTTTTTTTTAAGATTGAAAGTAATTCTTACGGTTTGGGGCGGGCATTTGAGCCTGGCAAATACAACGCAAATTAAAATTTTTTTTCACGTATATAATGATTAGAAAAGCCTATTCTCCTGCCTATATTTATTTATTAATTGTCCTTTGCATATGTAACCAGAGAACGTATTTCGATTTCTGTCACATATAAAATTTGGCAACCCTCTTAAAAATATAGGCATGAAGCTTGTCCTTGCCGAGTCGAATAGTTTGACAACCATATTTTAGTATTTAATATTTTTGGTTATAATTAAGTAAAATTTTATTTTAATGTCGAAAGATCTTGCGAAGTCTACACCGCAATTTGTGAGCAAACGCGAAGTGGTGGAGTGTTCCTGCGGACGGATTCCCATGAGTTGCATTTTGGCTAAGCTTTTTGTGTATCGAGCAGATTTTACAATAGAGAATGGAGGATCTTATAATATTTTTGACCTTACGCATCCAGCACTGACTACGGCTAATGTGTAATATCAACTGATTTTCTACGTGCAAGCAGACGTGATGGATGAACTGGACTATCAGATGAGATAACCTGCGATTATTTGAAGGGGTGATGGGATGGCGCTTGCCATACGCTAAGCCAAGGGAAGCACCAAAATGATCACCACTTCTTTTAATATCATCTTTATCTAGAAAGCGATTGAGGGGAAGAACTTCGCTTTTAGCTTCAATGGGTTTCCTAGATCTCAGTCTAGTGTATTCTTCCCTCTAGAATTGCTTCTGATAAACCTTCTACTTTAATCGGATGGAATTAAGCAAGGCTGTGCTTGAAATGAAGCTCTTAGTTTTCTGTGAGTTCGTTGGTAGAATTTCATCACATAGCATAATACTCTCAAGGTTCTTGTTTGGTCTGGAAATTTATCTAGGATGCCATAGAAATTATTTGTTTGTGTTGTATGAGTCAGTACCGCCTTTTTCCTTCAATGAGTTTCTAGTAGTCTATGCCTTGTGCTGGCCAATTTGAAACGCCTTCTTTCAGTCAAGAAGGCCTCTGCTAACACAAAGTACTTTTGACCAATTCAAGAGCCGGACGTCCTCTACTGGCTCAATCTGCAGTGCTTGATAATGAATTCACATGAGACCAATCCTTGTCTCCAACCTTGTCAATAATTTTTCCTATTCGATGTGCATAAAACGTCGATAATGAACACGGAGGCTTTCGTATGCACGCGAGAACTATTGTGGAATCCATTCACAGATGCAACTTTATATGCACAAAATTGAAAGATTCGATGCAAGCAAAGTTGCTCCAAAGAGTTGGTAATAAGATAAAAGAGGTCGCTCTTGTTTTTGCTATGAAAAAGGTGACGAAAACTTGGTCCAGAGTTATGACGTGATAAGTAAGCAGTAGACGTTAAAAAAAACATGTCGATCCAACCTACTAAATATAGATATATTTGAATATCAGCTATTTTTATTTGATCCACTCATATCCTGTTAAAATAATTAAACCGCAAATAATCGCATCTGTGCTTATTTAGCTAACAGCAAATTTATGTGAAATAAATAGTGCCCGCCGGTTATATTATTTCGACAGAATCTACATTTGAAATGCATTAAATGTAATGGAATTGAAATTAATGAAATTATAAAGGGTTAAAAAGAGGTAGAGAATGAAAGGAGTGAAAGGAGTAGACTTCATTGAGGTAAACTAAGGTAGGGCAATTTACATACGTAAGTGAAAAAAGTGGAAGAAGCAAGAAGAGTACATTGAAGGTGAAAATTGCAAAGAAAGTAAATTTTATCTGGATAGAAATTTGAGACGGTAGAAAAGTCAGAAAGTGTATAGCATAAGTACATAGAAATGTCGATGGAGATTATGGTGGAAGTAGAGATATCCCAAAATAGATTACAACTGCGCGAATAAGGAATGTGATAGCGAAAAGCAAGGATGTGTGTAAAGGAAAGCATAAAGCTGTCAATGCTCCCCTTAGGCGTGTGAATAAATTACTACAACTGTGAAACTGAAAACGACGAAAGCAAAAAGTGAGTGTACAGCTTCATAAGAGCAATGACGACGGCGCGCTACCGAAAGTAATGAAAGTGTTTTTCGCGGTGATATAAACCAACAGCGGTTAGAAGATATTGCAAGTAGAAATTTAAATTCAAATACCCACCCACACATACATCTTTTGCAACCAGCTAGCAAACAAAAGGCAAACGCGCGTTGAAAAGGCAACTGTCCACACTGCTTGCCGTGTCTGCCGTGAGGTGAGTTGGGGGCATAGCACAATTTTCCATTTCACATATTGTAGTTTTTACGCAACACCAACTTACGCAACGGCCAACTTGTCGCATACGTACTTATTTAAGTCAAGTCGCAGCTTAGCAGCAACACTTACCTCCGGCTAGCAGGCAACCAATAGACTGGGCAACCATATACGAGGACTTATTTAGTACATTGAGGGTCAAAAAGTTTCTCACTTTCCCTTGACTAGATTTGTAGGAGATATAAAAATTTAATGGCAAAAAAATAAATCAAATTTTTGTTACCTAACTATAATAAAGAAAATATTAAAATACTAGCTAATACCCGCTTGCTATAGCTTTGCCTATTGACTGTGATTTGGGACCTGCATTTCGATATACCTTTTTTTGAAACCGAAATTAATGGCTGAACCTCTACATAGAAAGTAGCAACTCATATTCAGAATTTCCATTTCTAATCGGAAAATTGAAATTCAAATTCAGAATTTCCATTTTAAATTCAGAAAGTCACAAATCAAATTCAAAATGTTACAATCCAAACTTAGAAATTTTCATTTCCAATTGAGAAAATTTGATATTCATTGCACGATTTTGAGGTTTTGAGATTTTTATAAAAATATTGAAAATTCACAGACATTCAACAATACAAGTCTCAATTCAACAAATATTCGCGTTAATTTTTGCTAATTTTTTCAACTGTATGCTTACAAAATATATACCGTGGTACAGAGCTTAAATGATCCAGTGTTATTTTTGCAATTTGGATACGATAAATTTCTAGTCTAATTAAAAAAAAAAGTTTTTTTCAATTTCAAATCTTTAATATAATCCAAATAAATCAATGTTTAAAATTCTGTAGAAATTTTTCGAAAATCTAACAAACTTAAAAAAACGATTTTATATTTAAAAATATTTTTTTGAAAATTTTATCAGAATTTGTGGATTTTTTATTTATATTGTTTATGTTAAGAAAAACGTTTAATATAAAATTAATTAAAGAAATTTGAAATTAATTAAAGAAATTTGAAATTAATTAAAGAAATTTTACACCGGAAAATATGAAAATAGCACCCAACCTGCATATGTTGTGAATTTTAGTTATTTTGGTTTATAAATACAGAATTTGCACTACCTATCGGGAATTTACTATACTTAGCCATATAACTTTAGTCTAGGCGCAAACCATTGGTTGGCAAAAGTTTAACAAAACCGAAGAAATGGCATAGCCATATCATATTGGTATTCCATTTCTAAGACATATTTAAAAAAAATTTTTGAATCCGCTAGATGGTGCTGGAGTCGAGTTATTCAGAAAATTTGCAGTTATGATACGATTATGATGGAATTAGAGTAGTGTACTGGGGGTGCGGCGAGAAATACTTTTACGAAAAAAGTGACCGTTAGATGGTGCCGGAGTAGAGATATTCATAAAACTTATATTGATTTGATTTGTTTAACAGGCGGCAACCATGACAAAAAATATTTCTTCAAATATACCATTTTTTTAATCTCTTTCGCTTGATCTTAATTGAATTAAATTTTTTCAACACGTTGTAACCCTCTTCGAAAATGTTTTCGAAATATAGGGTTTTTACATCCTTTTCGTTTGAATCCCGTACTGTAATATAATAGCTCAATTAGATTAATTCTGCTTATTTTTTTAAATAGTCGGTAACCCTGCTTGACATTTTTTTTTTCGAAATTAAGGTTTCTAAAACTTCTTTTCTTTAACAGCAATATTTCACTTTAGTTAAAAATTTAGTTGAATACAATTTTTCCAACACGTGGCAACCCTCTTAAAAATATTTTCGAATTAGACCTTTTTACACCTTTTTTGTTTGACGCCGATGCTGCCATATTTCGTCTAACTTACTAATTTAATTTAATTTATTTTCTTATACAGGTGGCAACTCTGCTTGATTTTTTTTGCAAATAAAAGCTTTCTTAAACCCGCCATATTGCAGTATTTAATTTAACTTATTAATTTAACTAAATTTAGCTTTTTTAAATTGCGCCCTATTTAAAAAATATCGTTCAAAAAAGTGAGATTCAATGTTTAACGAACCCGTCTCTGCAATCCCATAAGAAGTTCTACTTCAAGAACAAAACTTTACACTGATGATGAAATCAAGTCAACTCACATGCCACGGAAGAAATTCGGGCCATATTTTTATTGGTATTAGATATGTTGCGAAAGTGGTGTGTATTTTGAAAAATAACAAAAGTGTGTTTGAGATTTAACCTTCATTTTAAAACGGCAAACTCAACTTGCTTCGTCGTTGTCAGAGTGATTCAAATTTTGCGATTGATTTTGTACCAACCTCCCGTTGAGCTGGATGCTTGAAACTTTCAGCATTGGCTTGCCTATCGATGACGGTGCAATATAGTCATATATAAATTGTTTGTCGCTAGGTGGCGCTGAAGTCGATATATTCATAGAAACCGAATTTATGGTTCGATTTGGTTGAAATTCAAAACATACATACATATATTAATTTTATTAAAGGTGGACGCAGTTCAGGTCAGAAACTTTTGGATCTTACTATGAAAAGGCAAAGAAAATTTAGAGCTGTTGCATTGAAGTCTAATAAAGTAGGCAAACGCTGTCACACAAACTCACACACATACATTTTTCTAACTAAGCACACAAAGAAAAGTGTTGAGTGGTAGCAAAACAAAAAAAAAAGGCAGAGAGAAGTTGGAAAATGTTGACTACCAAAGCATAGCATATCAAACAGAGTGCGCGTGTGCATTGCATACCTGGAGGCGCAATAGCAAAGAAAGCTGCAGCGGTATTGTAATGAATAGCAGACATTGTGGCGACTAAGACAAAAGGCAAACAAGCGCACGTGTAGATAAACAACTCTAACCAAAAAGAAACAAGTTTTCTATAAACAAACAAGCGAGGAGCTGTAGCAACACTGACGCAAAGCTTAAAGTTGTCTGCGTGAGCCTGCGAATGTAGCGAAAGCGGAGAGAACAATAAAGTGTGGCAAAGCTAAAGATAAATAGAAAGCATTTTTTTTCTTTAGCAAGCAATGCCAGCACGTGCTAGAAAATTTCGTTACAAAAGCAACGAAAATAGCACAATAAGGAATGTTGCAAGTTTGTATGCCCAAATGTATGTATGTATGTTTGTCACCTGCATGTATGTTTGCGTGTGTGTTTAACCGCCTTGATTACCACCAAAAATGCGCTGCTTGGTTTTTACACGCGTACGCCTACACTCCAGCTAGCATAGCCATTGTTCGCTGTCCGCTATTGCGGTAAATCTATGTATGTATGTACTACTTACATTGCATGCTTTTAGGCGCCTTGCCATTTTTTTTGCAACATTGCCGGCTTAGCTGCGCTTTTGTTGCGCTCATTCACTAGCAAGCTGGGTGTAGTTTTTCTCTGCTTACTTATTTTCTTCTGTATTTTTTTTTGCCTACTGGTAGCGTACATGTTTTTTGTTTAGCTCGCTGTTGCTTTTCTTCGCAATGTATCCTTTCCATTTAATTTGTGCTCGACATGGTTTTCTTCTTGTTTTGTGGGTGTTCTCACGTTACTAAATTAGTGTTTAGTTTAAGGCGTGTCCGCGTGAAATTAGTGTTGAAATGTAGTTTAGCATGTTTGCTGGGCATTGAAAATGAATTTTGTTGGCACAAGAAGATGCTGGGTGGATAGCAAATAAAATTTGGGTGTGTTTGAAAAGACGTTTTTAGTTTTCCAAAATTTTTGGAAGATATGCCAGAATTAATATAGTTGAACATATGCTAGATGTAAATAAATGCTCAGTTCTAAAGCTCAAGCGCAACTTATTACTTAAGAGCATTGGTTCCGTCACGATATCAAAATCGTGTTTGGCGACTTCAATGCCAGTTGGGAAGGAAGAGATTTTTAGTCAAACTGTTGCAAAATTCAGTCTTCAACGGCTGATCAACTTCAGCATAAAAATATCTACCAAGCTATGTGGCTGTCTTCAGGTCTAAAAAAAACGAGACCAAATCGATCGTATTGTCATAGACGGAAGGCATGTTTCCAGTTTATTAAGCGAACGCATATTCCGAAAACCGAACATCGATACGGATTTCTATCTTGTCGTAGCCAAAATACGCATACGACTCTGCGCGGCAAGAATGGCAATGACAACTGATAGCTGCTAACTTCCATATTCGACTCTCACACCTGCTCACTAAGATCATTTAGCAACAAACCGGAATTCTCGACCATTGGGGGCACATTTCTTTCTCACTGCGCACGGCCGCTGAGGAAGTTCTGGGATTCCAGCGAGCCCGAAAGAGCAACTGGTACGGTGAGGAATGTCCCGCTGCTATGGAAATTAAAGATTCTGCGTACAGGGCTACGCTGCAAAGCGAGCTGTATGCGAACTCTTTCGGAAGTTGTAAAAGGAAGAGAGCAGTGTTATTTGTTGAAAGAAAAAAGAGACGGAAATACGTGAGTGTGAAGACCATAAGATGATGCCGATGCGTCCGAAAATTTTACCACATTCCCGTCACCCGACTTCGATGAAGTTCGGATAGAAATAATGTCTCTGGCACTGATGGATTACGTGCTGAGCTATTCAAGCATGTTGGTGAAGAGCTGGTAAGGTTCATTCCAAAATATGGTCGGACGAATGCATGCCCGCAGATTGGAATTTAAGTGTGCTCTTTCCAATCTACAAGAAGGAACTTTCACTTAAGGTTCTATCGCGCATATTGTATGAAATACTGAAACCAACCGTCAACGAACTGTTTGAACCTTATCAATGTGGCTTTAGACCTTGTAAATCTATCATCGATCAGATAGTCAAGATACCCCAGAAATTTGGAAAATATCCGTGAGAAGAGGATCGGCACACACCATCTATTTACCGACTTTATATCAGCTTTCGACAGCGACGAGAAGAACTAATACGACTTTGTAAAATGATGCTGAACGAAACCATCAACTCATTCAAAATTGGGAAGGATTTCTACGAGCCGTTTGATGCCAAACGAGATTGCAGATTCCGATAGATCTGCCAATTTCAAACTCAACGGGACGGGAGCGAGGGCGAAACGAAGTAACTCCTGTGATCAAATAAACGGTTAGTGCATTCGCGTTTTGGCTTCCGAGTGACTGTTGGCAGTTTTGACAAAGTAGAAGACTTTGTTTGTCTTATAACCAGTACAACAACAATGAGCTGTATGAGCTTTACTAATAGAAGAAATCCAAAGAAAATTGAAATTAAGAATGGAAAAGTCGTGAAAATAATGGGAAGATGAAACTAAATAACCGCAAAATATGTGAATTTGTGGATTTCATTGACTGTGGATCGTTTAAAAATCAAAAGTTTACATATAATTCTTTTATAGTGCAAAATATAATAAAAAATATAAAAAGGCAAAAATAAAAAATTTGCATACAGAAAAATTAAAAAAAAATGTGTATTTATTTCCGCTGACCTTGTTTTAAAATTATGAATTTTTTGGAAATCAATAACGAACGTCCCAAATAAAATTTTTAATAAAAAACAAAAAAAAATTAATTTAATTTCCTCACAGTATATTTATAAAAACTTTCAGGAAAACATTTTTTGAAATTTTATTTTCTCAAAGCTAATTTTTGGTTTGATTAAAAATATTTTTGTAAATCTATAACAAACATGACAAATGAAATTTGTAATAAAAAAAATTAATTCGGTTTTTTGGATACACGTACAATGTTACCGTAGATTTTGGGTGCATTTTACGAAAATTTTACCATAAAATTTTGAAAAAAAGTTATAAACTATATAAAAAAATTTCCGAAGTACTATCTTGATGTAATATTAAAAAAATTTTGAAAACTTAATCTGGGTATAATTTATTTCCACACTAAATTTCGGATGTTACTTATTTAAATTGACAAATTTTGAATAGTTTGTTATTTTTCCACATTGGACTTAACTTTTCAAAATATTTGAAATTCAAAGATATATTTTCGTTGTGTAAAGTAAGATGAAAACTAGTAAATAATAACAGGTACTAGGAAGACGTACCTTACAAACATAAACTTCTCAAAGGAAATTGATAAAAACTAAATAGTCAATAAGAAAATGTATTTAAAAATAAAAAAAGTTTTTTTTTGCATAAGCAACCGACTTGGACAATCAAACAATTTTTTAATAGAAATTTTACTGATAATTAAAACAAATAAAGTAAATTACAATTTGAAATTTTAGTTCGTCACAGCGGATTTTTTTTTAAATTATCAATGTTTTATAAATTTATAAAATTTATTAAAAACAATTTTTTTTTTACCTGGTCCATAAATTTGCATAAACAAAGAACTTGGGCAACCAACAAAATTTTGAATTATATTTTTACTGAAAATTTAAAATTTATTTCGAAAAAGAATTTAGTCGCAAAAAATAAAAAATAAAATAAATTACAATTAGTAATTTTGGGGTTTCACTGCTGATTTTTTTTTTAAATTATGAATGTTTTATAAAAATCTATATATAAAAAGCTTCTAAACGAAATTTTTAACAAATTTTTTTTAAAAAATTTTAATTAGTTCTGCCTTTTTCAATATACATATGAATAGCCGAATAAAGAAGCGAAGCGAATGGGTCTGGATAAATATTTTACCGCATACTCCTACTATGCCTGGGAATTGCTATTTTCCAGTACGAAAAGATATAAAAATCTACTAGCGGGAGAGAGAATGATTTGAGTCGATTGGTCTTCCTGCGGACCGATGCTATTGATAGGACCCAGAAGTTAGGACATTCGGCTTAGGGCTGCCACACTACAATTACATAGTTATCGCATACTATTTGACCACTTTGATGCTAAATAAGAAACTTAATTTCATTACATGCTGCTGCGTTTCTATAAAATGTCGGGTGGCTACAAAGTAAATTGGCTTATAGATTGTTTATATGTAACAGCGATAATTTTTCAATCCGCCACGCTTATCATTTTTCCAACTTTCTGTTGCTTGGCTTTGTTTTGCAGCAACATTGCACAGAAAATATGTTTTGACTTTAATTAAATTAGATTTAATTTAAATATTCATCATACGCCATGTCGCATCCTCGGTACAATTCTCATATTTTGCTTGCGCGCCCTAAGCGACAAAATACAAAAAATAAAATAGTGTGCTTTTTATAAATTAAATGATTACCGCTCTCACCCCGCTGCTGCAAATACTAAACAAGTTAAAGGATATAAAGATTTCCTTTATATGGAAACGACAAAGCCAATTGTAAACGGAACGCGGCGATGAAGGAAATAGAAAAAAAAAAACAAAGTAAAAGTAAAAAAAAGAGGAATGCGAAAAACGCCAAATAATTCTTTAAAAAAATAAAGCTTTCCATTTTCTGTGCGAATTAAAAAGCGTAACGAAATAAATACTGTTACGCACATGAACACACACACACACATACACATGCCTGTATATTAGAGCAACATAACAACAACAATAACAAGGCTATACAACAAACGAATTTATTTGACGTTGCTTTGGCTATGAACAAATTCCACTGCAACTAAAGAGACAAAAAAAAAACAAAAACGAAAGTAAAAAGGAAAGAAACGAAAACTGAAAAGCGGAAAAGTAAAATGAAATTTTTATATTCAAATAAATAAAAATGAAAACAAGGGAAAATAGCTAAGACATAGCATGGAATTAGTGGAAATAATTATAAAATATTAGAGAAAAAGCCAAATTTATAAAATAAAGCTTTTAATGTAAATGGTTGGTTTATTTTTAGGCTTTTTTGAGCTCTTTAATTTAGATATTTTTTTTCACTTTACTCTGCCTTTTGCCTTTTGGTTGCTTGCCGCCATTGTTTTGGTCAGCAAATAACACCCAGCTTATTGAGAATAAAAAGATGTTGCGCACTAAAAGTGAGCCACTGCTAATTAAGAATTCTTGTAGATTTATGCTGCTCATTAAACTATTAAATACGCCCGTCGGTCGGTCGCAATGGTCGTAAAGCAAATGCGACATGACAAGATTTTAATTAATTTTTTTAAATTACGACAAAGGCATTTGTTTTGGTAGAGCAGTGAATGAAAAAAAAAAAAAAAATGGACAGTGATATCAAGTCATTCATTCATTGTACGAAATTGGCAACTTTCTGGTTTTAGGGAAATATGGGAACGCAATTTTGTGAAGGCATGAACGAAGATTTTTGCGCTAAAATTGTCACACAACAGATTCTCAAAATGGTTGCGTTTACGCCTGTGGTAGACCAATATTCATAAATATTTCTCTGAGAGAAGAAAGAAAGTGGTTTTTGTGTAAAAAAGGCAAGAAGCAAATTCAAACAAAAAACATAGAAAAAATCACTAGAAAACAAAAAATTATAATGTAAGTGGTATAGTAATAATGTCAAGATATATCCAAATAGCAACAAAATATATGAGGATTTCGGATTTGAGATTTCGTGGTTAATAATATAGATTGCGATCGCTTAAAAATCTAATTTTTTCATGTAATTCTTTTGTAGTGCTAAATAAAAATAATAATAACATGAACAAATTAGTATCCAGGAAATTAAAAAAAAAAAATCTTCCCCCAGCTTATTTTCTTTTAAATTATGAATTTTTTGTAAACAAAAATTTTGGTTCATATTTTTACTTACAGCGGATCTTGTCTTCAAATTATGAGTTTTTTTTTGTTTATGGCAAAGGTGGCAATAAAATTTTGAATAAAACATATAAAAAAATTTAACTTTATTTCCTCACATCTGATTTTTGTTACATTTCGTTACGTTTTTCTAAAACTATAGGTCCATCAATTTGTGTTACAACATCAAGACGCGCACGACAAATTGTAGGAAAAGTTCGGCGAAAAATTAAGCCAAAGAAAAGCGCCAAATTATTATTATTATATGAATATCTATTACGCAATTTTTCACAAAAACAAACAAAATAGCAAATTTGAAAGTTTATTTCCTCGCTGCAGTTATTTTTTAGATTATGATTTTTTTTTTTATTTAAAAGAAAACGTGCTAAACGAAATTAAAAACAAAATTTTTTTGATTTCTGAACTAATAAAATTGAAAAAAAAAATGTTTCAATACATTGTTATCGTGGGGTTTTATGCATTTTATGAAGCTGTTAACACAAAATTTTGAAAAATCTTATGAGTTCCACTACGAAATTTCCGAAGCAAAGTAGCAGTCTGTCATAAATTGGAATTCATTTCAAATTTAATTTCGAAATTTATTTTTTTAAGTGGAAAAAATTTTAGACAACATATTATTTTCCATATTAGAATTAACTTTTCAAAATATTCCAAATTCAAAACTAATATTATCACTTAGCTTACTAATATAAACTGCTCAAAGTAGGTATACAGAAACTAAATATAAATTAGAAAAATTTATTCGAAAATAATTTCTCTTTTTACTAGTCAATTAATAGATCAAAAAAATTTGGAAAATTTAATCCAGAATTTATTTATAAATTAAATTACGGAACTTATGAAAATAAAATATTTTATTGAACACATGATAGGAAAACAAATTTAAACAAAGCTGCGCATAACTATTTATTTACTATTAAAAAAATATTTATATAAATAGTGAAAGACAATATAATTATTTAAACATATAAATAATATTAATGAGCGAGAAGAAATATTCGAAATAAATTAAAAAAATATGAAAAATTATTTTTAAGAACATAGAAAACTGTTGTTCTATTTTTAAATAAAAATAAGTAATTCAAATTAAAACAAGTTTTCTTAAAAAAACAGATATTTCGAAGAATTGATATTTCTATTCCATGCTACAAATGTTAGATAATTTGTTTCATAAAATTTGAATTGAAAATAAAATAATATTTTTTTTATTAAGTTTTTTTAATACCATCTACAAATATTAAGACATTTTCACAAAATTTGGAATTGAAAACAAAAAAAATTGTTTTCAAACAACTTTTTCTTAAAAAGATCAACAACCATCCACCGTGTACTTCTGTTGCTGTTTCAAAAAAAAAAAAAAAAAAAAAAAATTTATAGCAATAAAATCAAAATAAAAAAATTATCTTTTTTTTATATTTTTGCATAAAAAATTACTGTCTGTATGTATTGTTGTGTACCTAGCATTATAATTTTTGAATAATTTAAATAAGATTCTAAAACCGATTTTGTCATTAATTTTGCATTAACAAATATACAGAAAAAAACAAAAAAAAAAAACTACAACTAGAAAATATGAACTGAAACTAATAACAAAAGCAACAAGAAAACAATAGCACACCGTCGATTTCTCTCACCCTTAAAAATATGTTCATAAAAATCGGGCTCAGCGTAAAATTGTAGACCACTCATTCGTGGCACAAATTCGTAAGATGCGCAAGCAGCGAACCTTAATTAAAAACAAAAAATGTATCTTCTACTTTATCTTCTCAAGCGCAGAAAATACAAAAAAATTGTTATAGCCGTGTGTAAACTCAATATTATTGCCTCAGCCATAATTACCCTTTAATATCACTCGATTACACTTTTTCTCACTAGCGCTAATTTCAGGTTTCTTCCAGCAAAACTTTGTAACACTTTGTTTTTCCATAGTTTATTCCACACTCTATCGCCGCTTGCGCTTTATTTTAGTTCCACTTGCCGCACGTTACATACATATATCTATGCAAGTACATTGGCCCTTTTGCCTTGTGGCTGTAAAACCATTTAATATGAATTTGATTTCCCTTGTGTATGGTGGATACATCAAATTCACATTTATTCGACACATGAATGCACACATGCACACTTTGGTATACACACACACACCCACTAGACGGAAGTGGCACTCAAGTTTCTTAAAAACTGTGCTAAATATACAGCGCTTGTACTCATAGTATATTGTTGGTAGGGTAACCAAGTAAGCGTAAATTTCGATACCGGATATTTCGCCAAGCGAGCGAGAGCGGTCAGTAAAAGTAACTTTATCTAGGGTTAAAAAATTAGATTTTGGAAAGTAAAAAAAAATTGCTGGATTATAAAATTTTTAGATAAATATTACAACGAATGATGGCAGCTCTGGCAATAAAAAATTAAACAAAATTTAAAACATTTCACTTACGTTTTTTTTTGTTTATAAATAACGAACTACAATGAATGTCAGTGAAAATCCTACAACACATTTTTTTGAAATTTAAAAAATGTTTGTTTTTGTTTTTATAAAAATAAAACCGTTTCCTAAACTTTTAATTACGTTGCTTTTTATAAAGAATGAATCTAGACGAATTTTGTTTTTAACAGTTACCTAACTATACCAACTTCGATTTCTACAGACAATTACTACACCAAAATTTCTTATTTTCTTTTATAAAATCTATTCCAAATATATTACTCAAACTGAATAGTAGGCGGCAAAGATAAGAACGCAATACCGTTATAAAAAATATTTATATTCATTAACTTATATTTATCTCTAAAGAAACTGAAAAACGCTGTAAGATCCCTAAGCGTTGTTTTTGTTTTTGTCTTTGTCATAAATAAATTACAACAGTGAATGTAAGTAAAAATCGTACAACGATTTTTTTTTGCAAATTTGTTAATTTTTTTTTTTTTTTTTTTATAAAACAAACAAAGTTTTAAACTTTTTACAATATTGAGTAAAATTCACGAAATTTTCAATAGAAGTAATTTTATTTATAAACAAAATTTTTAGAAATTTTAAGGTGTATTTTGTAGGACATTTAATTTCCAGTCACAAATTTAAACATTAAACTAAAGTGTTTCAGATGTATCATGAAGAAAGACTAAAAAATTAAATCGAACTGAAAAATACTTTTAAAATACTAAATTTAATACCTTTTCTACAAAAGAAATATAAATAGCTTACTGTAAGGATACGCCAGAGAGATTTAAACGAAAACTCATCTGCACTTTTATGTTGCGCACTAGGATAAATTTTTTCCCATATATATTAGAGTAGCAATATTGTTTTTTTTTTGGACTTGATTCACTGTTTCTTTCACCTAATTTACATTTGGCTCAAAACTATAAAAAATAACGAGTTAAGAATACTCAAGAGACTGTGAGATACGAAGATATGAGTATATCTATTTTTTTCAATATTACAGTAGTTTCCATATCCAAATCTATATAATTTCTTGGGGAATATGTAAATGAGTATAGAAAAATCCACAAACCACATTTGACAAGGGATGACGGAAAATCATTGCAATATACATCAACTTTTCAGCCTATCGAAAAAAGAGAAGATCAAACTGAAAGAAATTATAAAAGTTAAGTGCCAATTACACTATTTGTGTTTATCAAACTTAGTATTGAAATGGCAGCCACTACTGGCCGAAGTAGGAGAGGTGTGTAACATTAAATGCTACTCGGTTATAAAACTCGGGACATGAACAAAAAAATTGTAAAGTAAAGTTTTCTATTGCAGAAAATATTTCATTAAAAAAATTGTGCTTTAAAAAATCGCCGTCCACATATTATAGCCGAAGTTCTGCCAAACATACAAATACAAATTTGGTTTTGAAGATACTACAAGATAAACATATTTTAAAGTTAGAAAAAAATGGGGGAATACCAATGGTGTTTGAAGTTGCCAGCTAACTAAAATGTAAAAGAAAACAGTGTTTTACTGTGTGGTAATTTGAGAAATTTAAGAAAACTTTGTTAATTCAATTAAATTTGATTTTTAAAAAAGGGGTGGTAAACCTTTTGAAAGTATACCTATAGACTTTTTCCTAGCAAAAAAAATGGTTTGACGCCCTTATTTTAACATTTTCATATTGTGCGTAATTTAGTAATATTCAACTTTTCCAGCAGATGGCAACCCTCTTCAAAATATAGGTAGCTATAAAACTCCTCCTTAGCGAAACGAACAACTTGCTACTCATATTTTAATTTGTATACACTTGTATATAATTTATTAATATTTGACGTTTCAAACAGGTGGCATCCCTCTTCAAAGTATATGTATGAACCTTCTTTTTGCCGAGAAGAACCGTTTTTGATGCACATCTTTTAATGTTTAACATAACTTAAACAAATTTCACTTTTCAAACAGGTGGCAACCCTCATAAAGTTACCTATGAGTTTGGCGAGAGAAAATGTTTGACACCCATTTTACAATATTTCATATAACTTGTGTATATTTTAATTAAATTTTACTTTTCACGCAGGTGGCAACCTTCTACTAAGCTTAAAATATACTTTATCACCTATGCTATTTCTAAATGGGGTTGCCACCAGTCTTCTTCTATTTAAGCTCAATAAACTATTAGATTATAGCAGACAAACGTCAGGCTTCTAAAAACGTTTTAAAGTTCAGACATACGCAAAACAAAGGTTTGGTTCAGACAACTTTTCAAAATTTTTTTCAACAAATTTGCCACCTACCAGTAAATTTAATTACAAATATAATTGTACCACGCAACAAATGTGGTAAAATATTCGAAAGGAATTTGCATTGCTTTAATTCAGACATACTTTTTATTAAAAGGGTTGCCACATATTCAGAAAAAAATTAAAGTATGCATTTAGATGTTATGTAGTTTTCCAAAAAATGTTCAAGTGAAGGCATATATTTTTTTTGAAATTAAAAAAAAACATATTACTGAATAAGTTGCCACCTATCAAAATATTGAATTTAATTAAATATGGCAATATACCGGTATTATAAGAAGCACATATCATAAAAAGAGTTGTCAGAAATCCAAACAATTTAAATTATTTGAATGTGTCAACTATATGTACAAATTTTGTTTAAATGGGTTGGTCCTATTTTTAAAATGAATGACTTAAACTCAAAGTGATAGGTGTGGCATATATAGCAGTGAAAAAAGTGTTTTAAAAAGTTGTAGTCTTGACAAGGTTTCAACATTTTTTGCTACAAGGTTGCCACCTACCTACAAATTTTAATAACAAAATATTAGATAATATGAGAGTTTGCGTGAGTTTTAATTTAGACATACATTTTAGCAAAAGTGTTGCCACATAACCAAACAAAAATTTTAAAAACTAAAAAACTAAATGTATTTTGTTACCATATAGTTTCTCAAAACAGCTCTGGTTTAGGGCATTTATTCTAAAGAAACTGGAAAAATAAATTTTTTAAAAAAGTTGCCACCTATCTAAAAAGTTGAATATAACAAAATACGGAAGATAAATAATGTGGATATATATTGGCTAACGTATTGCAAAGGCAAAAATATGGACATGAAAACATACATTACAAAGGTTGCCACATAATCAAAAAAAAATTTAATTATGTATTTAAATGAGCCGTCTATTTTTTTCAAAATTAGGTTTGCCCTATTATTAAAATAAATGCCTCAAAGTTCAGGATCCGACATATGTACGTGTATCATATTCCAATCAAAAAGGAGTTTGAAATAGTTTTGGTTCTGAAAATATTTCAAAATTTATTTCAACAAAGTTGCCACTTACCTAACTTTTCAAATAAAACTTTTTAAACTTAAAAATATGGTAAAATATTAGAAAAAATGTAAATTTTGTATTAAGTTGTTATGTTAAATAAAGAAATAAAAAACAGTTTTGTTGAACACGGTTGCCACCTATCTAAAAAGTTAAATTTAATCAAATATAAAAGGTAAGTAATATGGGAATAAATTGGTACTATACGCAAGGCTCTTGCGAAGGCTTAAATGCAGACATATATACAAATTTAAAAGGGTTGCCACATATTTAAAAAATTTCGATTAATTGTATGAGCCATCTTCTCTTAAAATGAATGGTTCGAAATATGTGCATGAAAGAACAGTCTTTTAGCTATGTTTTTATACTGAACTATTCTGCCAAACAAAATTGCCACGCTGAGAGAAAAGTTTCTTTAATGCTGTTGCGTTGCGCAGCAATCCAGCCCCGAGCTATTACAATCACATCAGTATTATTATCGCAGTATGCGCCACAACAGTGACTTTTGATATGCGAATGTGATAATATCAAATGAGTTTTCTTTTTAATTCAATTATTTTCCATGAATTTATTTCACATTAAAAATTGATACTTCACAGCATGCACAGCATTTCATTTCGCATTCAACTCAGTATATACTGCGAGTAATTTTTCTTTTGCTGCTCAGTGTTCGTACTTTGTTGCCCAACATTCCTCACTCAATCGCCGAGTATTTGCTGCTGCTATTGCATTCATCATTTCTAATTAAATACCAAGATATAATTCCATTAATATATTTCTGTTCATACATTTCATTTTGAGCTTTTTGCTCTGTTCACAACCAGTCAAAATACCGCTCGCATTGTTTGGCTCCTAGGGCCGAAGCACGTAACATTTAAGCCAAGTATTTGCTTGTTTGTCTACGTGCGCAAACAACGGAGACCAATAAGCGGACACATATACATAAATATATCAAGCATATACAAAATAAGTTTCCATCAACAACAACAACAACAACACATATACTACAACAACACTTTGTAACACTCTGCACCATCATCACCACGTCCACCACAGTCAGCATCATCGCTCACCACCTACATTAGTTCCACATCACTTCCTTTTCCGCCACTTTTACTATTGTCGTCATTAATATTCTTGGTAAATCATAGTTTTTGCACACGCTTTTCCTCCACTAATGCTATTTCGCATTCTCGTCCTTGTTGTTTAATTATTTCATCTGTTTGTCAGTTGTAATACATTGAAATGAAATGAAAGCGTGTACTGGACCAAAGCACAGAGAAACAAAAAAAAAAAAAAAAAATAAAGAATGAAACTGCGTTGAAAATGTTTGTGACGTACATACATACTAGGTATGAGTTGGTATTGCACAACGTCTTTAGAAGTAATGAGTGGGCAGCAGTTTTTGCATGAGTGACAACGGATATAAAGATTTTATGTTGAATGTAAAGGGTAGGAATGATGAATGTAGGTGAGTTATCTCAGATGACACATAGTTGTTGAAGTGATGAAAAAGAAATTAGAAATACTCTTATAATAATAATATCATTGACAGCAAAAAATCCAAGGACTTATCTCATTGATTGAAGTGACCTGATGACTAAAGGCCATTGAGGCATGGGCTTGTATGTGACTAGATTGAATTCAGGTTTATCTAGTAAATGGAGATATGACTAATGAATTAAACAGTGGGTTTAATTAGCTACATAAAGAGATTCATACATATATCTACAAATTTGTGTAACCTATGTATACACAAATGTATGTATATTGGTTTCGTAAGCTCCATATTGGCAACTGTAGCTAAATAGGTTTTTAAGGTGGCAACCTTGCTCAAAAATATTTCCTGATGCAAGTTTTCCTTAACACTATTCTTACAACTTACTTCTGACTTATTTTTATTTCATTGAATTTATTTTTATTATATTACTATTTATTAATTTATAATCCCACTAAATTTCGTTTGATATCCGTACTGTAAGCGTTGAAATTTATTGAAATACCCTTTTTACAATTTTATTGGAGAGTTGGCAACCCTATCCAAAGATTTTTTTATTATAAATTTGCTCATATGTGCTCAGCGAAGTGCTATAATTGCGATTAACTAAAAGTAATTTTTTTGATATTTTCGATATGTGGCAGTCCTAATTGAAAATATAGTGTAACGCTCTATCAAACTATTTTCGTTTAATACCGGTTTTGTGATATTGGATAAATAGAAAAATATATTATTTAAATAGTTGTTATTGTATTTTTTTTTTTTGATAAAGTGGCAACCTAATTATTTGTTGTTGAAATTTTCGATAGCTGGCAATACCATTTTGTACTTTTTCAAAAGGTGGCAACCCTAACCATATACTTTTTCTGGTTAAAATTTGTTCATACATGCTCAGTGAAATACTGTTGTTACGGTTTTTAAAAACTTTTTTTTTTGTTGATACTTTACATAACTGGCAACGACATTTTGTAATTTAAAAAAAAAGGGCAAAAGTTGGCAATCCTAATCACATTTTTTTTGTTAAAAATTTTTTCATATATTCTCAGTGATATGCCGTTATTAGGTCCTCTAATTATTTTTTTGTTGGCAACACCATTTTGCATTTATTCCAAAAGGTGGCAGCCCTAATTTTATTTTTTCTGTTTAAAATTTATTCATATATTCTCAGTGATATGCTGCTATTACGTCTTTTAACAAATTTTTTTTTGAAATTTTACAAAACTGGCACCGAGATTTTGCAAAATTTTTTAAAAGGTGGCAACCCTAATTTTATTTTTTCTGTTTAAAATTTGTTCATATATTCTCAGTGATGAACTGTTATTACGTAAATTTTTTTTGTTTAAATCTTACATAACTGACAACACCATTTTTACAATTTTTTCTTTACCAACCTTCTACAGGCAAAAAAAAATTAACAAAATAAAATGAAAATGAAAAAATTAAATTGAGTCGTTTGTGAGTTATAGTATCACTAACGAACAGAAATAAATTTTTTATATATATGTAGATGTCAGTTCTTTCCCAAAATACGACTTGTTTTAAAGATTCTAAAATGCTACCCTCCGTTTGGCTTATTCAAAAATATAACCGTTTTAAAACATTCCCAAACACCGTACATTTTCTAAATGGTTTTTAGTTTAAATTTTAAGAAATATTTGAAGTGAAACTTCTTATGGGACTTCGGAGACGATTACGTTAAATGTTTAACGCCACTGTTTGTTACCTTTTCACCCCAAAACGGCTGGACAGTGGTGGATAAAATTTGACACGTAAATTGACAGCGGTTTGAAAGACTAAATTCAATATAAGAAAACTTAATATCGACTGTATTTTCAAATTGGGATGCCAACTCTATAAAAAGTTAAATTAAGGTTATAAATTAAATGAAATATTGCAATATGGGATCGAAAGAGGTTTAGTTACGGTTAATTTCGAAAATATATTTGAAGAGGGTTGCCATCTATTTAAACAGTTTAATCAAATGAAAGTGGAAGGTGACCTAATACAACTCGGGTGTCAATCGACAGAGGCTTTAAAAGACGTCATTACGATATATTTTAAAAGAGGGTTGCCACCTGTTTAATAAACGAAATATATGTGAAAGTTGTAAAATAAATCAAATATGACAATACTAGTGTGAAATTACAGAGGTTTATATAAAAACATTTTTTAATAGGGTTGCCACCTGTTTAAGAAAGTGATTAAATTTAATTAAAATTAGTTAAGTTGTATCGAACGAAAGAGGTTTAAAAAATCTGAATTTAGAGAAAAATTTTGAAAATGGTTGTCACCTCTCGGAACTCGGTAGCACTTAAGAAGCAAAAAAAAAAATGTGCAGTGGAAGTTCTGTTAAACGGATACCTATTTTTCTTGCTTATGAAAATGGTGTACAAAATCTGATTAAAAATGGGTAATTACTGATTTTTTAAATTCGAACTATCTCCTTTTCTCTGCCTTGTTGGTTTAAGGTACCACCAGAGCCTTAAAAGTTATATTAAGTATTTTTCCACTGTCTTGATTAAAATAGTCTACATTTTGACATGGCTTTAGCGCCCTAAGTTAAACAACTCCGTCGCTTGAGTTCATAAATCTAAACGGATATAGTGGCACTAATTCTTTATATTATAGTTGTACGCAGATAAATGCCAACTTTTTGTTAAAACAAAACTAATGCACACAAATATATGCACCTATGTACATATTCCGCTGCTTTCATATATCATATTACATACCTTCACGAGAGCGCATCGAGCTTTATTTGTATTTCCGTTCGTAGCATTACAATCAATTTCGCCTTGCTCTAATTTACAGTTATTGTTTTTTTATTTTTATTTTTATTTTCATTTTCATTTTCATTATTTTCCTTATTTTTATTCCTTTCGGCATCTTCGTGCATTCCTTGCTGCAATTCACTTCTTGTCATGCACACGCTTTTGTTTTCACTATTGATACTGGGAAAACATTATTTCCATTTAAAAAATATTTCTCCCTCAGTACTCATCGTCATCTCATAAGTTTTTACTCTCCTTTCATGTTGCATTGCCTTGCATAGCTGCTCGTATTTCTTTCGCTATTTATTTACTGTTTGTTTGCATTACATTCCTTTTTTAATTTTTTGAAAAATTGTTATTTCTCTGCTTCATCTACTATGTACTATGTATGACCGTCTACGTTGTTTTCCTACTTCGATATATCCATGGCGTATACATAATCTGCCTTTGCGATTTTTCTGCGCACATACCCACACGCTCACTTTTGTAAATAAATGATTTTACTCTCCCATACCCTTCCCCATTTACACTCCTGCATCGGACCCCCATTGCCATTGCAATTGCCCTATATGAATTCAACCCTTGCACTGCATTCTTTTCTATTTTTAATTTTTCATTTTTTATTTATTTTTTATATTTTCCTTATTCGTATCATATGTACTTAATGTGTGTTTTCACTTTGCTAGTTGTTGTTGTAGTTCATTTGGCAGCCGCCAGTTTCAGTTACACATATGCAACTTGGCAGCACTGACAGTTAGGGGCATTGGCTGGTTGCTTGTGTTGGCTCGCGCTTGACTCGGTTTGACTGGGAATTATGTTGGACGTCAAGGCAAATGTTATTGATATATTTTTGTAAGAGCAAATGCATTTTTATGTATGTGTGTATGTATGTATGTGTGTGTGTCTTGACTTGTGATCTGTAGAGAAGCACAGCATTCTTAGTTGCCAACTGGTCGGTTTTAAACCAGCAGTGTACCAGTTCGGAAACTAGTTAGTAGCAGACAAAAATAAATCTCATAAAAAATTGTTTTGTAAGGTTTGAAATTTAAAATTTTTTTGTACTTATATAATAACTACATACTTAATTCGTCGCTGTGTTGCTTTCCATGCTTTTTGATAAAAAAAAGGCACATTTTTAACTAAAAATTGTAACGCAAATAAATTAAAATAATATATAAATATCCATATAACAGTCTATTTCCTCATTATAACCCCAAGATATATTGACCACTTTCTAATACTTATATTTTTTTTTAAATTTAATTTTTGTAATTAATTTTTAGGTTTTTTTTTTATACTAGTAAGTTCAAAAAAATTGCTTAAAATATTTTAAATCTTGTGCAAAATTTAAAATATTAAAAAATGTTACTGGAAATTTTAAAATTTTTAACCAAAACAGAGATGAAAATGTTGAATAATTGAATGAAAAAAAATCCACAATTAATATGACGATCAAGGATTTGAAACTAAGGAAATTCAAAACGTAAAGTTATATAAAGAAATAGTTTAGACTAGCTAAAAATAAATAGGATGCCATCAGTAGTTTTACAGATTTTTTACCATAATATATGGCAGTGACGCTGACAAAGATTGCAGATATAAAATTTGCACGAGTCGTAAATAAAACAATACTCCATAAAAGCTTTCATTAAAATTGCATTAGTAAATTTTTTAAGTCTCAACAAATTTCGGATTTAGTACAGAATATTTGTGTACTTTATATTTTGAATTTTGAACTTTTTAATTTTCAAAATTTTGATTAATTTTTTTTTTAATTTTCTTAGTAAAGAGTTAACATCCTGGGTTTATATATATATATATATGTATATTTTTTTGTTAATTCCGGTTGAACTGTATTTTGATAAAAATTAAAAAAAAATTTAATTTTTTTTTTGATAAAAAAAACTACGAAAAAAACTTAGCTAAGAATTAACAAAAAAAAAAAAAAAAAAAAATAACATATAATTTCATGCACCAGCTACTAAGCAAGCATGGTTGAAAATTTTAAGATTTTGATCGGAAATTTGCCGAAATTGTCTAAGGTCGGTACAGAGTTAAAATCTTTGATTCATATCTTTTTTTGGCATTTTTATAAAAAATTTGAAAAAAAATACTGAAAAAAAAATCTTCAAAATATTTTTGATTTACATATATAGTTTTTTGGATTTAACAATAATTTAATTTAAAAAAAAAAATGAACAAGGAATTTTTCGATAATATTGGCAAAAATTCGCATAAATTATATTTTGATAAAAAAACTAACGAAAAAAAGTTAGCTAAGAATTAACAAAAAAAAAAGAAAAAAAACAAGAAAATGTTTGCAAATATTGGCAAAAAATTCGCCGAGCGCAGACTTAAAATTTTTCATTCATATATTTATTTTTGCTTCAGCATGAACTGTATTTTTATAAAAAATTATGAGAAAAATATTGAAGATCTTTTTTTTAAATATCCTTGACCAAAAGTAAATGTAAAATTAAAAAGAAAAACTTTGAAAATATTGGTAAAAAAATTGCTGTAGGATTTTCACCGACATTCACTGTATTAACTACCATATATCGCTTTCATTACATTTTAAAATATTTCAAATAATTTCATGCAACCGTTGCTGAGCTTTTTACTTCTTTATAAAACATTTGCATACTAATTATTTTTTTAATTTATTATTATTATTGCTATTTCAGCTATACAGAAATTACCAGCCCCATTGGTGCCGCGGTCAAGGGCACAATTACGAGTATATGCAAAACAAAGAGAAGCCAAAATAAAAATGGGAATTGAGCTAGTAAACTCTGCTACATTGTAAATTACTTTTTTACTATACGTAAATTAGTATTTAGTAATTTAGTACTTTGTGCAATTTAGAGTAATTTTCTATGCTAGCACAAAGCGTTATTAGTGCTATTTTGATGGTAAAATTCGACAATTACTTCTTGGTTATTTATGGCTAACAAAGTAAATATATGCAGGCACTTGTATATTTATATATTGTGCACTGGTAGTTGTGTAAAATGAAGGTGAATAAATAATGGACCTTTGCAACTGACGGGCATACTTTTAAGCTTTCAAGCCACATTGTCAGAAACGCTGCTGGCTGGTGTCAGTGTGCGATCGGTGAGCAGAGTCCGTACAAACACAAACACAAAATATTTGAATTCGCACAAGCCAGCATACACACAGTGCGGCTATTGGCAACTCGCCATCCATTCATTCAACCATCAAGCATCAATCTAACCTACAGCTCACTCACTCGCACACTCACTCGCACACTCACTCACTCACTCACACACTCACTCACTCGCAGCTCAGCTCACTCATTCATGCCCAGCACATTCTCAATGGACTTTTGTGAGAGTGGCTGTTTGAATTTTTATAAGCTGTCAGCCATGTCAGACTAATTTGTTTGCTTTTTTGGTTTGCAATTAGGCATTCAATTCCCTCAACAACTGCATTAAAAGTAGCCAGTACAAAATAAATGCAAAAACACACACACACAGTCATATAATAATTACTGGCACACTCGCTGACCTGTGTGTTGTGTGCAATTGCAAAATGCTGCAGTCTGAGCTGCACTGTGTGCATCTCCTTTACACAGCACCATCGCCGCTTTGCTGACCCCGTGCCCATTGACTGATGGACTGACTGACTGACTGACTGACTGGATGGCTGACCGAGCAGCCAAGCGGGTGAGCGAGCGTCTACTGGGCAGGTTAGCAAATTATTCAACGTTAAATGCAAATAAATTATTTATGAAAGAGTTAAAGGTTTGCTATTGTTGTTGTGAATTTTTGTTTTGAACTGTTGGCAGCGGCGGCGGCGGCGGTGTAGTGCAAGTGTGCGCTAAAAAAAAAGTGGAACAACCCAAACAGTGGGCAGCAAATGTAAGCGCACGGCTGCTGGAAAATTTGCTGCTCATGAGCGAGCTACTGTTGATAATAATCGAAACCGTTGTAGTCGCTTTTGTCGTTATTGTTGTGCTGTTTTTTTGTAAAGTAGTTATTGTTATTTTGTTTACTCTTTCCTGCCCTTCGTTGGTCTGCTGTTGTGGTTGCAATGTCAATGGTTTAAATTTATTAAAATTGCCATCGCAAGATGGCTGACCTGAGAGTTGAGTGGACGAGCAGCACAAAGAAGGGTGGGCGGTTGGCCTCAAATAGGAAATGAGCGGGAAGTGCATAGCAATAATAAGTAATGAATGACTTGTTGTTTCGTGCTGCAATTTCCCCACTACATTTTTTTTATCTAGAAATTTTGTGAAAAGAAAATGTAGAAATTGTAGGAAGCATCTATTTTAATGGCGAAGCAACATTTATATTTAACGGTTAGGTCAAGGTTTATTCTGACATTTTGAAATATTCATTACATAATTAGCATAAGATTACGGCTTGAAGACAGGGAGTCTAAGAGGGGTTTAGCTGCAGAGTCATGTTGAGAATGCACTTAATGAAAAAATTTACGAGCGTTTGATACATATCTGTTTAAAAATGTATCCAAATAGTTGGTCAATTGTAAATGATTTCCGAAAAAGTTCCCATAAAATATTTATGTTCACTGGCGTTAGTTGTCAGTTTTAATTTTTATCAGCAACTGAACCCCAGACTGCCCTTTTTCCATCAAATATCAAGTGACAGATTTGTTCTCAGCGGACATTATCAGTAGACTTCTACCGGCCGGAACGCAGCTGTGAATAACGAACTATTTGCTGCCCGACATTGAAGTCCGTAATCTTGATGGCAATTGGGTTCCACAAGATGGCGTTGATTTGAGGGTACGTAAAGTCTAGTTCTATATAAAAAAGCCGACAACGAGCGAGGAATTGGAAGGCAATATTACTCGAACCGTTCGCATCAACGAAAATTGGAGCTTAAAAATATATCATGTTAGCCGTAGAAATGGAGAACTATTTCTAAACTATGATTTCTCAAATACTTTTCGATTGAATTGCATATTGTTATATTTTAATTAATTTACTTATTTAATTCATTTTAATTTTCTAAAAATACTAACTCTTTCCAATATATTTTCAGAATAAAAATCGCTCAGATACCCTTTATTAGGTACCCATCTAATACATATAAATCCTAGAGTCTTGCTACTCCTCACATATCGCTCAAACCAAACAAAGTAGATTACAAAGAATTTTCATTCCCCCAGCGTTTCTCTAACAGAAAATCTCCTCCAATTTCACCATACCAGAACTAGCCTGACTTTCGCTGATTAATATTAGAATCTGATTAGACCCAATTGATTTCTGTTTTGGGGAAATCGTACGAAAATTCTTCGACAGGAAACGAAACGCTATGCAACTTTTTTGTAATCTACGTTCCTTGCTTAAACTGTTAATTCCATAACATTCAGCCTGAATGCATAACAAAAATATAACAGTTTTGATATCTTTGTTATACGCGGATACCAAATGATTGGATACTGTCGTTCGACGGGCTTATGCTACAAGTATATATTATATATTTTAAATCCTTTTTTAGACCATGTCTAGATGAAATATCTCTGAAATATCTTTCGTTCAATACCACTTATAGTATTGTGGAAGGAAAACAATATCTTTTCCTACTTTGCCAGAAAGTGTAATGAGTGAGACGGAAAATGGAGACAGTTTGACTGCCACTGGGCAACTGTGAAGGTGATATTGGTAGCTCGTTGTAGCAATTAACTTTGTTTATTGCGGTAAGGGTAGTGAGCCCCAAGTGGAGGTGTAGCACCTGCCCATTCCCTGTGGTCAAGATGTGCTCACGCTCGGAGATGATCTCTGCCAACACAAGTACCCCTTCTGGCATTACGACTAAACCCAGCTGCGAATCATTGCACCAAAGAGAGACACTTTAACATAACTTACAAGCCTAAACAGTGTTAAGTTATTGAAATAATAGTAAATATTTGATCGAATAAAATTCAAGTGCCCTTAACCAACAGCACTTTGTTTATTATACCGGCACATTTTCGAGCTGAATATTATTAACGACTGATTTCTTGTCTTTGACATACCGAGTGCGCTAAGATGCGGCACTTTGGGTAAATGAATAAATGGAACGAAGAGTGTCAAAGGGGATTTCAATCAAATTTAGGCAGTGTCTTCCTTAGCCCCGTGGCACGGACATAGGAGGGCGCATGAGTCGAAATGAGAAATGTCTGTTTTTTTATTAAAGTAGAAACGTATAATATGGTGTGATGGCAAATATTTGAATGGCGCCCAATGCTCTAGATGGCGCTGGAGGCGAGAAATATTTTTATGAAAAATGGATCGGCTAGGTGGGGCTAAAGTAGGGTTATCTCGTAAATCCGTATTTATCGCCCGATGTAGATGATATAAAAAAGGTCCAATAAAAAATGCTAGGTGGCGCTGGAGTCGAGTTATTCAGCGAATCTTCGTTTTTGATCCGATTTTGATGAAATTAGAAACCGATACGAGTAGTACTTTTACGAAAAATGAATCCGCTAGATGGCTAGAACAGCAAATCCTTAATTTTGGTCCGTGTAAAAAAAAAAAATGCTACTAACCTTTGAGTCAAATTCATCTCTACTGTGATTACGGGACATTATTTTTATTCATTGATGCAGAATTTTTAGCTTTAATAAATCTTCTGTAAGTAAATGTAAACGTAGTAAGTAAAGCAGACGAAGTCGCGGGTATCAACTAGTCATTCTATAAGTTCCTGTCCGCCGGAGCACAGCTTCGCTGTAGTTTGCTATGAAAAAGTTTCTGGATTACTGATTTTAGTATTATTACATTTTTGTACTCAAAAATATAATTCAGTTATTTAAAAAGAGGCTCGGCACCGAAGCCTGTATACTTATGTATGCTAAGTTTTTTTTAGTTTCAAGATGCTCTTAATAATATTCATAATTTCATTTGCACACCTTGTTTTCGATTTTATTAAGTAAGTGTGCATATTTTATTAACATGCATACTTCAATGCATTTGAGTTATAAATTCCATATAAGTTTCATTGTTTCGCACACATGTACTTTAAAACTTTGTTGTTTAAATTTTTTTGTTGTTCTTGCAACACAACTGGCTTTGAATATTGATGTAAAAATAACAAAGTTGTGAAACTTTCCAACGAAGTGACATATTCAGCTTACTAGCGCATGGATGTGTGAACATAAAAAATAACAACCGTATATAAAGTTTTTATATACATATGTACATAAGAAATATAATATCGATATGTATCATATTTACACTCCCACTCACTGCTACTTTTCTCCCACCCATAGCAGAAATTTTCGTATAGCTTTACCATCGTCTAACAGACTTTGTAACTGTTAATTTGATAGCACTTTTTTTCCAGCTTCCTTCACTTCGCTACTCTTCTTTATTGTCGTGTTGGTATTTTGTTTTCATAACTGCTGTTACGCTGCATTTCCGTAGCGACATATCCAATCGCATTTGTTACAGCTGTGCAAATATGTAACAAAACTGCATATGATTTTATATGGAGAATCTTATGCATGAAAAATATATTAAAACTTTAACTTTTAACATTAAAGGTGAGAGAGATAATTTTTTATAGGTGCAAATATTTTGAAAATTGATTTTTATATATAACTGGTTGATACCCGTGCCTTCGCCTGTGTTGCTTTTTACGTTTCCATATATTTATAGAAGTTTTTTTAAAGCTAAAAATTTATATAAGACCAATGTCCATTAGCTCCATTGGCTCAAAAATTAGTATCAATTTTTTTTAAAATAATTTTTAATGGGATATATCCCAAATATAGCAACAACTATAGTCAACTTTATCTGCGACTAAGTGGGATTGTTTTTAATTTCATAAAGCTTATTACATTTGAACAAAGTCGAACTATAAAATTGATTCTCTGGTATCTCTAGATCCAATTAATAAATTGTATATCTTCTTTTTTTTTGCCAAATACAGTATAGGTATATAGTGCATAAACTTCTGTATTTTTTTCAAGCCATCTAAATCGAATTATAAATACTTTTCTAATCGCGTCTGCTGCATACTTTTCTAGCATCATAAATATCAAACCCAATAGCGCCATCTAGCGTATCCATTTTTCGTAGAAGTTTCTCTTCGTATCCCCAATATGCGTTTCTAGTTTATAGAAATTGGATCAAAAATAGAGATTTGCTTGATTTACTCGCCTCCAGCGTCACCTAGCGCATTCATTTCTCATAAAAGAATTTTTTGCTACACGAACCATCTTTTTCTTCAATATCGGACCATAAATACTGATTGTCTGGATATCTGGATTCTAGCACCCCCCCAGCGGATCCATTTTTCATATATAAATTGCTCGTCGCTCCACCATTTTTAATTTCACAAATAACTTGCCTCTAGCGGCACCTAACGAATTAAAATATAGCCTATGTCCGTGCCACAGGTCTAAGGAATTTACTGTCCAAATTTTATTGAAATGCATTGATCAGTTTTTGACCCAAGTTGTAACAAAGAAAACGGCGACATTTATATATGTATGTATTAAGAAGATATGAAATATAAACCTTTTTTTTTAAAAAGAGCTCTTTTAGAAAGTTTAGGAAGCTGAAAGATGTCTCCTGCTTGTCATTACAAAATTTTTGGCTCCCTACGTGTGTCACAAAACTTAGACATGTGATCTTGGAAAACTAAAAATACATTAGTGATGTCCAAAATAATTTAAAAACCAATTAATCGATTCATAATACGTTTATTTTTTTGCGATTAATCATAGGAATTAGCCGATTAAACGTTCGTTTCGCTTGAAATGGAAAAAAAACAAATTAAAAACTATTAAAAAAGTTACTAAAAACAGAGTGCTATAATTATTGCATTTTAGAAACTTACCCTGTGAGTTCAGTGGTATAAAATTGTAAATAAATTTAAACTAAAATTTATTATAACTCTGTACATAAAAATTGCAAACTTTTTACGAATGTTACAAAAATTTGTCACATTTCAAAAAATGCTCAAACTTTTTAGAAACTCCCCATTTAATTTTGCTATAATAAAGTGCAAGCTGCAAGTGGCCGAAAATTCTGTGTGATTTTTGGTATTTTTTTTTTAAACATCATTTTCGAAAAGCGCTAGCAAATAATTTAAAAGAAGAAATCTTCATTTGTGAATGCAATAGTTTTGTAAGTAGCTTTTATGATTAATTTATGTAGCGTTGCAATTTTAGATGCACGCTTTTAAAACTTTGAAAAAATTCGATCGTATCGGCTAATTTTTAATAGCCCACAATCATCCAAAGTTTACAATTTCTCTGTAAAAAGGGTATTTTTATCCCTTTTCTAAAAGGAGTTCAGGAATCTAAGAATGACTCAGAGGGGATTTTTCTGAAACTACGTCTCTGCTGTTTCCAATAAGGAGGGGCTGAGGTGGTACGTTCTCTTTCCCTACGCCCATGTACACAAAACCTTTATACAAATAACTGAACATTTATTAGGTCAGCCTCAACTTTTAGAATACTTAAAGGATAATTTTGACGCATATAATGCGGAAATATTTATGAATAAAGTTGCAATTTAATTTTTAAATTAAAAATCTTTACAAGATGTCAAAGGTCCCGGTGAAAGAATAATCGACAATGGAAATTGGAAAATTCTAGAAAAACTCTAAATGCTTTTCGGGCGATCGGGAGTTAGTTTAGAGTTATTTCTTTCGTTTTATTGGCAGCATATTGATGACCTTCATTTTCGCTAATTTTTCTTTTCTTTAGAAAAAAATTGCGAGCACAGGAGCAGTGTAGACTTTAATTACAAAACTCAACAACTACAAATTTGCTGTCTAAAAAGCTTAATTAAAAATACATATTTCTAAATTTATTAATTTTTATTCCGGAATGCGTTGCTAAAATATTTGAAAATTATTATGGTTTTTGTGATATATTTTTTCAATGATTTTTTCTAAATACTATACAGCTTTATTTTATTACTACTTTAGGATTTTAGCTAAGTCTTTTTGCCATCTACATATGTACATAAATGAAATCTCATTTTATTAATTATTTACTCTGCAATTTTTTTGACAAACCGCAAACGCACACACACACACACACACACCTGCACGAACAAATACTAATAAGGGCGCCAAATAAACCCACCAACTGCTGTTTAAACAAATGATGGTCAGAAAATGTGTTTTAACCAAATTAGCGCGAAATTTGCTAAAATAATTGTGGTCGGCAATGTTTGTCAATTTCCATACAAATAAAACGTTTTTACTACATTCTGCCAATATTAGTAAATTTTGCGGTTGCAAGAAATTTTTTTTTTTTCAATAGCATATTTTTTATTTTTTTGGGTTTATTTTGCTGAGGTAGAGATTTTAAGTAAAATTTATTTATTTACTGCATCCTGATTGGGACAATGTGTGGGGTAAAAGCATAGGAGCGTGCAGTTCTCATTCTGTGTGAATTAAGAGGAATGGAAATGTTTAGAATTGGCATACTTATACGAATATTTAAGTTTTATTTATATATACAATATATCTGTGTAGCGGCAGCTGCTCAAACTCGGGTTTGCTATCTCACACTTCGGAAATTAATTTATGTAAATTCTATCACCTTTTTGTGCCCCTATTGAAAAACCATATTTTACATTTTCGAAAACCAATTATTTGTTCTTGTTCTTGTCACATCCCAAACACATTTATCATACAAAATAAATGACAATAGATTTTAATTTCATGTGCTATAAATAAAGTGTGGTGCGGAAATAAATAAACTGTTTTACCAGCACACGCACAGATATTTGAGGCGACTTTAAAGCACTCTCCATTTTACTTGTACGACGAGGCGTTGAAAAACAGCTGCTACAAATTGGAGTTTTACGTTATTTGAAAAAACTATGAATAAATAATAAAACAGTAAAGATATATGCCGAAGGATGCTAGTTTAAAAAAATTACTTCCTTTAATTTTGGGTCCCCGAAGTTGTAAATGAGTTTGATTTTATTCCTAAGAACCGTTGGTGCTCTATCGACATGTAAAAAATTATAAAGTGCCTTCTTGAAAAGACCGGGCAGTTAGTAACGAAATTCTTTTTTAAACATAGAATGAATGAGCTACGAATCATTTGTTATAGAACCCAAGCCACAAACGCTGCACCTGCCCATTGCAAACACTATCGATGACCCGATTGGCACATCTTGATTGTGGGTTGAGGATAGCATAAAACATTTTCTCAATATCCGCGCTGCTTTTGCTAGGCTGAGATATAGCATATTTGGGTCAGATATATTGAGAAAATAAAACGAGGACTCTCTATCACTCGAAAAGCTTCACAGATTCATAAAAGAGTCTGGAAGACCTGTGGAGGTGAAATGAAGCTTCATCTTCACTCTTTTCCCGATTATTTTTTCTTCTTATACTTCTCCAGTCTAAATGGGTAACTATACTTGAGTGTTTGGAAAACTGGTTTCGGATTTCCGACTTAATTGAAATCCATTCCATTTCAAGATTCATAAGAAGGTAACACACTGTGACTTTGAAAATGTTTTATATCCCTAAATTGCGCCCCTATTGTTCTTGGCAACCGCGCTCCCAATAATTACAATAGCAAATCTACTGTAGTCACTCACTCACATAGCTGATGTCTATCTCTGTAGATGTCTCTTTTTCCTTTAGGTGGATCATGCCCGTAGGGATAATCGAAGAGAAGCTCTAAGGCAATCCGACTCAATTGGCTTAAATAACCTTAATAAAAGGCAGAGCCGAAGAGCTTTGCTCGAACCGTGGACGCACAATACACCCTAGCACTTATTTAGCTTTAAATATCTCAGTACTTTATGAGTATCTTAACTATAGGCCAAATTAGACCACAGAAGTGTTACGATCCCAAGTGCATAGTGGTGAACGTTCCTCTTTAAAACCAACCTTTCTATATCCAGTTTCGCAGTGGTCCTACCCAACATAATATTATTGTATTTTTTTTTCATTAGTAGCTGGATAGAGTCATATCACTCGTTCACCAGCTTGGATGCAACGATTCGATTTGGTAGAGCAATAATTGCCGCTTGGATATCTGGCATACCTTCGTTTTTGATTCTTCTGTGTACCGTTGTGCAAATTATTGAGAGTTTAAACTGCGAAGCAGATTGCTTTAGTTCTAGAGTCGGACATTCCAAAACTTTACAACTCAGATGCTCTCCTTGGATTACCTCTTAGATATCTAGTCTTTTGGAATGTACCGTCAGATATTCGTAAGCGCAGCTTTGTCGATGTTAACGTTGCTTTGCTAATGGTACCAAGAGGAGTCAGTCTTAGAAGTGATGCTATCGCTGCAGATAGATAAGAGCCATAAATATGGTGAATGAGAAGCTCAGCGAGCCGCGTTAAAATCTTTAACTAACTCTACCACACATTTTGCCTTGTCTCTTTTAAAAAATAAAAACCTGATCTACTAATACTCCTTCTTTTGCGAGACTAATTATGATTAGATTAGTGAAATCAAATCCACCACCGAATCAGAAATGAACTGGAACTGGGACAGTTATTTTAAAGTCTCAAATTGTTTGTTTGTGAAATCGCCGTCGTGTTTCATAAAAATACTCATTCCATTTCATGAATTTTTGGTGGAATTGAAGCCTCCACGGCTCTATTCCTACCTCTAATTAGTCAATTAGGGTGACACTACATTCGCTCCACTATTCTGATAGTATATAACTTATTAGAAGCTTACGGTTAGTAGCCTGTTTCAATTTTTCGTTTTATCAGAGTGGAACCAATAATTTATCTGCTTTGGGAGATCAGCAACAGAACGTAAGTGACCTATATTTATATTTATATTTGGTAGCTACGAGAATAGGTCGAAAAAGTGTATTTTATGTTTGGGAGAGGGTTGCCATCTTTTTGAAAAGCAAACTTCCATTAGGTAATACACAAGTTGTACAAACCATGTGTCTCAGCGGCACCCCCCGATGAGGAGAACTTCCAAACCTTTATTTTGGAGAGCGTTGCCACCTGTTTGAAAAGTCGAATTGAATATAATTATGCAAGCGTTATATGAAATAGTAAAATATGGGTGTCGCACCGTTCGTTTCTCTAGTACAAAGCTTATAGGTACATTTTTAAGAGGGTTGCCACCTGTTTGAAAAATCCAATTTAATTAAATTATACACACGTATATAAAGTATTAATGTGAGTGCTAAGCGGTTCCTCTCGGCGAGCGCAAGGTTTATGCCAATATTTTTGAGAGGGTTGCCACCTGACTGAAAGGACAAATTAAATTAAGTTATACACAAGTGATATGTGCTAAAATTTATACGATGTATTTGCAACGGTGGCTATTGTGCAAAAAAGATCCGGTAGGTGGCGCTGGTGTTGAGATATTTGAAAAAAAACCGTATTTGTCATTCGCATAAGTATAAATATTTTAGTAGCAAATTAGAGCGATAGGAGGCGCTGGAGGCGGGATATCGCTAAAGCCTTTATTTATGGTTCGATTAAATTCAAACTCATTTTATGTATTAGCCACATAAATATAAATATTTGATTTAAAAAATGAGCCGCTAGATGGCGCTGGTGTCGATATACTTATAAAAACCATATTTATGGTACGATTTGATTCAAATTCAAAATACGTGCTAGCCACATAAATATAAATATCTCTCAAACCCATATTCATAGTTCAATTTTATTAAATTTCAGAATGTGTTTGTAGCGATGCTCGCCCTGTCAGCTTGTATTTTGTTACAATTTTTCATTAAAGCTTTGCTTCACTGATAGTTGAATTATTTCTCAAAATATTGTAATTTCAAGCTTGACAAACTTACACAAGTACTTACTTTAAAGACATTCCAAGATTGCAATCTACAAATTTAATTACTTTAAAGCACACCAGCAATCGATTGCTAGCGGAAGCATAAAATTGAGATGTTTAAAAGCTTTTGCAAAAAATTCGATAAGTTTAATTACAGCTACACAAATTGCCTTTATCAAATTATTTAAAATATAAACGAGAAAATTGCCAAAGCTATTATCTCTTTAACTGCCGTTATGCGGCCAAGATTTTTGGTTTTTATGTTTCTCATTGTTTCTAGCTTGCCGCTTTTTTGTGGCTGGTTGTTGGTGTTGTCACTTTGTGCTCTAATTTCATTTGTAATCCAATTAGCACTCAGGAGTTAGAATTAGCTTGGAGCAGAAAATTTAACAAATACTTATATAATATGCATGCACGCATACATACGCACATGAATAGGTATGCACTATATACATAGTGATAAAATAACGAGAAAGAAAATAAGTTTTATGAATTTATGTAAATTTTAAATAAATCAACGCTTGCTGGTAGAGTGTTGATCTGTGAGTGTGTGTGTGTGTTAAACTGAATTCATGTACACATACTTATTTTTTACATTATTTAAATATTTGTCTATGCGTGACACTTTTGCATTTTGCGCCGGAAATGTTTGGTAATTCCCAACCAATTTAAAATGGAGAAGTCTTTTTATGTCAAATCAATCATACTTTATAATCTACAATTTTCAATTTTGTTGAACTTTAGTTAGAAAATGTGTGTTTTTTTTATCGTACAACAACATTGCTCCAAAAGAAGTTACCTGGATTTCGTTTTAAACGCGATGTTTGGGGATATAAAAAAAATATTTAAAATAAAATTCGAAAAATAAAGAAAACTTAAAAGCGAAAGTAAGTCATATTTTAAATGTTTGGCTCAATCTTATTTATACAACTCTGCTTAAAAGATCCTAAAGTTTACAAAGCGTTTTTCTTCTTTAAAATTTTAGTTTTTTTCGAAAAATATGTAAAATTAAAATCATCAGCTTCTCGAATTTTGAACTGATTTGATTTTGAACAAAAACAATTTGTTTAAAGTTCGTTTTCAGGATGGTATTTGAAATTAAAAAATTAAAAAAAAAATCGCAAAATGAAATAATTACCAAGTTTTGAAATTTTGAAAATCGAAAAAGAATCCAATTTGTGTACAATATTTAAGTATTAATTTTTAAGGTATTTTTTTTAGTCAAATTTTTTTTTTCGAAAAATAAGCAATACGAAATTTTAGCTTCCTGGAGTGGTGAATATCTCGATTTTTTTTTAAATTTCAGTCTCTATCTTTTTAATACAACACATCAGAAAATATTTTTAAATTAATATTTTTTTTTCTTTAAAATTCAAAATCTTTTTCGAAATATATGCAAAATCCAAATTATCAGTTTCTCGGATATTTAGAGTAAACATCAAAAAAGCATATCTTTCTACAAACTCTAAAAGTAAAATAATTTTAAAGTTTTGAAGTTTCGAAATTAGGAAAAAAATATCTTTTTGATACAACACCTCAGAAAACATTTTTAAATTAATTTTTTTTTCTTTAAAATTCAAAATATTTTTCGAAATATATGCAAAATCCCAATTATCAGTTTCTCGGATATTTAGAGTAAACATCAAAAAAGCATATGTTTCTACAAACTCTAAAAGTAAAATAATTTTAAAGTTTTGAAGTTTCGAAATTAGAAAAAATATTAATTTTTGTATCCTAGGAATGTTTTTCTTAAAACCTACTTTATTCGAAAAATATCCAAATCTAAAGATGTTAGTTTCTCGGATTTTTAAGCAAATGTTTCACAAACCATATTTTGATGTTAATTTTAAATGTGATATATGAAAATATAAAGAAAAGGTTTAAGGAAATACTCCAAAAATAAAAAAAAAATGAAATTTTAAGATAAAGCTATATACTAAATTTTTGGTTTAATTAATAATTAATAATACAGCACTTTCAAATAATCTTAAAAGTTTTGATGGTTTTTTCTCTTTAAAAAATATTTTCTTATTGCAAAATATGTAATATTATATATACATTATTATATACATTAGATTTTCCGACTTTTAAAGCAAATATCTCGAAAACAGGGAATAAAAAATGCTAAAACAAAAAATTTGAAATTCACAAAAATTATTAAATTTTGGAATTTTGAAAATCGAAAAAATTAAAGTCATATATGCATTAAATTTTTGGTTACATTTTTTTTATACAATAAAGATTCTGAAATTTTCAAGTTTTTTTTCTTAATTTGAAAACTATTTGTTTGAGTTCGTTTTAAGGGGAAGATACGTATAAAAAATATTGAAAGATATAAAAATTTGAAATTATGAATAGGAGAAAAATCAAAGTTATACATATATGAATTTTTCGCTGCGGTTTCTATACTTATTCAATACCTCTAACTAATTTAACAGATTTTGAATTAAAAAAAAAATGATTTTTTTCTTTCAAAAAATATGAATTTTAAAATTAAAATAAAATGAGCCTTGACTATCATGGAGAATTGTAAAATTTTGGATTTTGCGTAACTTATTTATTATATGATAAAAAAATGTCTGACTATTATTTATCAAAATCAAACATTAATTTTTGCTGCTCTCAATCTGTTTTTAGCCTGCAATTTGTCTCTACTACATCCTCAAACCTATTTTCTCGCTACTTAACCCACTGTTGCTTCTTTTGCCAACCTGCTGAACTGTGCCTATTGCTTACGCCTGAGAAATTTTTAACAAATTTACAAAATTATTTACATGCCAGCAAGCGCATATATAAAAGTATTATTTTTATCTGACTACATGTAGATATTAATATAATTTATTTTGCTTACCAAATATTTGCATTAAAATTTTTTTTATTGGCTTTTGGGTAGCCACGGCACGTTTTTATTATTTTAGATACCCAATTCGTTTTTTGTGTTTCTCTTTAAATCCCCTTACGATACATTATACGGATTGACCCTTTTTGATTAGTTTGATATCTGTGATTTGTGAACTGTGAAATTTGTTTATTTCAAACCCAATCAAATCTATTTTAACTTTCTAGTAATTTGTTTTGATGACATCACTGTATTTAAATTTAAGTTCATGCTGCGTGTTAGATTAGTTATTATCGGTATTGGTATTCGAAAGTTTTGTTTTAGAAAATCAAACTGCGGAATTGACTATATTGTATTCAGATATATATACAGCCAAGTGTGAGCAGGACGGAATCTGAGATACCAAGGTGCTGAAAAGCTTTAAATTGCTACATATGTATGTACTTATAAAATTGTAACGGTACCCAACGGTAAGCGCCCAAAAATATGCTATTAGCTCAAATATCGTAAATACTCCTTTTACGTCATCTACATAGCTAAAACTAGCGGTAAGTAAAATAAACAATAATTATGAATTTATAAAAATATTGCACATACTTTCGAAAAGGCAAAACAAAAAAATGCAAATAAAAAAGTAAAAGCGAAATTTTGCCAATTAATCCCCTTAAGCGGCATAATTTTAGGAGCATTAAAATTGTATAAAAACGCATAGCGAAATAAATGTATTAATGCAAACAGAGCTTTGAAAGCTTAAGAGTCTCGCATAGCTAATTGAAATAGGTATACTACGGCAGATATTTAAATGCATAAAATAATCCATATTAACCGTTAACATTCAAGCTATCATTTACAACTTGTAGCAATAATTCTTCAACTATTTAAGCTTAAATACTTCTTTAAAATATATTTAGGAGCTTTACTGCTTTATAAGTCCGTGCGAAATTTTTTTTCCATTGTTTGAAGCCAATAAAAACCCAACTTTGCAGAATATAGCACACAACCACATAACGTAAAGAGAAGCAGGCGCTACAAGCGGGTTACTATCAAAATAAAAAATTAAGCTTTTTATATTATGCGTAAAATGCGAAAAGTATGCAAAGCAGTTGTTGACAACTTTCATTTTTTTTTAATTTAAATTATTTAATATATGTATGTTCATATAAATCCAAGTTGAAAGCTTTGTGAAATTTTAAAATTTATAAAACTTTTGGGCATGCAGTTGAAAACTTAAACATTAATAGAAATTCTCATCATACATTTTTAATGAGAACTTTTCGAAAATTTGTGCTTTGCATTTTGAATATTATGCAAAAATTCACTAAAAATTTCTAACTCGAATTTTTATAAATTTTTTGGTTAAATCCAAATTTAAAACGAATAAAGGTATTTGAAAAAATTTCATAAAAATTTCAACATTTTTAATCAGCATATATAAATTTGTAGGAATAGCTTAAGTTTGATGCTAATAATGCACCAACATTTCAAACAGTTTAGACAGAATTTGTAGAAAATTTTTGAGTCCTAAGTTAAAAATTAAAGCACAAAAATCATCAAAATTACAGGTTTTTCTTTTTTAGAAAATTTTTGCAATTTAAAACTTAATAAAAAATTTAAAAAAAATATATCATCATAGTTTTTTTTTAGTAGAATTTGCAGATTTTTTTTTTGCAAGCAGTTTAAAGTATTAAGATGTAAATTCCACATTTTTAACCCGAATTTTTAGAAAAGTTTTGGCATGCGGTTAAGAACTTAATGCAAGGAGTTCTAAAAATAGACATCTAAATTTCAAACCTTTTAATCGGAATTTTTTAGAAAATTTTTTGGGTATCCAGTTAAAAAATTTATACAGAAAATTGCCACTATAACTTCACTCTACTTAAACAAGCTGCAAACTTAAAGCAAATTTTAAAAAAATTCAGGTTTTTTAACTATAGAAAATTTTTGGCTATGCAAAAAGCAAAAAGCAAAAAACGAAAAATTTGTATCATAATTTAAAGTTTTGTAAATAGAATTTGCAGAATTTTTTTTTGGGAATCAATTTAAAAATTTATGAAAAAAATCCAACAAAAAATTGTAAAAATTGATTTCAAGATTTCAAACTTTTTATTCGGAATTTTTAGAAAATGTTTGCTATCATAATTTCCAATGAAAGGAAAAATATAAAATTCACTTTATTTTTGAAAATTCTTGAGTTTCCAGTTAAAAACTGTATGCAAAAAATTGTCATCATAATTTTAATTCGTTTATATCTTTTTTGTGGAAAGTTTTGTGCAAAGAAAATCTTTTTTTTTTATTAGGCTTTTTAGAAAATTTCCAAAAATTTATGTCAAGAATCCTAAAAATTTTACTATAATTAACAGGCTTATTCTGATCACTCTTACATTTGCTATATACATAGCTAGTTCGCCAAAAACTGTGCACAGTAACTGGATTTGAGCGCTTGAGAAATGATTTACCGCCCTTTGCTGATGAGCTGGCAAAACTTATCGACCTGACAATTGAGAGCCGTTTTTGCCGCACACTTTTAGGAGCAGTAAACCTGATAATTGTTATGTTATCAGGATAGGACAAATATCCTTAATATGTATATACATATATGTTAAACGTCTAACACAAAACAAAGTATACTTACATTTTTACTATAATTTCAATATTTTCGAGAAGAGGTGTTGGTATTATTTTTTCGAGTTACTCACCCAATATGCCTGAAATTATGCAGAGAAAGTAATAAAATTATTTGGGCACGATTTATAACTTCTTTTTGAACAAAATATATATAAAATACACTAAAAAATAAACAAAATTATTAATTTCGAAACCATGAGTTAGGGGTTAAACGTTTCATTCATTTCATACCCCACAAATCAGATCTCTAGCTTTAGTTTTTTACAGTCAGTCGAGTTTTTTATAGGCTGAATGAATCGGCTTACCCTTCAACAGGCTCTGTCTCAGATACGAGGATCCGGGCGCAAGCGAAACAGTCGATTAATTTCTGCGCGAGTGTCCAGATTTCGCTATAACGATAGCTAAAGAAACTCGGTAAACTATTCCAGCAGAATACTTCAGAGTGCAACCGCCTCTCACTGTATGACATACAGAAATTCATTATAGCCACCAGATGGCCTTAGGTTGCACGAGCTGTGGAATCAAAATGGGAAATTTGCTAATTGCTTGTCATCAAACCTTGACAATCCACTTCAATCAACCAACCAACCAACCAACCAACTGTAACAATCCCGTTCCAGCGTTCGTCAAATTAAAAAGTTTCCACACTCAACTTTATCTATACTTGGAAACTCCGTTGAATTTTTATTAAATTACTTAAGCCACTTAGTATGTTGAAACGCCTAAGGGTATGAAAATTTTTGCTTGGATTGAGTTAATTACTAACAGAGAAACAAGCTGAAGCGTTTCGCTGAGCCGCAAAAAGCAAAGATATTTCAATTTAAGTTATACCCCACGAACGTCTAAAAGCAGAAATTCTTATTTACAGTATTTTGGACGTGACCTTGAGACGACAAAACAAAATATGCGCATATATTATAATTGAAGCCAAAGTATAGGTAATTTATTTTGCCATTTATTAGCCAATTTTCATGTTATAAAAAATATTTGACGAACAATTTTGTTTACTCTTTAGCATACAAAAAATATATTTTTTTCATTCACTTATATTATATAGAAGCATACATTTAGGCGTAAACACATTGGTTTTATGATATACTTCCATTTAAATAAATTGCATGACATGATACGCGAGAAAGCAGCTAGACAGCAGAAGAGTGATATGCCGTGAAAGGATAGATAGAACAGAGCCGGCAGTTAAGCTTGAGAATTGTTGGTGATTGAAAGCAAGCGGGTAAAAATTATTTATACAAATATATAATATAAATACTTAGTATATTGACTTAAATGAAGTGTAATGAGTACTTCCACTGGGCGAGTGTTTGTGGGCGTGTTCTCTGCTTTTATTCTCTGTATTTGTGCAAATTGTATAATCGCAGCCTTAGGACTTACTGCAAAAATTTACATGATAAACAGCATATTTACGCGCCTTAAAGTATGCTTTAACATTAATTCTACAATGCGCAAAATGTGCGCGAACATCACGAAATTTGTATATATTTTCCATTGCCTACATTTAGGCGCACAACGCTGTTGTTCGCAATAACCAAAAGCTGTTAAAGGAATTCCCAAAAGTGGATGGTTGGTTTTTGGAGCGCTCTTAAATGCAAGTGAACTGACGCGACAGACAGAAAACAACAAGAACAACAACAATTGCACCAAAAAAAAGTCAAGTTAGAAAAAAGTTTAACAACGCCACGGGTTGTACATCGTAGTTGTAGGAAAAACATTGTCTGCAGACGCCGGCAACGTCTCCACATTTCGTTGCTTTCCGGCCTGCGCTAGAATAGCATCTCGCTAGCAGCATAGCAGCAGCACAGTACACACCGACGGCTTGTGGCATGGTGGGCAGCGATTGTTTAAAGCGTGGAAAAATTTCAATTCAATGCTGCGGCATCAATGGGGAGGAATGCATAAAGCGCGTAAAAGTAAACGGCGCAAAAAAATGCGCGAAGTTGGAGGGCAATGACAAGTTACTTTTCGCCACCATGGCTGCGCCCCTGCTGCTGGTTTTTTCGCTGTTTTGTTTTTTTTTTGAGTTGACGTGAGTGCGCATTTTTTTCGTACAACAAAAGCCTGCTGTCCAGCGCTTGGCATATTTTCGTGACTCTTTTTTAATGTTCGCAATAAAATCGCCTTTGTTTGTGAAACTTTTCGTGATATGCACGAAAGTGAGCTGAATAAAAAATTAAATATAGCATTGTAGGTGAAAAATGTTAAAAAAAAATATCTTGCAACTTTACTCGCCGTGTAACTGTGTGCTGCATTAATTTGGGCCTACAGCGCCACCTGAATACCTTGTACAAATTTTTGTTCACTTGCCCCAACAAATAGTTAGCGTTTTTTTTTTATCTCCCAAAATATGTACTTCCCTTCTACCCAATTTTTCTTTTTGTGTGTGTGTGTTTTTTTTTGCATTCACCATGATGCGTGTGGAAATGTACTACTACTGCTGCTGTTGTTTTTATAATATCCTGTGCATATTTACCTCAGCCAACCTGCCAGCTGCGCACCTATCTGACTGGATTTGCTCCATTTTTCGTACTTTGTTGAGTTTTTCTGCCTAACTGCCTGCCTGCCTGTGTTACTATTTATTTGTGGTTCTGCCTTTTCGGGTCGGTTTACTATGCTACACTCTGTTATGTCACTGGCATTTCGTATGCAAAATACTATTGTGATTATTGTTATTATGCCATTGGATTTGTCTCGAAAAAGTTAGTCGAAATTAAATTTATGTCAAATAAGTTAATCTTATTTGCATTTCGCTTGCGAAGTGATTTTAAATTTGACATGAATTGGCTTACTTTTAAAAATGTGCAGACACAAATAAAATGTGTGTATACTAAGGGACAAGAGTGCAAGATGTAAGACGCCTGAAAGTATGCTTCTATAAGTATAGTGTGCAGATTTTTGTGGATGGGTGCAGCTACAGAGTACTGAAATATTTCAGACTTCAAACCTCTGAGTGGTTTGATTATCAACCTGTTTGTAGAATAAGATTTCGGAGCTACGACGTGTATTTGGAGTTCACGGTTTTGTAAAACAAATCTTAGCTTTTATACAGAGCATATGAAAAAATATTTAATTTAAAAAAATATACATATATAAATAAATATAACAAAATATCAATATTTCGATATAAAAAATAAATGGATATTAAGTAAACCGAAATATCGATTTGGGAAATAAGGAATGAATACGTCGATATTTTTCACCTGGCAATATCGATACTCGATATTTACATTCGAGTATCAAAGTCGATATTTTTTATGAATTTTTATCACTTTGATAATTTTAGCAATACTTTAGGCAATTGTAGACTGAAGCTAAATTCGAAGTTTCGATATATCGATGTTTTTACTTCCAGCCACAATCACCTAAAATGTTATTAAAATATTCTATATTCGATATTTCGGTATATCGACATTTTTACCACAATTTATATTTACCTAAAGTATCGTAGAAATATTCGATAGTGAAAGAAGACTTTAAAAAATATCGCATTTTATGCTGGAAAGTAAATATCGAATATCGATATTTTGAGATAAAAAATATCGACGTATTTATAATATAAAAAAATCGATATTGCGATATATCGACATTTTTTGCCTAAGCCTATTTTCATATTGCAATGTGCAAAAATTTCTGGGTCAACGCCTGTGAAAGCGAGAAGATTTACATTCAGTATGGAAGCCCTAGGGCTTTATAGTGAAAGCTCTGAAGCTTTTATTTACACTATTGTGGCCAACTAAATGATTTTAACGACCTCTATTAACATCAGGGATTTTCGCAAAAGGAATCAAAGTTTGAACTTAGTTTTGAGTTTTGTTGATTTTTTCTTAATTTTGTGAAAAGTTTAAAAGTTTGTTTCATTCGATTTCACATAACCACATTTCTTTACTGAAAATTGTATATGTGTACTTGAATTGAATTATTGAAAGCTTATATACTTTTGTTATGTATTTGGTTTTGTCGAAAGTTTAGCTTTGGATCTCACTGACCCACATTTTATGATTCTGCAATCGGTTGAGTTGTTAAAACTTACAAAACAATTTCGTATTCGTTAGAAAGAAGCTCGAAAACTTATGGAAAAGCTCTACACACTGCTGAATACAACCCTGAAAGCTTACCGGGCGCATGGAAATAGTTTAATTAAAGGAGGTTTTGGTCGACCCTATCAATAATTGAATGGAGTCGAAGTTTGTGCGAGTTTCGCTGAGCCCATAGGTGAAATTCAAGTCAGAAGATGAAACGATTATTCAAGCATTTCTAGATTGGAAACAGATACAGAAAAAATATATTAAAGCCAAAAAGCTACCCTGAGTGGAGAAGTATACTATACTTATGACCTTTTTCTGGCGTTATATTCTTAGATCTACCAATATATTATGGGTATTCATCTAAACGCGCAAATGCCTTGCAAATGAGTAAACCTTGTAAACTCACTAAATTTTGTATGAGAAACCAGTTTGTTTACGAGGTTTGCGCATTTGCGAGTCATTTGCCCATTTAGATGAATACCCATATTGTCTCTTGAAGATAGTTACAAAAATTGAGTACCTACACAGGAACCCTTCCTTTTTCGGCCAGCTCGGATAGACAGTAGAAGTTCGGCTGACATTTATTTGAAGAAAAAGTTATTCAACCAACCAACCGGATTTGGAGGAACTTCTAGGTAACACAAAAAGCATTGACTCTAGATGAGTTACAATGATGACAAGCGCTTCAAATTTTACACTGAAACCATCACATGAGTGAATCTACCTCCTCAACATTTTCGCTGTCAGTCATTTGCAATCAAACATAAAAATTCATTTATTTACATTTCATCAAAATTCACGGCTTTGTGTTGTAGCCTTCGTCGGGCGTATTTGCATACAGCCCCCGAGGTCGTAATTGTCGCAGGATGTAAGCGTATCGCTGCAAACGTTTTCGTACACATAAAATTATATGTGACCGCCAAACACACACACACCACCACACAAATTGTACTCCTGCATAAATATCTATAATAATATGCGCGACGATACTGCTCATTAGCGAGCGACGACGACAATTGCTCGTGAACTGTGCGCGCCAAATTTCATTTGAATATTTCTATTTGTTCCGGTGCAAATATCAGGGCGCAATTGTCAAGGATATAATGCAAATCAGGCGAAAGAAAGACATTGACTTGGGCTCACTATGCAGGCGTGAGGGGTGGTGAATTAAAAGTAGGCGTTGAAATGACACAAGGCAGCAAGAGAGAAACAGAGTAGCAAAAGCTTTATTGAAGTTCAAGCTAAATACAATTGAATGCTTTTGTAAATTTTACTGCATCTAAAGCTAGACAAAAAATTTTGTTTTTTGTAGTAGACGATAAAATTTGTGTTGAGCAAGTTTGTAAGTAAACAAAATGGGATACTAAAAAATTTGTATTTATGTTTTGAGTGAATGGATACTAATGACATTCGGAATAGCGTAATTTTTGTTTGTTTTTGCTATGCTAAGTAATTTCAATAACTTAACCAAGACATACTTTATAGGCACTAATAATTACCAGATTACTGTAGCCTATTTCCAGGCGCGCCGGCATATGTGACGCTGTCTTAATAAACTACTTGTTTTACCAGAAACACGTTTAGATTTTCCTGCGGCGGTGCCTTTTTAGCATAAAGGATTTTCTTTTAATAAACCATGGCTATTTTTTTGATTGCTCATACAGTATTGTAAGTAATGGATATCAAAATCTCTGCGGTATACTTTTAGGAGCTCAAAAATATCAACTTGAAAAATATCAACTTGAAAATATTACATGTTTGAATTGCACATTAATATCAAGCAAGGCGGGGGTTAATTTAGTTTTACGAGGATTATAGCTTAGTTTTAGTCGATCACTTTGAAAAAAATGCGACAAATATGAGCATCATAACGATGTCAGATTCCAAGAAACATGAAAAAGTTGAAAGAATTTATAATATTTAGTGGCGCCGTGTTCCGAAGGTACCCCTGACTCAAAATCAACAAATGAGTTAAAAATATGGTCTCGTAATTTTCCTGCATATTTTTGGCGCACTTCAGTGTACCCAAAGACTATTATTAAAGGCCTGAAATTATTTAGATTTTGTCTTTCTTACCAATAACTTAACTCCTTTAACCTTCTCTCTAGCGGTTTGCAGATATTTTTTTACGAACCAAAAACAAATCTCAGTACATGACCACAGTCATAAAGCATTCTAATAGAACTAGATATTACGGGTTAAATGCAAAAATAAATATTGAAAATAAATTCTAATAAATTTTTATAGGCAGTCAAATTTTAGCAGGATAGTTTTTGGCGTAATATATGAGTCAATAGTAATGCGATTAGCCGCCTCATTCTCACGCCAAAGAATAAAATGGCATACCCGTTGTCTTTTCTATAGCGCTTGAAACTATGCCGCAAAAACTTAGTTTTGTTTCGTGCAAAAGAAATTTTTAAAATATTTTTAAAAACTCTTGGATCTTTTCCTCGCTTAGGTATCATAATAATTTCTGAGAATTTTCATAAGTTGGAAAATGACCTAGCTTAAGCATATTGTTTGAAATATATAGCAAAAATCGAATGCATTTCAGAGCCTATAGTAACCAGAAGATCTTTTTCTTCTTTTTTTTTAATCGAGTGGGTTTTAGCTCGAAATACCCGTGGGTGCTGACATATTTGAAGAACTAAAGCCTTGATTGGACCTTGCGATTGCGTAAAGGTGTTGCTCTAACCGGGTCATTCCGGTGCATAGAACCGGATGTCTTGGGAATGGTAAGAACGCGTAGCTTAACTTACTTCAGTAAACGTCAAAGTGAATGGCCAGTCTGATTGGTAGCAGCCAAGGCCTGAAAGATTGATTGCGTGTTTCTTTCTTGTTTTTTTTTTTTGTATAAAATATCGAAGCTGTGTTGTAGAAGACTTCAGCTTCTGCTTAAGCCTTGGGCAGTGAAATCTTTGCCTTTTCTTCTTAATTTATGCTTTTTATTTATTAAATTAAGGATGTTGGGGTTGCCGAGATTAGAGCAGTAAGCAGTACGATATTTAAAAGAAGGCTCTGGCAATGCTACTTTTGCAGCCTTAGTTATTGTATCTATGAGGGTAATAGGTACCGTGTCAATATCACTCTTGGCCCGAACACGAATTTCAGGGTCAATGTGAGAACTGGCATAGATTTTTCTAGTCTGGCTTGTTGGCAAGATTATTTGTAAAAGTAATTTTTCCATCGCATTTAATAAGCATTGAAAGTGTCACAAGCCAAGGAGAATGATCTGAAGATAGATTAACTGTCCCATGCTGAAATCTTATCAACCTGCTCTGTTAGGTTTGCTGCTCCTGAAATTATGTCGCAGAATATAAAGTCGTTGTCACGTACTCAGGAGGTCATTACCACAACAATCACTGATCATCATTAGATACCATTTGGACCATTTTTGGCGCATAGCTTTAGGCGCAGTAAACCTGACAATTGTCACGTTGATGAGTTTTGTCAGGCAATCAGCATAGGGCGCAGAATAATGCTTCTGTATTTATTTCATGTCGCACAACACAATTCCCTAGATTAAACCGAAATAAATAAGATCGGGAGTTATATGGAGATGAGAAGGCCAATACTTTGGCTGACCGCCGAACACGACATCAAATAAGTACTTCTGAATAACTTTATGCAGATTTCGACTCTTTTGAAAGATACGGTAAGGCCAATCGCCCTCCCCTGTATATTCGTGTTTTAGAGTATGTCCTCTTAAATTAACTTAAAGTATGCCCTAGTGTACGTCGCTTATAATCTCCCTAATATTTTCAAATACACTTCAGTTTAAACCCTCAAGTGACATACTTTCGGGCGTACGCGCAAATCTTTCACAGCCCATCTGAAACTAAGCACTGCTAAGCTTTTCGCATAACACATTTTCAAACTCAACCATTTCCACTGCTAAAATGCCACTGTGCCTTAAGTACTCCTCTAACCCACGCAATTAACTACGGTCGCCCAAATTGCCAAACCACCTAAAATTATGCAATACCAATTCGTAACAAAACTTTAAATGAAGTGCAAATCAATGCGGCAACCCAGCCGACAACAAAAGTTAGCAACGATCATTTTACCTTAGTTAAGGCGAACGAGTGCAAAGCGCAATAAAACTTTAAAAAATATATTTAGCAAAGATAAACTTTTTAACTGCATTAGCCACATTCCCCACCTGCAACAGTACCGTCAGCCATCAGGTCTTATTTTAACTTTGCATTTATAGCATTTTTGTTTTTCCTTTTTTTTTTTGTACGTAGCTTAATTAAAATAACATGGAAGGCTAAAATGAGTGTTGTCACCGTCCAGCCGGGAACTATTCTGATAATCCTCTATCCACTGGCCCAAACTAAGCTAAATACTTACTTTATACTCTCGTTTACCGAAATACACTGCTATCTCGCTCTCACACTTCATTACGCTAGCTTTGTGTTTGCGCTTTCGTCGGAAAATAGTTAAGGGAAAGTTCGAAATACTAAACTTTGGCATTTTGTTGCGTTGTAGCTGTGTGCAATTTTACTTTTACGGAGGGATAACAACACCCAGTTGATACTTGTATTTATGTATATTTAGTATGTAGATAATTAAGAGCCTCAAAGGAGATGAATTGGATTTTGCTGCAATTTAAGCTGCTTGCATACACAGGTGGAAGTAATTTAGTTTGAAAACGGATATACTTTATAAAGTGACTATTGAAAATACTTTTCTTTTGCATAAAAAGTTTTATAATTTTTTTTAATAGATTTTTTTAATTGAGTGCAACGTGGCAGAGTTATGAAATACACTTTTATTTATTTAGTGTTTATTAAATGGGAAATGGGACAAAAAATGTTGACCTACTTTTAGGCTGTGAAATTAGTTTTGTGATATAAACAAAAGTATGCTATATATAAATCGGATTTATGTATTTATTTGATCGGAATTAAAATAGTAAATTTGGGAAACCTCAAACAACCCAAATGTCTACTAAAATGTATTGCGAACTTTTAGGCGTATTGCATTAAAAATGTAAATATTTGTAATTGCTTTATAAACTGAAATTCATGCAGATAATATTTAGTTAAGAAAATAAAATAAGTAAATATACAAGGTAAATATTTGTAATTACTTTCTCTGGAATTTATTTGATATTTGATGAAGAAAAAAAAACAGATAAATATCAAATAAAATGAAATTTTTTTTAGTATATTAAGAAAAAGCTTCATAAAAATATGATGATGTGCGAGTGCGCGTGCCATATATTGGTAGAGTGAAAAAAATAATATTTATTGCTCCGGGAAAACCAATTTTTTTTTTATTGTTCCATTTTTTATTTGCTAGCGACTTTAATTCACACTCTCCTAAAATCTGATATCATATTTCGTTAAACATGGTGTTTAATTGATTTTTGCATCATTGAGTTTATTGCCTAATTTTTTTCATTAGAAACTTCATTTTTTCATTTAGCAATGCATTTTGTCAAATACTGTCCTTTCTTTTTTTTAAATTTTTCATTCCACCACCTATTTTTTCTTAGTTTAAGCCACTATTGCTCTGAAGTTAAATCAAAAATTTTGCTAAAATACTTTGTCAAATATTTTGCCTAAATATTTTGTCAAATATTTTGCCTAAATATTTTTTGATTTCTTTTCTCATTTTTCTTTTATTTTATTTTAAGCCACTACTGTACTAAAATTTACACGCTGCAAAAATCTAACAACGAATTTTGTCAAAAGGGTTACCAAAATATTTTGAAAATTTTTTATTATTTTGTTTATTTTTTTTTTTAGCCACAGTTCTTCTAAAATTTATGCTCTGCTAAAACATAGCATCGAATTTAAAGAAAAAAATTACGCTGGAAGAATTTTTGAAATGATTCGTTGCCGAAATTGACCAGGTTTGTTTAAATTTAAATACTCAATATAATATTTTTGTAATTTACTCTTTTAAATATTTTTCAATTTTTGATAGTTGATTGTAGAATTTAAGTAGTGGAAAAGGTCCACTTCACGCTTGACTTTTCTTTTTAAAATGTTTCTGTTTGTTTTTCAAATAAACCAGGTTCTACTCCTATCTTAGGAGGACAGAATAATTGCCTTTACCTAAAGGGCGTACTTGCAAAATATTTACATTATTTACAATAATTTTTTGCTTTTAAATAATATAAATATTTACCGGCATCTTCTTCAGTTTTCATAATTTTTTCGTATATATTTTTGATATTCCACAAGAAAGTCTGTGGCGACTGTCCGAATTTATGTAGAAAAAATTATCAACTTGGACTGAAGAGGCCGTTTTATACTTATCAGCTTTGCAGCTGTTGTGACCAAGATTGGATACTTTAACGAAACCATCTCCCAAAACAAATTAGCATTATTATTAAAATTTTTGAACAACAAAGAAATCCAGTTCAAGGAAGTTTAAGAAAAAGCCTGGACTTTAGTCAACACAGTATGAAACAGACTATAATATCGTTGTTGCTATCTCATTAGTACATTACAATTAAAATGAAACCAATTTTTGCTGCATAGTTTTAGGCGCTGAAGCCTGATAGCTATCAGGTTGGTGAGTTTTGCCTGTGTATCAGTCTAGGGCAGCAAATATCTGTGTTACTATATTTGAAACTGTTGTTATGCAAAACAGATGCCGAGCCGTATATTTTTTCCATTCTTTGGAACTTGATGGTACAGATCTTTTCAATTTTTTTTTTGTGGAGCACCGGCGGAACTAGTTTTGGCGAAAAACGCGACGAACAATACAATAAATAAAATGTAAATCTGCTGCTTTGCTGGCAATCGGAGTTGTAAATTGCAATGTTTACAATATTTTACAATTATTTGCAAGGTAAGTGTAAAAAAGTGAATTTGCAACACTACTTTATACTAAATCAATTTTCCTCCTTATGATGCCTAAAAGTATATTAAGTATTATAATTACTGAAAGATATAAACAAAAAATGATTAAAATAGTTACGTTTGTATTCAATTTCATATCTGTAAGCAATTCATGTGAATTGTTATATATTTATTTCAGTTTTGTTGGTATGTACATATTTTTAGGTTTATTTTTTGGCATGAAGTCTAGTGATTTACAGCACGAAAATTTTTACTTCGAAGTAGCCAAGCTTTAAAATGTACTATCTAAGATATTGCTAAGGCGAGCAACTATGAGGTATTGGGTTGACAAAGCTCCTCAAAGCGGCCTTAAGTTTTGCGTCAATATCAATTTTTGGGGTATAGTGATTTCCAATTATTTAGGGTAAATTGTCTTTTCACTAGTCCAAAAAAGTAGGTATTTCAAAGTTTAAAACAACTGCTTCAACTTTCATACGCGACCTTTACATTCTTGCATGTGTATGTATGTATGTATGTACATATGTATGTTTGTGTGTTTGCCGACTCATAATCCATCAATAAAATTCATTGCTTAGCAAAGTGCAAACATTATTTCCTATGCTGCCAAAAAATAAGCAAAAGTTAGTGTTACGCAACCTAAACTGTTTAAAGCATACATATTCTAGCAATAAGTACGATAATGACAATTTTATGCCTAAAATTATGCAATAATTTTCCTTCTAATTAATAGCGAATTTTTCAATCAATCAATTTTTGAGATAAAACTCAACAGATTACAATTTTTTTAATATATGCATTTTTGTTTTAAACGAAACCATGCTTTTGTGCCTAAAAGTTGACTTTATTTTTGATTAATTTGCATACACCAGGCTACTTTGCTAACTGCTCGCAATGAAAAATGATGATGTATGAGATGAATTTGCGCAATTTCGTTTCAATCAGAACATAACTTGAAACGCAATACATACTTAGCTTTTTGTTACCAAAAAAAAAAAACTTTTACGTTAGCATTAATGCTTTAAAAGCGCCACTCGAAAGCTGTTTTATTTCTAACAATTTTCAACGCTATTAAATCAAAATGAATATTTGATGAGCATCTGAAATTATGCAATGTTTACATATTAACGGAACAATTTTTTTAAATCTAAATAAAATAATAAAAACTGTTTGCATAGTGTTAGTATAATTTTTGTTGTTTCAAACATTAAGCAGAATTTTACAATTTGCAAGCACCTAAAAGTATGGAGTAAAAAACATATGTTTAGATTTTTGTATTCTCCCAATTTTCAAAGTGGTTTTAGCAAATTAATAAAATTGAATTGCGCTTGCATAAGAGCTCTCTATTTCAATAATGCTGGTTATAATGGCATGCAGTGGAAATTGCTTCGTAAACTATTTCGTTGAAATATTAGGCCACACAATTTATTAATACATTTAAAATGTTTCACTTCACTGGTAATGAAAAGTATGCTTCATTTTCCGCAAAACTGCTATTTTGCTTTTCGTTTGACTCACCAATAGGTTTTAAGTACTTATTAAATAGTTTTGGAGTGGAATGAAATACGCAGCATTTTGTATGGTAAATGCGTGCGCACCATTTGCAGTTCATTGAATTCATATGCGACGAGTATGCAAAATACGCAGCGCTTTTAGTTGCAATAATCGCAGTATTTAATTGATTGCAAAATATCGAATATGTACGTGGCATTTCAATTTGTAAATTTTTTTCGCCTACATAAAGTAGGAATGCCGAAAAGTATGCGGTCAAAATTTTGAATATCGAATTGATACAAATTATTTAGCCATCGCAGGCAAATACTATTTGGTTTAACTTATTAATTTATTTTAATTTACAGGCGGCAAGCTGGTTAAGAAATAATTATGCTTTCTTAAATCTCCTGAGTTTCTTAACTTTCTTCGAATTTCAGTTTACAAAATATTTGAGTTTAATTAACACGGTGGCAACCTTTTTCAAAATATTTTCGAAATAAAATATTCTAAAAGCTCTTTCGTTTGATGCACATATTGCAAATATTTGGTTTAACAATAATTTATTTTAATTTATGGGCGGCAACCCTGTTTGAAAATATTTTTAAAACTAAGTTATCTTAAATCTCTTTTTTGCTTGGCACCCATATTGCAACACATATTTGATTGAACTTATTACTTTAATTTAATTTACCTTTTTAAACAATATTTAATTTTACTTACTAATTTATTTAAACTAATAGGCGGCAACACACTTTGAAAACATTTTCGAAGTAAGCGCTCTTCAAACCTCTTCCGTTTTACACCCACATTTTTATATGTTTATTTAATGATTTAATGATTTAACCTACTAATTTATTTTACTTTTTTTAAAATGGTGGCAACCCTTTTTATTTTTTTTTTAATCAAGCCTACTTCAACCTCTTTTGTTTGACACCCATAGTGCAATATCTAAATTAACTTATTAAATTTTTTTAATTTACAGGCGGCAACCCTATTTGAAGTTATTTTTTTTTTTAACTAAACTTTTCTGAATATCGTTTATTTGACATCAATATTACGATAATATAGCAATTTTATTTAGTTAAATTAGTAAGCGCCAACACAGTTTGAAAACATTTTCGAAATAAGCGTTCTTAATACCTTCCCGTTTTACACCCAAATTTTTTTTATTTGATTTAACTTACCAATTTATTTTACTTTTTTGAAACTGGTGACAACCCTTTTTTTTTAATCAAGCCTACTTCAACCTCTTTTGTTTGACACCCATATTGCAATATTTAAATTAACTTATTAAATTTTTTAAATTTACAGGTGGCAACCCAATTTGAAATAATTTTTTTTTTTTTTGGAAAACTAAACATTCCTGAATATCATTTGTTTGACATCAATATTACGACGACATAGAAATTTAATTTAATTTACATTTTTAAACAGGCGGCAACCCTTTTTGAAAATACTTTTTAAAAGTAGCGCTCTTAAACTCTTCCGTTTCACACCCATATTGTAATATTTGACGTAGTAAAAGTATAAATTTAATTGCGAATTCATCAAGGAAACTTACATTTTATTTTTATAGCGAAAGGCCATTCTTTTGTGATTGTATGTTTTTTTGTTTTAAAGTACCATTTAATAGCGAAATAAAAATATTTTAATATGGTTGAACCAAGTAAATCTGACATACATATGTATTATATTTTTTATTTTTTTTTTCTCTTGTCCCTCACCAACAACATTTTATCTTCATTGAATATGACATTAAATCCGTTGCGCTTTCACCACAGACATCAGTTTTACTGAGCATGGCAATCTTTGTTTTTTGTTTTTGTTTTTTTTACTTTCGCTGCATAAGCGTCTCAAACCGCACCCGAGAGACCGTCTGTCTGGTTATGTCTCATATTTTTCTCATCAATTACACTACAAGTCAATTTATTTTTAAGTTGTTTTCAAGAATTTCATACACACATTGTTGTGAATAAATGCAGATGCAGATGCAGATGTATATGTAATCAACATTATGTAGGTAAGTTTGTAAAGAAAATGCAATTGCATATTGCTCGGCAACCGCAATGTCAGCAATTTATCATTTTTCAACACAGCCAACACACATTGCCGCTACACAAGCGAATTCTTTCTACGCCATACAAAAGCAGCTGTAGCATATCTGCAGGCGCTTATACTGTAATGCATATGCATGTGTGTGTGTGTGTGTTTGTGTGGAAATTAAGGTTACTCATCTGTAACACTATACGATTGCTCATACGCTTCGTTGCTTATACAGCGCGCGCCATATGCACGACATACAACCCCATAGCCATATACTTGTAAAAGCGCAACTTAACGGTATTGCCACAGAGTTGCATAGTTGCGCAGTTTTCAGTTACAAATGGAGATACTACATGTGTGTGTGTGTGTGTGTGTGTGTGTGTAAATAAGCTTATGCTAGTGCAGCATCTTTAAATTGCGGCCGAGTGTCTACGGGATGATGGCTTAAGAAGAGTGACTACAACAAAGCGACTGATAGTCGTCTAAGCTACGAGGGCAGTTTAATAAGTCAGTGATTTTTTGTTGGAATTTTCTGCTTAGTAACTGTAAATGCGACACTGCTTCTGTCAGCTACTATCTGTTGAAAGATTACGGTAAAATGTCAAGTATGTATACACCAGATTTAGCCCCCTGCGACTATCTCCTCGTTCCAAGCCTCAAGAAATACCTTAGCGCTAAGGGACTTCAGTTGAATGAAGACCCCTTGAAAAAATCATTGAAAAAACGCTTATTAAAAGGAGACTGTATTGAGAAATAACAAAATGCCAGTAAAAATATTTTGATAGTATTTTTACTAATTTCTACTACTATTTTGACATGTTCTACTACCAATTTGACTAATTTCTACTACTATTTTATTTTCTGCTAGTACTAATTACAACTGCTACTTTTACTAATTTCTACTACTATTTTGACATGTTCTACTACCAATTTTACTAAATTCTACTACTATTTTAACTTGTGATAGTACTAATTACTAAGTACTAATGTTCTACTACCAATTTGACTAATTTCTACTACTATTTTAACTTGTGCTAGTGCTAATTACTACTGCTACTTTTACTAATTTCTACTACTTTTTTTACGTATTCTACTACCAATTTTACTAATTTCTACTACTATTTTAACTTGCGATAGTACTATTTACTACTGCTACTTTTACTAATTTCTACTACTATTTTGACATGTTCTACTACCAATTTTACTAAAGTCTACTACTATTTTAACTTGTGATAGTACTAATTACTACTGCTACTTTTACCAATTTCTAATACTATTTTGATATGTTCTGCTACCAATTTTACTAATTTCTACTACTATTTTAACTTGCGATAGTACTATTTACTACTGCTACTTTTACTAATTTCTACTACTATTTTGACATGTTCTACTACCAATTTTACTAAAGTCTACTACTATTTTAACTTGTGATAGTACTAATTACTACTGCTACTTTTACCAATTTCTAATACTATTTTGATATGTTCTGCTACCAATTTTACTAATTTCTACTACTATTTTAACTTGTGATAGTACTAATTACTACTGCTACTTTAACTGATTTCTACTGGTTTTTTTACGTGTTCTACTACCAATTTTACTAATTGCTACTACTATTTTAACTTGTGATAGTACTAATTACTACTGCTACTTTTACTAATTTCTACTACTTTTTTTACGTATTCTACTACCAATTTTACTAATTTCTACTACTATTTTAACTTGCGATAGTACTATTTACTACTGCTACTTTTACTAATTTCTACTACTATTTTGACATGTTCTACTACCAATTTTACTAAAGTCTACTACTATTTTAACTTGTGATAGTACTAATTACTACTGCTACTTTTACCAATTTCTAATACTATTTTGATATGTTCTGCTACCAATTTTACTAATTTCTACTACTATTTTAACTTGTGATAGTACTAATTACTACTGCTACTTTAACTGATTTCTACTGGTTTTTTTACGTGTTCTACTACCAATTTTACTAATTGCTACTACTATTTTAACTTGTGATAGTACTAATTACTACTGCTACTTTTACTAATTTCTACTACTTTTTTTACGTATTCTACTACCAATTTTACTAATTTCTACTACTATTTTAACTTGCGATAGTACTATTTACTACTGCTACTTTTACTAATTTCTACTACTATTTTGACATGTTCTACTACCAATTTTACTAAAGTCTACTACTATTTTAACTTGTGATAGTACTAATTACTACTGCTACTTTTACCAATTTCTAATACTATTTTGATATGTTCTGCTACCAATTTTACTAATTTCTACTACTATTTTAACTTGTGATAGTACTAATTACTACTGCTACTTTAACTGATTTCTACTGGTTTTTTTACGTGTTCTACTACCAATTTTACTAATTGCTACTACTATTTTAACTTGTGATAGTACTAATTACTACTGCTACTTTTACTAATTTCTGCTACTATTTTGATATGTTCTACTACCAATTTTACTAAATTCTACTACTATTACTACTTTCTAAGATTATTTTCGTTAATGCTACTACTAAATACTACTAGTTTTTTACTAATTTCTGCTACTATTTTTACTAATTTCTACTACTATATTCATTCATGCTAAAACTAAAAAAACTTGAAAGGATGTGTTATAAAACTCTCCCCTATATTTAAATCTATATCTCTTTGTTGAGTCGCCACAGAAGTTTTGCTTCTGACTCGCGCACTTAGGTGCAACCGTGTTTTCTTTTATTGAAAAGGTCACTAAATTATCAAACTGCTCTCGTAAGTTATGCCAAGCAACAGTTCCGAATATAGTTAGCGACGTGATTGGAAGTCACGTCCAGTGTTGCCGTTGAGGAATTTTCAGAAAGTCCCAAAAAAGGCATCATATTTTTATTGTATCCTCATAAAAATAATATATTTGAGGTGTTAACTGCAATAAAAACAAAATCTTTAAATAAAAGACAATACAACCTAGTACTGTAAAAAGCTTTTGCTGTCAGAACGCTCCGCTTCAGATCTCAAAGTCGTATTGAAAAATCAACTTGACACTTCTAGCCGTGAGGCGAAATCGCTTACTCCGCCTTATATGAAGCCGCCTTGAGACAAGCTTTGTGTAAACCAGAGTTGCATTTACTTTATAAGTTTTAAGTGAAGCAATTTTTCGTGTTTACAGGAGGAAATGGCATGATCCGTGAAAATTTTCTTAAATAATTTCTGAGTATGGGGCATAAATCGCAAGAGGGTCAAAAAACAATTTTTTGAATAAGTCATAGGGTCAAATTTTCCCTTTAGTCGCACAACGGCAACACTGACTCCAGCAACTAGCCAGTGAGTCAGTCTGTTTGGTGCGCCCAACAACCAACCTTCCATCTTACAGCCGATTACAGCCCAGCGAGTTATAAAAAAAAGCGCTAAGAAACTGAAATTCATTTAAAATGCCTTTTTCGGTTAGAGAGGAAGAAAATAAAAACAAAAATCGCACGAAACCAACTTGAGATGTTGTCGAAGAAAAAAGTGCAAAAAAGATAAGCTGAAAATCGCGCAGCAGCAGAGCTGAGCCAGCAACAGCAGTAGAATAACTTAGCTAGCGGGCAAAGTAATTCAGGCCGTTGCTCGTCACTTGCAGCTGTCTGCCAGCAGTTAGGCAGTGACAGTCAGTTGGTGTTGGCCAACACATGTAGGTATGTTGTAAGTGTGTGGGATTTGTATGTGTATGTGTATGTGAATGTGTGGCAGTGAGCAGTGAATGAGTGAAATCAGCAATGAAAAATCGCAAAATGAGCTCAAGTTCATTAAAAATGCATTCATCTATATGCGCATGTGCGGCAGATATCATATATACTCTTCGGGAGATACATATATATGTAAATACCCAGCAGAGATTAAAAATAGTTTTCAATTAACGAGCTTGAGTTACGTGAAAACCAAAGAGATAACACACATTATGCTGACGTGAATTCTGTTCGGAAGTTCTTAGGAAAGGCAAGTTTTTGTAAGCCAAATTCTAAACAATAAAGTGCAGTATACTGGCCTACTCAGTAGCACCCAAAAAACGTACAAATTCGTATTGGACTTTAGCTTCGCGAGAAAAAAAAATGTCTATTTTTTACCACATTTATAACCACTCACTTTCTAGTTTATTTGCTCGGACATTTTCATAAAATTTTAGGAAGATATTTGAACCAATCGCTGATTAGCAAAATACATAAACAAGTTTTTCTTCAAATCAAATTTGACAGGGAGTGTCTGAAAATAGTGTCTGAACACATAATGCCACCGTTTACCCTATCAGAAGAAATTACAAAAAAAAAAATATACTTAAATCTTTAAATATCTTTTATTTTTAACTTGCAAATAGTCTTGCACTAGAACTGAAACAATCCGCATATTCGAATATTCGGACATCCAGGCGGATATCCATTGACACGAATAAAATCCAGTTAATATTCATCAATTTAGATATCCAAAAAAAACCAACAAATTGATGTACAATTTTTCGATGGGTGCTATTTCACGCCTTCCAATAAGCGCACATATCGTTAGTGAACGAAAGGTATAAGACAACTCGTGAATGCTGTTTGAGATAGCGACTTGTTGAACTTGTAGTACTTGAATATTTTCATACTGTATTATTGGATTTACCTATGCGCACAAAGATACCGATCGTCGCAAGAAATGATAACGCGGTTTATTTGCTTAACCGGCGATTTATATCAAAACCTTTCTGAGTTTCCTTTTACACATTTATGCATTTGCTCTGTGTTCCATTTCATTAATTTCTGATAACTGGATATTCAAAAATTATTTTGATGCCCGAATATCTGGATTTTATAATATTTAGATATCCGAATATCCGGTTTTTTCGTTTAAGCCTCCGGATATCTGAAATTCCCAGTCCTAATTTCTACACTCTATCTAATAGATGGCGCTGTGATTCTGTTAATCAAGCTTTTGCGCCTCTTTTACCAAAACATCGTGCTATTATAATAAGTTTTTATGGTATCGTAACTACTGCGCCTTAAAGTATGCCGCAAATTTTTTTTATTTTAAACGCTATGTTGATAGAAACTGTGATCAAAGATCTGTAGTCATAAAAAAATTAAAAACAGGGTTTAACGAGTAAAACTAAATCTTAAAATAAAAAGAATGTTGATTCTAGTATAATCAACTTCAAATACGATTTATAAGACGTGTTTTTGTTTAAAATCAGCTAAACGTGATTATAAATTAGAAAATAAAGTTTAAAGTTTTTAATACTAAATATATACATTGCATACTTTCAGGCACTCCCTTTTATGTAATAATAAGCTTTTACAAAGCAAGCTTGTTAAAATTTGTATATTTCTAGGGATTACCGAAGTTTTTAATTTCATGTGTGGGACTTATATGTACTGCAACTTAAACTAAGCCGCAGAATATATGTATGTAAACATAGTTCCTCCCGATGTGCCCAAAGATCATATAACTATTGGAATAGATAGGTTGTCACATTTCCTTGTTTCGTTAATCTATAGGGTATCGCCTACTCTTTCGACCAAATGTGTAAATGATTGAAAAGGGACAACAAATGTAATGAGTTGCCCATTCTTATATCTCAATATTTTTTGTTGTCACGTACGTAGTAGGAGACATAATAACTACAATGACAGTTGTCATTCTTAGGGTGTTTAAAACCATTTTTGCCACATAGTTTTAGGCGCAGTTGTTAAGACAATTGTCATGTGATGGGTTTTGTCATTGGCGTGGAAGTAGAGCGGTTAAAATTTTGTTTTTATAATAATTTTGTTTTTTTAATTCAGACTGCACGTTAGATTTTTTTTTGGGAAATCACGTGAAACGGTAAGAGAGTGCTGGGTTTAAGGCACAATTGTTGTATTGTTTCTCTTAAATACTCTTGGCGCATCATAAATAAAATTTTGAAGCAAATGTCCTTTAATTTTTTTTCAGGCAGAAGGATGGATTATTTTTTTGTAAATTTTTTTTGGTACGCTTATTGAGGACACAGAGGAACAATGAAAAAACGATAGTAAACCGAACAAAAATAAAAGTTTTTTTATAATATTATCTAATAAAAGATGGCCAAGAGCTCAATGTAATTACACAAATTTCTAATACATTTAAGTTCGAAAATAATATAACAATTGCGAAAGGAAGAGCATACCATAACTACAACTTTGTCAGGCCATCAAAATAGTTCGGTTAATAGCGGTATGGTTGGAGATAGGGACCATGGGAAAGCAAACAATTTTCATACGGTTATCGTGACACAGCCGATGAATACTGACCTAAAAATCCCATGCACCAAGGTTCGAAACCTAGTAAAAAGCCTAGATAAAATAAGTCTGATGAGATGTGGTGGTTTTCTGTTCATAATATTCTCTAACTGCATTTAAAAATTTCTTTCTTATTTCTCATAAATTGTTTATAATGCCCAATGTTAAAATTTTAAAATCAAGTGACTTTCAGTGTGCATCGGAATAAATATTTTCCGCCTTTTAACCCATTTAGAAAATGATAGTATATTAAAACACATATATTTTGGACGAAACATTATTTTGAAGATGGCATAAAGTCGAAAATAACTTGGGCCCAAACAAATTTGTCGAGGGATTCCTAGTTGGTAAAAGGTTACGAAACGGTATTGGAAAAAAATTGCAGTTGTATTTGAAGAGAAAAAGGAGTAGCACTAAATATTAAAAGTGTACAAGTAAATATAATGTAACTTTTGCCAATTTTTCCTGCTGGTCACCATCGGAACACTTAAAAGACTTTCACATTGCGACTATGTTTGTATGCATGTACAGTTATATGTACATGTGTATGTGTCCACGACATATGATTGTATGTCAATGTCTTTGCACATGAATAATTGCACACTGTTGTAGATTTGACAAGTGAAAGACAGCAAATGTATGCCATTTGTAGAAAAATGAGAATAAAGAAACACTTTTCCAAGGCATGTAAATTCTTAAAAGAACTTGATTGCAATTCTTAAAAATAAAAATTACAAAATCGCACACACACACACACAAGCAGAACAAAAATATAAAAAAAATATAAATAAATGCAGCAAAGTATTTTACTAAAAGCAAGGACATGAACTTTTTCAGCAGCAGAGGGAGATTAAAATTTTAATGAAATTCAGCGCACTGCGACAGAATGTCAAATTCGAGTGAAATTTAGAGTTTGCTTGAAGATTAAATAAATTTGTTGTAAACAGAATTGAAAGCAGTGCAAATTGCGGTAGAAAAAATAAACTTACGCGGTTATTGTTGCGGGCTTGTGATATCAAATAATGCCTACATTTAGGCGCAGACAAAGAAGGATTAACCAAGCATGCGCATTTATGTATGTTAACTTGATTATTAGGTATTTCATAGGAAAATAATTATCATAATTAATTCGTAGTATAACCTAGTGCGTAATACCTCAGTACTACTTGATATATTTGATTTGGAACTTATCACAAGTAACACCGGATTTAATTTTTAATTTTAATTTCGTTCTATAGCGCAAAATTGACTGTAGTAAAGCACGTACCGCTCTATTTGGGCGTCACACATCAAGTAATGGCTCGCAGAACTCCAAACTAGTAAAGTATTTCGTTGCCTATTAATCAACCCTTTGTGGATTTGCAGCATTCACCCATTTGCTGGCGAAATAAAATTTTTTTTTATGTTATGCTGACATTTTTTCACACAAATAAAACATTCAATTCTTCAGTCATCTGTTCGCTTCTTCCTAATCTTTTCTAGAATTTCTTCTTTGCTATCTCTTCTTTTATAACTTTCAGTTGCTCTCGGCTCAGCTCGGAAGGCGCAACCATGGATTTCATTCTTGGGCTACTCCGTAAATGAAAAGTCTCCGTTGTGTAGACAGAGATGTTTAGTTTTATGGATAATTATAGTTTTTTGCTCACTCTCTCTCTCTCTCTCTTTAAATTGTTGCAGAGTTGGAAATTCATGACATTTGAAACTAATAAAAAATTAATTAGAGCAACTCTTAAAATATACTATGAATATAGAAGAATTGGAGTGTTTCGAGAAAATATGAGCCAGACTATGTCAGGCTGAGAGAAACTGAGTAGAGATTTACATAAAGAACAGATGTTAAACATTCAACCCTCTCTGAGTTTTCAATATTTTCACGCTCAGTGAGGCTCGAATAGCTACGAATAGCAAAAGGAGAGGCACCAATCTGGACAACTGGGAAGTTTTGCGTTCGCTTTGCTCTATTCTGGATGAACGAAGAGCACTGTAGCCTTTGACTGAACTTTTTATGAACGGGCCAGTAAAAATATATTAAAATACGTTATTAATTTTTTTTTTGCTTCGTTAAACGTTCAAAATCAGTATCTATGACAATAGTAATGCCATAAGTTTTGTGATTGCGAAAAAAACAGAGCTGTTAGTGATTGCGTTTAACCGCCCTCTTCTTGCGCCAATGACAAAACTCACCACATGGCTATTGGTTTAAATACTGCCCCTAAAATTATGCCCGAAAAACTTGATTTGGGACGGTAATGAGGACAACAGTCACTATAGCTGTTATGACTTACTGAGTGCGTGACAACGACGAAACATTGTTTGTATTCTGCGCCATAGCTTTGGCGCAGTATTCTATGACAATAATCATGCGATGAGTCTTGTCATTGTCACAGGCCGTAAAATATATCGTAAATTTTTTTGATTTCATTAAACGCTTAAAATTAGGACTTTGCAGTATATTTTATGACTCACTGTTTATGACAAGGGATGCGATAAGATTTGTGATTGCGTAGTAATAGATTTGTAAATGAAATTCTGAGAGTAAAGCTGCTGCCCCTAAAACTATGCTTACTTTCTGTGTTATCTACGATTTTTTTTTAAACATTTGCGTCATATCTTTTTTATTGACCTCTAAAATTTCTCACATCAAAAATTTGAGCCGATCTTTACAATATTTCCATCACAATAAACAAATTTGCCGGCGATGTCAATAAAATGTTTTATGATCGCAAAATAGTATGACAAAGTATCGATCTAATATGATCAAAAGAATTTTAAGTCCAAGAACAACGATTATTTGTGAACGAAAATATAAAAAACTATCGATGAAATATGATTAGTAAAATAAAAATCCAAGAAAAGCGATTATTTTTGAATTAAAAAATAAAAATTAGCACACAACGATCAAACTTGATCGAAAAAATAGAAATTGAAATATAACTATCAAACTTGACCGAAAAAATAAGAGTTCAAGAATAACGAATAATTCAGAGTGAACAAATAAAAATCACAAAATAACGATTAAATCATCCAAAAGCCGTTACACATCTCGATTTTTAAACATTTATTGATATCATTACTCAACAACTGCAAGAACGCTTTGGATTATGTTTATGAAAAATACTCGAAATGTACGAGCAAGAGACTAACAGCTAGTTAGATTACTAAAGCACAGTACTCTGTTCCCGTTTCACATGAAATGAGCTGTCAAAATTCATCTAAAATAAATATGCTTGAAAATCCGCAACATTCGCTTACAACAAAGTTGTATTCTGTTCACGCTGTGAAAAGGCGCACAACACTTTGGCAACATGATGCCAGCAACATTTTTGTTTTGACAGCTTTTAAAATGTGTTTGCGATATAGAATTGCGTGAAAAGTAACAGTTCGCCGCTTTATTTGAGAAATGGATTTTGTAATATTTGTATACTTTTAATTTTATTCGCCGGCATTTAGGCAATCGCATAATTTTGTTTGCTAGCAACATTTTACGGCAATCTTAGTACATGTTGCTGGTGAAATTTCACGACTGCCAAGTAAGTACTAGCCTTAAGATCGATCGATTGAAGTGTTGGGTCAAAGAAACATTTAATTAAGGGCGAACAGATTAATCGCACTTATTTTTCATTTTCATAACAATCTGGTGGCAATTTCAGTAAATTTGAAACAAAAAGGGTTGCACAGAAGGCCACATGCGAGTATGTACTATATGGAAATGCCTATCCCTATCTACATTAGGGATGTGTGCAGGCAATTGGATTGCCAAAAAGCAGAGCTCGTAAGCTTGCATCGGTATTGGTAGCAGTTCAATTTGCTCACTGACAGTAACCGGAGTAGCAGCATACAATTTAAGTTGCTTCCTTTTTCCGTTTGGGCAAAACGGATACTCACATACAAAATATGTATATGTTTATTTTTTGGCAGTACTGCTGTGCGCAGCAATTGGAAAGACAACACATTTTTGGCCTCAATACAAGATACTCCTATGATATAAGTATGTATGTAGATGTGAATGTATGTGTGTGTGCTGGTGTTGTACGCTTGTGCTGCTGCAATTTGGCAAAGATGACCGCGGGTGCAAGGGATTAACAAATATATGAGGCTAACGTGCGATGGTCTGAAATTTATTTATTTTTTTTTTCTCAACTATTTTGGCCGTGCTTTTGGAAACTACAAGAGTTGCCAAAAAAAGGGGCAGCAGAAAAAAGAAATTGCAAGAAATTTCAAGAAATTGCTGCTGGTGTCGAATAGAAATTGTTGCCCAGCGAGTGTTTGCCTTTGTACAGTGTGTGCTGACTGCAATAATAAAGGGTTCGAACACACACACACACACACACACACACACATGCACATACACCCCAAATAACAAGTAGGCTTCACACTTTAGCTGCATGTGTTGCCTTTGTTGCATAACCTTTGCGTTTTTTCTGTCTGTGTGTGTATTTTTTTTTTATTGGCCGCCAACACTTCACAAATTGTGGCCTTTTTTTTCTCGAACGCCATACTCAAAGTGATGTACGCTGGCGCTGTGTTTGATTGCACCAAAGTAACTAAGTGTGGGATTTAGAAAATTGGTAAAGCAAATGTATAACTCTCTTGGGTTGCATTAGGCACACAAAGTTAGCTATATACAAATTCAATGCTACGTGCCACTCACATTACGCTGTTTGCCACTTTCTGGTTGGCAAAGTGGCCAAAACACGAATTTGCTTTGTCTGTGGTTTGACCCGTTTTCGGTGTGGCTATTTTTTGTCGGTTCGACGTGGTACAAATTTTGATTGTTTTTTTCACAAAGTGAAAGAATTATGAGCGGTACTATATATTTTGTATGGAACTGCTTGTTCGATGCTAGAATGCTAGAAATGAGTTTGGGTGCGGGACAGAGTGAATAGTTAGGCAAAGTACTCAAAAAGTAAATATTTCTTTCAAAATATGTGATTATTAAATATTTTTTGTTTAAATATCAATAATAATTTTTGAGGTCAAGGGCAGTTTTTTATTTGGAATTGATTGAAAAAGGTCAACGGCAGTGATAGCTGAAGGATTGAACTCCAGCGCTCAAGTCCCGGCAAAGTCTAGAAAGCTATCCGAGGACGTGATGTGGTGATCTCCGAAATCGCAGCTATAATTTCTAGCGCTTTGGCTGTCGTGGTCTTTTTCCTATACTTTCCAAATAAAAATTGGTCTCGATCTCAAATGTTATTGTTTTTTGACGTGCGCTACTACGCTGTAAAAAAATCAAACAAAAAAAAAATAAATAAACACCGACAAAAGTCGATCCTGTTGAAAAAATTGTATTGAATAGAAAATGATTCTAAGAAATTTCTGAAATTTTTTTTTTTATAAAATATACTTTATGTAATGAAAATCTATTCAATGGCATCAGAGATTAGTAAGTTGAAACAGATAAAAATTCTAAAACTTGTCGAAATGTTCTCAATTACATTTTAATTGCATCAGCTTTAGCGATATAAATAAAGTCGATTTTTTTTAATATAATTACATCCAGCTAGATTTTATTTATTTTGCTAGTGAAATATCATCCAGTCTCAAAAACAAAAATTTTTGCGATTTTGAGAAAATATATAACCTATTTATTTGAGAATAATACTCCGAGAACCACTTAAAATATCAAAATTAAAACTATGCCTAAACGATGAAGCTCTCAAAATTTGCCAGTTTTCATATATTAATAAAGTAAGTGTCTCGCTACTTGAATCTCAGCCTCGCATAGGCAGGGCAGCTGAGTAGAGAACGAGAAGAACATTCCACCTTGTCATTCTCTAGATAACTGTGGAAAAGAGCGCCAGAGACTATAGTCAGCCTAACCGCATGAATACCTATCCGACAAACTTTGCTCAGAACTCACACGGAGATCGAGACTTGTTGTTTTATTAGCGACCGAAGCCCTTTTTGAACACCTACGGTCTATTACCGGCCGGAGGGTCTGCAATTCTGAGACGACATAGAGCTCATCTGTGCAATGGAAGTTCGTAGGCAACCAGAGGAGATCCACCCTCTCTCTGCGTGGTGTAATAACTTCAAAGGCTCGATATCATTCGGCAAACTTTGATTAAAAATTAGTTTTTTGGCAGAGACAAGTAAAAGATGTGGAATATCGCAGCAAATTTGACCTAAATATGTTAAGGCAATATTTGGTCAATTTATTTATATGGAGAGCGTTAGACAAATGGCTGGGATAACCATTGGGCACTGCATATAACTTCTGTCGCGGCTGCCGTGACGTGGAAGAAGTTGAAAGCCTGGAACACTACATACGCCATTATTCTATGAGGAGTAAGAGTTCTTTGTCTGTCTTGCTGACCTAAGTTTGATGGACATCTGTAAGTTTCTTACATATCTCAAACTAAGAAGCTGGTTTCATTTCAGGGGAGCGGCTGGAAGTCTCCACCACGAGGTTCAAAAGCCCTAAGTGAGTCTCCCTCTGGGGAACGAACGACAGCAGCGATACCCGCATAACTTAACCTAACCTATCAGTAGGACTTCAGCCCAGATAAATCCACTATTGCTCACAGAGCTAAGAATTGTGGACACAACTCCAGATAAACAAATCGGCATACATCCCTTCCTCGCTGACTTGAGATCCGTTTAAATAGCACGATGCCAAAAACTGTGTACCGTGACATTGAACACAACTTTTAGCTTGATCGTAATTAGGTAGGACTTCACCAAGGTGGTCGCGGTTAAACCAGATTTTATACAAGGAGGCCCACTCTCGATTGGTTTCTTCAATCTGATGTTAGAAAACGTAATACGTGCTGCCAATCTGAACTCACCACCGTAGAACTCCCCAACTTAGAGAAGGTGGTAAAAAGTTTGGTTTCACAGTGGACGAGTGGATGGGTAATACTATTTACTTCGTGGAAGAGAGCGACGACTATATTATCTAGGACCTATTTAATGTAATGCCAAGTTAGATCATTCTGATAACACTTCTTCGCTTTAGTTTGTTTGGTATTTAACCAGACACTGGAAGTGAGTCGCCGGTATTCCTGAACAGAGCTATGTAAATTCTAATTAAATTCTACATTATTAGAAATAAACCTTTCTAAAGCGCAGGGAACTCCTATTTCACGGGTTTATTCGAAAGTTAGTGTTTTATAAATTCAGGCGAAGGCAAGATGTATGCATATCAGAAAAAACATTTTAAAATCTCTTTTATATGAAAGTTTTTTTTTCATGCCAAAAATTAATATGAAAATGCCCTGTTTTTTCACTAACAGTCTCTTTCCGCAATAACTGCAAGTAGTTTCTAGTTTTTCACATAGCGCCTTTAAATATGCTACGCTATGCTGTCTAGCTGCCGCCATTCACTATGTCCATTATATGCGTTATAAATTTACTTTTAGTAAATTTTTGACATTAACATTAACATTTTGAATGGCACCGAAAAAAGCGTGGCCATGTTAAAAGCCATACAACGAGAAACGCTGCACGTTTTTTTTTTTGTTGCAATATTCCCTGGTGCGCTTAAGCGCCAGAAAATATGCAATCAAACTTTATTGCAAGCAATAAAGTGTATGAAAAAGGCTTTGCTGTGGCAGCTTGTTGATGATGAAATGTTCGGCTTTTTTAAACTATTTTTAGTGATAGAAAAATACGCTAGGGCACAGCGTTATGTGATAAAAAATAAATAGTATTTTATAATGGCATAGCTTGTTTGAAAAATGAAATGAAGCCTACGCGTTGATAGCAAAATTATTGTAAGCAAAAAAATTTTCAAAATTAAACAAATTACTTTTTATTGTAAGACCATATGACAATATTAACCAGAGGTAAATAGTTTACAGCTTGAAAAAATTCGAACCAGAAAAAAAAATGTTAGAAAATTGCAGACATGACATACTTTATGCGCGCTTTGTTGGCAATAATTCTGCTTCAATAGCATAGCATGGCATATTTTTTGAATTTTCTGCTTTGCTTTTAAAGAATTCTGAGCCAAATTCGCTGTTCGTGCGCTACTATGGCCGCTGCGTTGATTGGTAACCCAGTAGATAACAAAATATATTAGCAATTTTCAAGTTGATATTTAGCATTGATTTTCATGTGATATCAAATCTTAGTTCTCAACTAATACTTTATACCATTATAATTTCTACCGCTTTGACTGGTGTGGATTTTGCCATTAATTTCTATATTAAAATCTGGCTTTAAGCTGAAAATTTATGCGCCAAAAACTATGCAGTAAACTAGATTATTTTTAATCACACTTTTTTTCATTCTTTAGACGATCAAAATCCAGTTTCTGCAGCATAGTTTTTGGCTAAGAGCTTATGACAATAGTGATGTGGTGGATTTTGTGATTGCCCAAAAATTGAGTTGAATGAATCAAATGTTTCTAGTATGAAAATTAAATACAACTTTAGGATATTCGAAATGGGGTAAAAATATTTTACTTAATTTTCGAAGCCATATTTTTTTTACATTAGAGAACTGACTTTTTGAGAAGTAATACTTAAGAATTCAGTATTTGAGAATTTGTTTCCCGTCAATATGGGAATTAAAGTTTAAGATAGGTTGTTTTTTTTTTAATTTAAAAACCACAGATGCATTTCATATCTAGCCTAACCGCAAACATTTTTTTAACAGGTAGAGCTCGATATTTTAATTCACTTGAATAATAAGCATTTGGAAATTTAGAAATACCATTTCGCTGAACTGTGTCTGTCAATTTCATAAATCCCATTTCATTTCCTAATTTCTCACAATTTTGAAAATCGCACCTTACAACTTAGACTTGACCTGACTAACATAGAAACTTAGAATCGATTTATATTGTTATACGACTTGCATTTATACAAAAAATGAGTTTCGTGTCGAACATTTGATAAATTTTATCTAAAATAGATTTACAAAATGATATAACAGCATAATTTTCTCGCTGCTCTCCTTGCATTTAAAAGCTTGACTTAGGAATAAAAAATCTATAGTTCTCCAAATTTCTAATAGAAGTGGTTTTTGTTTTGGCTAATTTCATACGCGTGTTGTTCATTTGCCAGATATAAAATTTTCACGTGCAGCAAAAGGATAAAACTCCTCGCATGTTTATTGCCTTAGCTACTGCGCTTTAAACTATGCTCGAAAAGCGTAATTTAAAACGCTATAATAATGACAACTGTCATTGCAGATATTACAACCTAATTACTTGACAACAAAAAAACAATCTTTGTATTCTGGGTCATACTTTTAGGCGCAAGAGTTAAACCAATAGTCATGCGTGGTTTCCGAGTAGCGTCTGTATTGATATTTGTCATCATAAAGGGGCTTAAAATCAAGTTTTTACTGTCTCGTTTTAGGCGCAGCTGTTAAGAAAAAAGTTAAGTTGTTTCATTGGCGAGTGAATAGGGCAGTAGTTACTTTCAATTTGAGAAATTACATCACTTTCTCATCCTGTAAAATCGACAAATAATAGCTCTAATCCTGAACTTTCCTGTAAAATCCTGGAAAAATTATCAAACAGCAAAATTACTTTCTGGCGAAAGATGATAAAGTTAGTTCCTGTAAAAATGTCAAAAAGTTATTTTTTGTAAATTAAAAACAAAAAGAAGAGCCATAGAAGAAAAGCAATTAGAAGTTTATTGCTTGCCTGCCAATTTTTTTTCGTTCAATTTCTCTTCAAGCATGATTCAAATTTACCTTAATATTTTTCGCAAACAACATGACAACGTAGTACAAGTTGTGTTCACTTTTGTGCAACAGCTGATCACTTGACAATTTTCATGAATTTACCAGCGTAAGAAGTTCGGGTAAAATCTTGCAACTTCATTACCCACACAACTCTCAAAAATCCGCTCTCATTTACAGAATTTTTAGGTAAGTGAACATTTTCCTTGTAACGTTCTGTAAGTTCGTGTAGTACAGAAACAGAACGAATTTTTGTCTCCAATACGGAAATAAACTTTTTTCTAATTGAGAAATCAAATTTACCGCGCTATGCTGAAAGACTGGCAAATCTCCTTAACCTGACAATTGTCATTTTTACTGCGCCTGTAACTATGCCATAGAATATAACGTCATTGTTGCGTTCGCCGTGAGAAACAACAAATACAATAACTGTTGTCATCAGTAGCGGCCTGAACCCAAATTTTGCCGCATAGTTTTAGGCGCATTAAACCTGACAAGAGTCAAGTTGGTGACTGGGGGTTAATTTCTGTGTGAGATAGAGATTTTTTCTATTAGAGTAATCACAAATATCATACCAATATTTTTGTGTATGAAAGATTTAGAGTGCAAGCCTTCAAGAAATTACATTTGCTTTCAAATGTTAATTGGGTATTCGCTTATTTTCCCCAACATACTAGCAATCATTTGGCCAAGCGACCACCATAAGTCTGCTGGCAGCTGCTGCTGCACCTAAAAATATGCTTTGTTTTATATAGCTCAACATAATTCGTTGGCGCAGTCATTCATTTACTGCACTTCGCTTGCGTTTCTTCGTCTGCCATTTGCTCGTTACAACAACTCTAGCAATTGCTAAATAAAATACATATGTACGTACATATGTTTGCTTGCTTGCTTATTTTATATTCATCCACACACATACAAACTTATGTATGCCAGTATGTGTGTATTTCTATTTGCTCCATAACCTTTTCTTCGTTACTGCATAATTTTTGGTGCAGCTGCTTACTTAATTCTGTTTTCACTCTAGCTACTACTACATCTATTATATATGTATGTATGTACTCGTAGAACTGGCATTCACATTTCACCAAGCCCTGCTGTTTGCATTTTTATTGCCTTTGGCAACATTCTAAGTGTATTAAAATTGCAGTGGATTGTAAGAAAAATCGCAAATCGAAAAAAATTGCATATGAAATCAGCAAAATATAAAGGCAAAAACTAAAATGAAGATTGGAAAAAGATCAGGAAAAAGGAAATGCAGTAACCAATATTTTGTAGCAATTTCGTTTGGCATTTACCTGCAACTGCTGCTGCTGTTACTTTTGTTGCTCCAATTGCTATTTGTTGTTGTTCTGTTGCTTAGTTAGTGTCGCAATTTGCTGAGCTGCTACTGCTACTGCTACTGCTACTGCTGCTGCTCCAGCTGCCCCGAGCACAGTCAGCAAAAAGTTTGATATGAATTCGTTTCGCTGATTTTCCAACAGCTGCTAGATTTCTTTGCTTTGCTTTGCTTTGCTTTCGATTTGAATCTCTGCTATTCTCTACGTTTCTGTAATGAATTCATAGAAAAATGAAAATTAATGCATGGAAAAGCGCTTAGAATGTTGTGATTAAATTCTCCTTGTTTAGTTTTGATTTTGTGCATGCTGAAAATGAATGCTGTTCGATGAGTAATTGAATTGCGTTGCTTTGCTGGGAAATTCATTTGTGCAAGTTGTTAAAAGAAAATAAAGTATAAATAGTTTGCAATTGATTAAACTGCGAAGGAAGTGTTATGGAAATGAAGAAACTAGAAAACGCTATCTGAGATAATTACATAATTTGAACGAATGCTGCACTTATTTGTAGATTGAATTCCTAAGGACAACTGTTCGGCAAGCGGAATGAATGTTCTCGCTCCCAGGATATTCTCTTTGCTTTGTGTTTAACTAAATTGAATTTAACACCGTATTACCTGGAAGACCAAAACAATTTTATTGCGCCACTCGTGGAGTTAATCTATGGTTGATTCCATTGATCACGGAGATTGTGTTTTAAAGCGAAACTGAAGATGACTTTCTTGTCATTGCATTCTCGAAAATAAAGCGTTTTGGATAACCGTGAAAATTGAGCTGATAGCATCGCCGCTATATAAGAGAGGAACAAATCTACAAACTTCAAGTAAGCCCTGACAATTCCCTCCTCTGTATTCGGCACTGATTGCTGCATTAAGAAGAGTATGAAATATCTAGGGGCAAAATTCTACTACCATAAAAAGCAGCTCGGGTCGAAGAAAACGTTTACTTATTTTGAGCAGCTGAAAATTTCGTAATTTTTTTTCAAATCGTGATATTTTCTGCCGATTGCGTAGAGGTTCTTTTAAAAAAAAAATAGTCTATATAAAATGAAATCTGTTTTCCATGGGCCGTAACGTTTATAATTTTTATAAAAAAATTATTATTTAATCTTTGTTATTTATTTAAAATTTTTTCGCTGAAATATAATCGTTATACATAATCGTTTCCGATCGCTTTTGATCGCTAATTGATTTTAAATTTCGTCGAAAATAATAAACGCGAAAGAAAACTTTTCGGCTAAGTGAAGAGAGAAAATTGCTAGATCAACAGATGCCCCTCCATGTGCAATAACAGATGATAAAGGAGGATAAACAGTTCATTCAGTTCCGGCCCCGTTTTCTACTATACTTCTTACTAATAATAATGTTAATGAAGGAGGTAATAATCAGAAGCGTATATTATTTATTCGAGGGAAAGCTATGTCTGGTGCACCAAGTATTAAAGGAACTAATCAATTTCCAAACCCTCCAATTATAATAGGTATAACTATGAAAAAAATTATTACAAAAGCATGACAATAACAATAACAACATCAACGATTACTATTTATTATTACTATTTACAATATCGATAAAATGTGATCGGAAAATTTTAAATAGGGAAAACACAAAATTCACAAAATATCGACCAAATTTTATTGAAAACAATTAAGTTTTCGATAAAGTATTATCGGCAAAATAAAACAAAAATCACAAAATATCGATAACATTTCATCGACAAAATAAAGGTTTCAAAATAATGACCAAACTTGTTTGGGGGGAAAAATATCACAAAATATCTATAAAATATTCTCGAAAATATAAAAGTTTAAAAACAACTATCAAACTTGACCGAAAAAAACCGCAAAATATCGATAAAGTTTGAGCGACAAAATAAAAGTTTAAAAATTAATTCTAACTTGTTGCTGAAAAACGAAACTCACAAAATATCGAAAAAATATTGATCGACAAAATACAGGTTTAAAAAGAAGGATCAAACTTGTTGGTGATAAACACAAATCACAAAATATCGATACAATTTGATCGGCAAAATAAAAGTTTAAAAATGACTATCAAATTTGCTCGAAGAAATTCACAAAATAAAAATATAGATCAAACATTTTGGGAAAACCACAAATCACAAAATATCGATAAAATTTGATCGAGAAAATAAAAGTTTAAAAATAACGACCAAATTCGTTGGTAGAAAACCAAAGTCATGAAATATCGATTTGGTAATGATTTAAAACAAAAGATCTCGAAACAAAAATAAGGTGAGAGGTGGAGGTGAAGACTTTTGTTAGTTCGGTGGTTAACCGCAGTGTTCATAATGGTGCGATCTCACCATAGAGCTGCGACCTGGTTAACCAAAACTCTGTGTTGTATATAGAAAACACGTATGGCAGAAATCGGCACCACTTGCTAGCTGTGTAGACGCGGGATGGTTTCCTTGCCCATTGGTCATGCAGGCGAACTTTGACGGAGAGTATGCCTCGACGTAGTTCGATCCACCCATGATTTGGAGGTAGCGAAGATAGGCAATAGGCGGCAGAAACCTGATTTAAAAAGCTTGCTGGAAATGCATATGGCAAGATTTATGTATGTGAGTTTTTGACAAGAAACCACAAATGTCAATAGATAATCTCTAAAAATTTAATCAGTCGCAAGCGCCACCTATAAAAATGCTTCAACTTTAATACACGCCTCCTCCACGCCTAAAAATATGTGTCATATTCTGGCACTTAAAGCGCTAACTGCAGAAATTATGCTAAACAAAACCAAACTTTGCAACCTTAGCATAAAACGCGTGTAGCTGGAATAAAATTGTCAGCTGTCAAGTGTTTCTAAAGAGCGCGAAGAAGTAGAGCAGTTGTGTGTACGCCTAAAAGTATACAAATAATGTGTTTAATAATCAAATAGACAGAGTTGTGGCTTAATGGAGAAAAAACTTTAGTGTAAATAAAAAAAATATACAAAGTGCTATAGAAACAAATAAAAGTTGAAGTGAAAATACCGGGAAAACTTATGTATGCATAATCGCATGTGTTTGAAATATGCATTGTGTATTGTTGCTACACATATACACTCACATAAAGTTTGCTGTCAAAGTGCCACTTTATGTCTTGTATGAGCTGACATAATCTCTCATAATCCATGGGGATATACTAAGGTATAAAGGCACGCAGCACAAGTATACTTATACATAAAGATATTTTACACATACAGAGATAATTCTTTAAATCTATATATCTTCGTATACATATTTCATATATAGATGTGTGTGCGCTCATTATGTAGGTACCCAATTGGTAAATTGAAGAGTCTCGCTTAAATCAACCTCTTCAGGTGGAGATCCAGCTTTTCGGAAGTTGTAATAGACGTTCTTTGAGTAGCGCTAACGTTAGAAAGCAAATGGGAAGTAGTACTTAGTTTCTTTAGCTAGCGAAAAATACAAAATTGCTCGTTGCATTGCTGGTATCAATTAAGTTAAACTAAGCACTCACCCTTACACTCCATCTCTTGATAATAATGCGGCATGTTGTTAATCCCCTAGCTTTGTAGAAATGGGAGCAGGCCCATAGAAGAGATTTCTTGTCATCGGCGCGTGTTCTATTCAGAGTTGTTAGGATTACACTTAGTAATCAAAGCGATTACTTGGATCCAGTAATCATAATGATTAAATCAATTTGGGTTCATAATCGAAAACTCAGTAATCGACTAAAATAAGAAATAATCAAAAAAAATGGAAAAAATCATAACTATTTGCAACTGACAACAATAATCAAGGAAAAAAGAAAGGAAAATTAAAGCTATTTTTTGTTTACTTTGGGTTATTCTTCATTATTTTAAACAAATTTAGTTATTTTCTCTATTCAACGGTAAAGTAACTGACTATTTATTTTAATAGTGAAGAATATTCAAATGTTATTTTCTTCTTTCCTACGCTCCTCTCTAATAGAGTATTGGCCAATCGCAATGAAAGGCTCGAATCCCATGAGTGTCCTTCCAACCGTATCGCTAGCTAATCTATTAGCTTTCTCATTGTCATCGTGACCGGGAAACCAGGGAAGCTGAATATGATTCTGTTTTGCTAGAGAGTTGAGTCTCAATATCATCAATCACTAATGAGGATTTAACCGATGATAGGGTCTTCAGTGCTGCTTGGCTGTTACTTGAAGTAACTATACGCCAATTTTGTTAATTATTCTTTATGTTCACCTCTGCACACGGGAGAATAGCGTAAACCTCAGCCTAGAAGATGCTTGGCAAAGATCCATTGGCACTTGCATCGTTCAAATATACATCAACTTTCAAAATGGAAGACTTTGCTTTCGCGATTGATAATCTCAAAGGTAAAGTTTTTCCAAATCGATCTCAGTTTTCGATTTTCGACGACGATGGTAATTTAACAAAATTGTTTGAATTTCAGACCGTGAAGTTAATTATAGCAATGAGAAAGTTTCTCCAAGCAAAGATCATAAATAGTCTGATTTAAAATACAGTTAGTTTGATTTACAGTACAGTTATTTAAATGATTCACTGACGAAAGTAGATCTTTGGAAGGAAAATGAACTATTTGAAAGAAATAAACTGCCATTGTATCCAATACTTCGTTAATATTGTCGGGTCCCGTCGAAAGGCTTCTTCCTTTTTTCACTAATATAAATACGCCTAGGGGTAATTCCGTAACCGATTTTTCTTTCAAAAATTTGAAATTATTGGAATAGTAATCGCAATAGTTTTTTTTTTTGATTTGATTGATTACGTTTGATGTTTTCCTTCCAATAGTTCAAAAAACAAATTTTTTGATCGATTTTGAAAATAGACTTAATGGTAACTAGTCATATTTAAATATTCGTAGTTCACATAAAACGCAGTATTAAAAAATTTGAACGGCTTATTTAAATGCTAATTTTACGATAACCATAATGTTTAAATTTTTAAAGAACAATACGAGTACGATGTCTATTGCTTTTCACCACAGTCTTTGGTGAAATTTTTTTGAGACTACTGCACAAAAACTTCTTCTAGTTGAAAGCCTCAAATTTAGTGACCTGAGATTGAGTTACAGAATTCCGACATAAGGCTATATTACTAAGGTCTTCGCAACTCACTTTACTAAGATTATTCGGTTTATCCCTGGAAAGTATGAAGCCATCTCAAAAAAGGTCGGAGCAGCTTCTGGGTGACAAATAAATAGATTTTCTGCTCATTTTCTGCCATGATTTCAGCGCCAAGGTAACGCATGAACGAATATTATAAAAAAAACTTTCCTAACGGTCGCCACTCGACATATTGCCTGCCCAAACCTTCGAGTGTATTTTTTGCCTATGAAAAACTTCTCACAAAAATCATTTTCCCATTCGAAGTCAGCATATAACTGTAGGGCCCTCAATTCGCATTACAACATCAAGGCACACAACAAATATTATAGGAGAAGTTTGGCCAAACAACGAGTTATATGGTACAAGCGCCAAATTAGTATTATTACTATTATTATGCCTATGGTGAATTCACTTTTGCTCATTAAGCACAGCTGCTGCGATTGCCTCGTGCTCTATTCTGGTCACATTACTTTTCTTTTTCTATGGCAGACAGGAAAATTTCTTAAGCTTAATTCTTTTCGTAACGAACCTGCGCGTGTGGCAAGCCTATTCTATTGCCTTATCCTGTACCGGCCGTTGAAAGTGGAACGGAAACGCCTCTTAATGTAAACTTGTCTGCCGTTTTGCTGCCTACTGGCACCTTTTTTCGTTGTGTACTCGCTTAACCCCAAAACATAATAGCCGACCATACCTTGACGCTTACGAATTGCTGTTTACTTTTTTGAGCGCTATTAAATGTATACAATGTGTTGTTTTTGTTGTGCATACTTAAAATACGTACCTACATAAATATTTGGGTTAAAATTGAATGAATGTGTTTAACTCGTTAAGTAACTGCGCATTTAATGCCATACATATAGTAAGTATGTATACGTGTTTGGAAAATTTATTCATGAATAGATACTAATGCATATACAATATGTACATATGTATGTATGTGTATATAGTCACTATGAAATCTGGTGGAATCTAGGAAATACCTGAGAACTCTAAGGAGTTTAAAGATTCCTTAATTCATTTTTTTTTATACAGCTGGCAAACCTCTTCGAAAATATTTTCGCAACTAAACTTTCCTAAGTATGTGTCGTTTCACAAGAGTGTTGTAATACTTAATTTAAGCTATTGACTAATTTCTATTTAATATTATTTATTTTGTTTCATATATCTGGCAACACTTTTCAAAATTATTTTTGAAACTTTGCATTTATAAACTTTATTCGTTTGATAAGAGTATTGTGTTCTCTCATTTACCTGATTAATTAATTTCCAATTCCCTTTTTGAATAGGTGGCAACCCTCTTCGAAAATATTTTCGCAACTAAGCTTTCCTAAATAACTGTCGTTTCACAAGAGTGTTGTAATACTTATTTTAAGCTATTGATTAATTTCTATTAAATATTATTTATTTTATTGCATACATCTGGCAACACTTTTCAAAACTATTTTTAAAACTGTGTTTTTCTAAACCTGTTTCGTTTGATAAGAGTATTGTGGTACCTCATTTAACTAATTCGTTAATTTGCACTTAATTTTTTAAATAGGTGGCAACCCTCTTCGAAAATATTTTTGCAACTAAGCTTTCCTAAATATGTGTCGCTTCACAAGAGTATTGTAATACTTAATTAATTTTTTTGTAATATTATTTATTTTTGTTTCCTACATCTGGCAACCATCTTCACAATTTTTTTTAAAACTATGCTTTACTAAACCGGTTTCGTTTGATAAGAGTATTGTGGTCGCTCATTTAACTAATTCACTAAATTGCAATTAGCTTTTTAAAAAGGTGCCAACCCTCTTCGAAAATATTTTCGAAACCAATCTTTTCTAAACCGATTCACTCTTATTGTAATACTATATTTAAGCAATTAATTTAACTCAGCAGGCAACCCCTTCAAAATATTTTCGAAACTAAGTTTTATAGTTTATAGTAGCATTTCAATTTAATTTAAACAGGTGGCATCCCTATTTTAAATTTGTTTCACACAATACTGCAATACCTAATTTATTAAATACATTTTTTTTGCATCCCTCTTCAAATTTGTTTTACGCAGTACTTGAATATTTAATTAAAGTAATTAATTAATTTGTTTTTAATTTTTTAAGCAGGTGGCAACCCGCTTCAAAATATTTTTAAAATAAAACATGTGATATTTCACTAATAGTACCTACTAGCGTAAATGAATGTGACTTCGCAAAAGCGTGGCCACCTTCTATAAAAATGAAACTCCTTCATCAAAGTTTTTCGTTAGAAACCTGCCATATAGTACCTAATTGAAATTATTAATTTGTTAAATTTTCTTTTTGAAACAGGTGGCAACCTTTGAAAATATTTTTAAAATTAAGCTTTTTCAAATTGCTTTCCTTTGACATGCATACTGCAATATTTGCATTTACTTATTACTTTTAATGAATTTAACTTTTTAACAGGTGGCAACACTCCCCAAAATATTTTTCAAAGAAAGTGTTCTTAAAGCTGTTTCTTTGGATACCCACATATGTAGTAAAATATCATTAATATTGCTAATTTAAATGAATTTAAAATTTATTTTTTTAAATAGGTGGCAACCTTCTTTGAAAATATTTTCGGAATTAAGCTTTTTTAAACAGCTTTCCATTTAGAAATCATAGTGCAATATTTGATTTATGTTATTACTTTTATTGAATTTAACCAATTTTGAAAACGGTAATAACTGTCTTTAAAAAAGAACCCCTTTTATTAATCCAGATTAGGCGCACTTATTGCATACAAATGTATAAATGTATCTAAGCATACCGCACACACAACCAACGCACTATTTAGCGACAATGTAGCAAATTGTAAAACTGTGTTGCTGTTAAAAAATGCCGCTATTTTGGGGCCACTTCCTGCTGTGTTTAGAAATAAATTTTTGTTAATGTTTTTCCTCTCTTTTTGTACACCCACCAGCATACTTGAAATTTTTTGTTGCTTTATTTCCATTTGTCGCATTTTTACAAATCCACGCTTGCTGCTGTAAACTGAAAAAAAACAAAAAATATGTCAACAAATTGTTGCGGCGCAGTTGAACAGAGAAAAGAAAAACGAAATGTTACTCATACCACCTGGCGTACCACATTGGCAAACCAGTCGTTGCGCTGCTAAGTGCGAATTGAATAGCTCGCATAACACACAGTTTCGGTTTCTATTTCGCACACTTTCAACAAAAATTTTTGTTTGATTGCATTTTTGTGTTGTTATTTCTCACTTGCGTTATTGTTTTTTGTGTTCAGAATTGAGTCTCGAAGATTGTTTATTTACGACAATTTTTATGGATCAGAAACGAAGCAGCCATAAAAAAGCAGAGTACGAGTACAAAATGGAGCTAATACTGCTGGAAGCTGGGTGGAAAATTTTTGCTGGCGGGTGTCGGTGTGGTTGGGGATCTGACATCCAGCGTTCGAGCATTGATTCTATGGCAAGACATTAATTTACCGTTTGGTAAACTAGGAGACTGCGAAAGAAGTGGCAGTAGAACCATAGACGGCAGCTAATGCAAAATTTTATGCGCAATGAATAAAACAGAGTCGCATTTAAAATATTTGTAGATATATTTTTTCATACCAACTTTTTCTATTCGTTCAAGCTTGCATTTTTTGGCGCCGCGCATATCGCATGTTTATTGCTGCAACATTTTTTTTAACTTATTTTTTCAGCAACTCAGTACTTTTGTTATTCCGCCTAGGGTGCCTTTGCATATTTTATATGTATATGCTTTGAGTGGAAATTTTTTCACCACACAAAAAATTTATTGTTAAGTTCATGCAAATTCATGTACAGAAAAGAAATGTCATATAAAATATCGAAAAGCAAGCGCATATTACAAAATGCATTAAAGAATAAAAAAAAAAATATTGTTTTCGATCATAATAAAATATGAAATAATGTCATTATCATCGTTATTGTCTCGCGCGTCAATAACTTTATTTGCATTTATTGAGAGTGTAGTTGATGAGTTGCAATGACCATAAAGTGCAAAATAGCGCAATGCAAAAAAGGAGCGTATAAAATTTGGAAAAAGAAATGCATAAAAAATTCGCCGTCAAGTGGCGAGTGAATTGATTTATAATTTTTTTTATTTTTGTCATCATAAGCGTTGTTATTTTATTACTGCTTGTGAAATATGAATTGCAATTTGGTAATTTTATTATAATATCAATAATATTAAATATTTAAGATTTTCATGTATTTACTATGGCAAAATCTGCAATACGATAACGCGCCGAGGGCACGTCTATTGTGCCAAATAATGCAATAATTTTTGCGTGCAGATTTAATAAAAATGTAAATGTGCGCAATTTTTTTTGTATCGCATTTCAGTGTAGCTATATTGTAGGTCAAAATCCCCGATTTGGTTTGGTTTGAAATCGTGTTAGAGTCCCACGAGCTCAAATAAATATAAATGAAATAAAAGTTAATTTAATATAAAATATTAGATTAAATAATTCACAACCTAAAAAAATAATACAAAATAATATACTCATAAATAAAATACTAGCATATTCAGATATAAAAATTAAAGCAAGCCCCCCACTTCTATATTCTACATTAAACCCAGACACTAATTCAGATTCACCGCCTCGAACCAAGCGCCATTTCCACCTCATGGGCCAGGTAAGCAGAGACACAAGCGAGAATTTCCCAGCTACGCGCCCCAGGCTCACCGCAACTTCCTCTCCACGGCTGAAATTAGACAAACCGAAAGCCGAAAAGACAACAACGAACCCTTCAGTTCGTCCCTAATGAGCGAGCAGGACCTCGGCTTATCTAAAATCGCCATCCCACCATCAGCTTGTACTTCTTCAACCCAATGCCACAAACTCGAGTACGGTTCGGATACCTGTATGCTCTTGGATTAGGACTACATCAGCATTACCTTGCTCAAGGTAAGGCAAAAGATTGGCGGATGTCGCCTTAGAGTGCTAAAGTTTGTTCTGTCGTACAATCATCTTCAGCAACCCTCCTCGGAACACCGACGGTGCCATTCCTGCCGTGGGCTAGAGGGTTCTCCTCTTCCGCCCTTTCAAACAGCGGCCCGAATGAAAAACGGATGGAGAGAGCGTCTTTGCCTGACATCGCGAAGTCCATGCTTATGAAAATCTCCTTGTTTAGCTTTTTTTCTATCTACATCACCGAGAGTACGGGTTCAGCTCCACTGGAATTAGTTTGGTTAACCTTAAGGAATACCTTCTCGAAGCTATGGTATATGACTCTCTTTATCTCTGCAAGAGATCCGAGAGACTCTACATTTAGTAGTAAAACCGCTTGCTTATGAGATCCCTTGGGCTTCTCTCACCAGATTACCCTTCAGATATCCTTCAACTACCCTTCAATTCACATGGGGTGGCGCGATTCAAGGTTACCCTTCAATTACGCGTTGGATGTTTACTTTCTTATAGAGTTTTGTGGATCCTTCTGAAGGAGCTGTACAGCCATCCGGCACATTCACATGAGGTGGCGACTCTAGGTTCTTTTTCATAACTCGCATGAAGACCGAAGACATCAAAAAATATACAGTTCGGCTCTTTCGTGATCTCGCTAAAAGATTTCGGCGCACCGCCAGCCGGTTTCTTGCTAGACTTTTCCTCTTCCCGATATTTCTGTCTTTTAAGCACAGTCCTTCCCGACCATAAGCCGTAGGTCCCTCCCGATTGGCTAACCGATCTACACCCCGAGATCCAAAAAGTTCTACTACTTTGGTAGCCATGCGACGGTCTGGGTAGGCCATCCTACTGGGTGGAACGTACCGTTTTGGCTTCCCTTGGCTATCCCTTACTGGAGCGTCTAAAAATTCCGTTATAGCGGGCGACTGGCCTTTACCTGTATAGCGTGATGCGACACTCTGCCTTTACCTACCCACCAGCAAGACAGAGACGGTTATTGGCATCGGTTTCGACACTCCTTCACTGCTCGAAGTAGATGTGGCTTGGGGTGTCGGTTTTGACGAACCTCCACCATCAGGCTTCCTAACCTCTTGCTAGACGAGGCCAGCCTAGTGCTCAAAGTAAAAACTAGTGAAGAATTCAAAGGACCCACCGTGACAGCACCACGAGAAGGCTACCGTTTCTCCCTGAGTCGGCCCGGTATCAGGAATTGCAGTTCAAAAACAGCTGGCCTGCTAAATCCCTGGCTGTAGATTACGGGGTTGACAGAACTTGGCTATCATTCGAAAATTCGCCGAAACCGTTCATTTTGAAAGGAGTCAAAAGGTGAACCACACAAACTACAATTTTCTTTGGAATTAATAAAAACGAAATAGTCGGCTTTTTTTTGGGTTTAATGTTAGACTGTTTTCTATTATTTTTTGAAAAATATATCAGTTAAGTGATCACCGCAATTAATAATTAGCATTTGAACCCATGTTTTAGCATCTTAAACAAATATCTGGCGATAAGTTCTGGATTCCTTGCATTTCTTGATGTTACTCTAAAGGGCTTCTAGAGATTGACGTTTATTTACATAAGCTAGAGACTTCCGGAAAATCTTCCGGAAAACGTTGTTTTGATTTTTTCAGATCCTAAATTCATTGGCAAGAATTTGTCCAAAACAATCCTCGAATATATCGATCTAATACTTATGCCATATGCTAAACAAATCGGAGCTTATTTTTATATAGAAGCTTTTTGTTTAAAATCCTTGCATAATCGTTGTTATGTGATTTATATTTTATCAATAAGAAATAATATTTATTTTTGGCCTTTTATTTTTCTCGATCAAAAATAATCGGTATGCATTGATTTACAATTTTCCGACCATATTTGATGGACTTTTTGTGATTTTTATATTTTCGATGAAAAATATTCGTTATTCTTAAATTTACAATTTTTCGATTCTAATAAAAGTTGACAAATTTGTCGGCCATGGCAATAATATGTTTTATGGTCGATAAAACTATACAAAAATATCGATTAAATATGATCGAAAAATTTTTAATCCAAGAATAACGATTATATTTGATCGAAAAAATAATATCCAAATAATAGCAATCAAGTTTGATGGAAAAACTAAGTATTAAAAAATAGCGTTTAATCCTGATTGAAAAAATAAAAATCCAAGATTAATGCATTTTTTTAATAAAAAATAAAAATTATAAAATAACGAGTTAATCATGACTCTTTTTTATAAAAATTTAAACCGTTGCGGCTCCTGATTAAATCTGGCAACCTTAGCAGCTAAAGAATATCACAAAAATAAGACCTAACGTCCTGTCGATGACGTGAAGGCTTTCTGTAATTTTTTCACATAAATTATAATTAATTTCTACTTGAGAAACATCGTAAATGAACAGACATATGGGGACTGTTGCAAAAGTTATTCCGTCTTCCAATTGGGCTATTTATTCGGGGCCACTATTTAAGGGTCTTGCAATAGGGACGCTAAAAAAGTAGACAGCAAACGACGCCATTTTTTTCTCGCTCCTTTGACATTTCTCTTCAGTAAGGTTTGCCATTTCATCATGGAAGGATATACGTTCCAACAACGAGTCGAAATTATTAAAATTTACTACCTAAATTCGGAGTCAATGGCCTCAACTTTAACGGCGCTACGTCCAATTTATGGTCGTCGTTATTTCTGGCTGAATGGCTTCAACAATAAGCCAAATATGCGTTATTGGATAGGCAGCAATCCACACGTACTCCATGAGTCAACATTGCATCCCGAAAAAATTACGGTTTGGTGGGGTTTATGGGCTGGCTGCGTCATTGGGCCGTACTTCTTCCGTGATGGTCGAGATCGACACGTTACTGTGAATGGGAATCGCTATCGCCCAATGATAACCGAATATTTTTGGCCTGAATTGGATGATATGAACATGGACAATATGTGGTTCTAACAGGACAAGACACACAGCGAATGTCACAATCGATTCACTGAAAACCAAGTTTGGTCAACGTGTTATATCACGAAATGGCCCAGTCAATTGGCCGCCTCGGTCGTGCGATTTGACGCCGTTAGACTATTTCCTTTGGGGCTGTGTCAAGTCTATGGTCTATGCCAACAAGCCAGCGACAACTGATGAATTTCGTACGAATATCGAACGTGAAATTGCAGCAGTATCGGCCGATTTATGCTTGAAAACCACCGTCGAAAATTTGGTTTAGCGTCTGGACTTCTGCAAGCGTGTCCGTGGTGCCCATGCAAAAGAAATCGAGTTCCATACATAGTGGCATCGAATGTAGTTTCACAGGAATAAAGAATTTAATTCATATCCCAAACCGTTTTTGTTTTATTTAAAAAAAACTTTTGTAGCATTCCTATTGCAAGACCCGATATATTCTGAACCTTATACTGAATACTTTGGATTGAAATTGAGCACAATTACAACACTGAGTAAAGAAAAAAATAATATTAGCAATTAAAGTTTTTACGTAACACTATTACACTTTGCCAACGATATACTTTGATACGATATACTTAGAACCAACACTTTTTAAGTTATTTATAAAAACTTGCTATTTATTGTAAATGTCATGCAATGCAGCACCGTTAAATCATTGCCTCCCGCCTGCAGTCTATAAATAATGTACTTTTATTGCTTTATTTTTACAAGTAATTTGTTTAAACTTTTATTAATTATTTTTTCACACTTATATATTTACAGTACTGCGCTCTATCGCGCGCGACGCCCGGAGCTTTCAAACAAAACAAAAAAAACAAAAACAATTCATATTGATTGCGCATTTTTGCAGGCCAATGCATCAAATTTTTTCGCTGTCATAATAAAATCCATTTTATTATTATCATTGTTGTAGATGATTTACACAATGTCTTTTTTTTTTTTTAAATATTTTTGCACACAACACATATGCACGTAGTATACGTGGCATTTACAAGGCGATTAAGTAGTTTAATAAATTGTTTTGTTGTTCTTGTTATTTTGATTGCTATTTTGAAAGTAGCAATCATTCATAAATAATGCACGCTAACGATAAAATGTATGTACAATAAATAGTAGTGCGGAGACAAAGGCAACAACAAATACAAATATTAATAGTTTTGCTATCACTTACTGGCGGCTTGGCAGCGTTTTTATCAATTTCAATTTCACTAGTTTTATGCGCGTGCATTCGTTTTTTTTAAATTTAAAGTGACACTAAATTTAAAATATTTTGCGTCATTGTTCATATGCAGCTATTTTTGTGTTTTATTAAATTATGCAAAAATGCACACACACATACATACATGCACACTCACACACACACATATATGTATATGCATCTACTAAATACGCTTGAGAAAATTATAAATAATTAAGTAAACAACGGCTATCTATATAAAAAAATTTAAATCCTCGCTTGTCAGCTGCCGCTGTTGAAATATATTCCCTTGCACTGATTTTATTTCATAATTCATTCCTTTTGTTATTGGCTAGTTTATTGCATATTTTAATTGAATTAAATTCATAATTCAACAGCTACTCATTTTTGGTTTTTATCAAGTCAAATTGGTTTATTGGTTCATTGACTAATTTTAATTGTTACGCATGTAATGTGTGGCATAATTAATTTGACAGATGCTGAAAAGTATTAAAATTCAACATAATTACAATTTCAATAGGACTATACTAGTGTGTAATTTTTTAATTAGCTCACAAATATCTGCGTCGATTTAAACTAAATAAAAAAATTTTAAAGGCAAGTTTTTGCTATTTAATTTTGACTAAACAACTCTATTAGACAATTCGGTCGGCATTTTGTATTTCAAGTTGCAAATATTTTGTTGCAAATATGCCATATTCTTGTTTCCTTTTTCACAAAATCTAAAAAAAACAGGTATCGAAAATAGCCTCTACTTTGATTCATTGGAAAGAGTTCATTTCGAATATATCGATCTAATCCTGATGTCATATACTATACAAATCTTATAATTTTTCTCTCAAGAAGATTTCTTGTTTTAAATCATTGCATAATCGTTGTTTTTTAACTTTTATTCTTCGATCAAGTTTTATCGTTGTTTCAATTTTTTTGATAAAGTCTGGTCGTTATTTTTTAATTTTAATTTTTCCATCAAAAGCAATTGTATTCTTGGATTTACATTTTTGCGATCGCATTTGATCGATATTTTTTTATTTTTATGTTTTCGATCAAAGGTAATTCTTGTAATTACAATTTTTCGATCATAATAAATTTATCAGCCATGACAATAATGTCTTTTATGATCGAAATAAAAAATCGATAATCGAAATATCGATAAAATATGATTGAACAACTTTTAATCGAAGGATAACGATTCTTTTTAATCGAAAAGAAGAAAAAAACAAAAATCGATCAAGTGTGATCGGAATTAAAAAATCTAACAATAACGATTTTTTGTGATCGAAAGAATAAGCATAAAAAGCTTACGGTCAAACTTGATCGAAAATGATTCACAGCTAAAAGCTGAAAGCCAAACTTTGGTGGTACAAGTTATATATTATCGATATATTGGGGCAGGTTTATCGATACCATATAGCCAATATATCGAAAGCTTACAGATGATTTGTTGTTTATTTCAAGTATGATAATCGATAAATTATCGACTGTATATCGATAACTTTTGATTTTCCAAATTTATAGAACTAAAATCAGATTAAATATTTAGAAACAGCGATGATAAGAAATCGATAATTTATCGATTCTCGTTCGATAGCTTTAATTTATATCGACTGCTTACAGATGATTTGTTGTTTATTTCAAATGCTGTAATCGACAAGTTATCAACTATATATCGATAACTTTTAATTTTCCAAATTTATAGAATTAAAGTCAGATTAAATATTGAGAAACAGTGAACAAAAAAACGATATGTATTTAATTTACATAAACATAAAAAATAAACTGAACTGAATAAACTGAATGCATTAAATATTTTTGCTGCAAAATATTCTCGCAGGAGCTGCTTAAAATAAGTAACGATTTAAAATATTACGTATAAAGAAGTCACAACTTAAAATTGTTATGTCGATTTAGCTATGTTTCTGTGTCTGACATTTGAACTGAGATTCTTTTAGATGTTAAACTGACAGTTGGAAGAGTTTCAAACTGTCATTTTTTACATAAATACAAACTATGCTTATCTGTTACCTAACTTTATATGAATGTACGAACGATCAAAAATGTTGCGCAAGCAAGTGAGTATGGAATAGGTCTAGAGCGCTGCATAGAAGAAACACATGATTTTATTAAAAACTTTTTATTAACGATAAGTTGTTGATAGTTTTAAAACTGATACACACAAGCAAAGAGTGAAATTTAGTAATATATTATCGAAAATCATCGATATGTTATCGAAAAAATATAATATATTTATTAGTTTCAAGAAATTATCGGTGATATAGCGATAACATATCGATGATTTCCGATAATATATCGATAAATTGGAATTAAATATTTAATAGTTATCGATATATACAATATTGCGTTTATATAAATAAACTTTGATTGGATTTTTTTATATTTATATTTATTTTTTAAATAAAATTTTGTTTTGGTTCAAGTTTCCAACAAAAAAATGACAAAACATAACTTTAACTAATAAAAATATATATCTTTTTTCAACATTTGCTTTTCTGGGTCTGATATACATTTGAATTGTAATTCTTTTACCAATTAAACTATGTATAGAAAAACACAGTTGAAGAACTTTCATTTTGTTGAAGAAACGATTCCTAATCATGTGGTATCTTTATGCTGAGACTGAAGTCATCCTACACCTCGATTCAATGCTTCTGCAGCTAGGTCATGTCGCTGGAAGAGTGGTCAGGGTGGTAGGCTAAAATAGGCGGTCTTGGTTTCAAATGGATTCCAAAACCAAACGTACATCAAAAACAAAATAACATATAATCTTAATAGTTTTTTTTCGAAATACATAGCCTAGTCAGGTTGCCTTCAATAAATATTATCAGCAGCAGCAAATCATTCCCCAACACCTACAAAAGTTATGGATGACCGAAATTGTTTCAAAACGATTCAATTACTTCACAGCTCAGCTGTCAACCACGGCCACAAGTATTAAGATACAAATCTGCTAAAGTTACTTTCACTTTTCCACAATAGCCAACTTTACACACCCGCCACTTTTCCACTTTTCCACGCTTGCACTCATTGTCTTCCTCAAAGCTTGAGTTTCTGTGCATTTTGTTGACTTTTTGCCAAAAATCAAACTTTGCACAAACACAAACAGTGAAGCCGCATTAATAACAACACTTAACAGCAGAAACAACAAAACAAGCAAACAAAAACAAAAAAAAACCGATGGATTTGCGTGGATTTACGCGGTTTCGGGTATCGGGTGTCGGGCGCTGCCATCAAAGCCAAACCAAGCATTGTATAAATTGCCATAATAACAGCAGCAGAGCAATGAGAATCATAGCGGTTGAAAACAATTAAGCAAACACTATGGCAACACTGGCCGAGTTATGCCTCTTGCGTTCGTACAGAAATCAATGGGCGTAGGCGAGTCGTTGCTGCGAGCTAGTAGTTTTATTGGTGTACCAAGTGAACTTAAGCAGCCGCAAAGCTTTTGAAGGCAAAACTAGTTACTATAATAGATTTATGCGCTAATGTGAATGTATGGGTGTGCGAGTGTATGTGTTTGTGTAGATGGCTTGGTGTGTGATATTGGCAAACATATCGCAGTAACAAAGTGAAGGTAAAAATGTAGTGAAAGTAAACAAAAGGCGAAAATTGAAAAGTAATGAAGCGCATTAAATTGAATTGAATTGGAGAGGCGTAACTGATGGCATAGATAGACAGCGATAGAGAGAGAAAGATAGAGAGAAAGCGCAAGGACAACAGCACGATTAGTAGTGTGACCAGATTAGTCTTTAGGTCGCTAGATTTTGCATTTATTTTTGTTCGCTAGCCTTAGAATTTTAGTCCTAGCTTTGTGGCTATTTTGATAGCCTTTTCTACTTAACATTTTTTTTTTTATGATTAGATAAAATATGAACTTACCAAAAATTAATTCAATTATTCAATATGATTTTGATTTTAGCACTAAAAGTAGAAAAACTTGT